>FR990048.1:22236257-22836257 GCA_905404095.1 Glaucopsyche alexis | reverse complement strand
GATTTGTTATCGGCATATAGGGGAAGAGTATAGAACTAAATAATCTAAAGGACAGTTGAGATCTTATTATAACTTAAGTCTAAGCGGACTTAAAAAGTTAAGTACCAATATATTAATTCAAGATAAGGTATAATATTGTATATTAAGCCAACATACCGACAAACAGCTAGTGTTTAGAGCATTGGATGGAGTTAGACTTTCTAGCCCTTTCTAGTCCTTACCTCTTACCCGTTCAAGACCTACTCTTGACCTTTGCCGGGAAAGATTTCCACGCTTGTTTCTAGAAATCTCTAAATAACCCTTCGAGTAGGTAATAATACAATATCTAATCTTACCGCACGCACCTTGGGGATTGAAGATTGTACTATCATCAGATGAGTATATGTATATGTCACCGTAAAATTAAAAACCGTTCGATTGTACAACAACTAACAAGATTGTAAAAATATGTCGAAAGATTCATTACTATATATTTATAATCTAACGAATAATAATATGTGAAATTATAGGCAGAATATTCGCGTCCGAAGTCTATCAACATTTAACAATTTCACTAGTTATATTACAATCTAACGGTTTTTACAATTTTACGGTGACATATAGATATATATTGATCAGTTGTTTCTGTATACAACTGGTCCACATTGGCCAATTAACACTGTATCATCTTATACAAAACGGCGGATTTTAAATATTTTAAAGTAACATATCATCCAAGATTTTCTGATTTAATACTTGATAAACAAAAGATAAAAAAATGTATGTGATTATTATAACACGTTAAAATCTATCAGATATTCTAATAATGGTCTTTCACCATTATTAGAATATCTAAAACTTCTGTCACCCAAAACGATTCAAACGTCCATAAAATTGAGACTGGCTTAAAGGCGGTAAACAACTAACTCTATATAAAATTATGCAGTGTGAACGGGTTCACAATCTTTCGACATTTCACACACACAATAATTACGGTATTTACAACTTTTCGGTGACATACATATAAATATAAATTATTTTTCCGAGCTAAGCACCTTACTAAAAGTCCTTAGAAAAATCCAACTAGTAGGTACGAAGTTTTGTAAAAAGTCACTTTAGCTTTAAGACAGTGACATCTCAGTGTCTATGTATCAATTAGTCTATCTGGCGGTTAAATCTACACTAATATTATAAAGAGGAAAACTTTGTTTGTATGTTTGTTTGTTTGTTTGTTTGTAATGAAAAGGACTGGACCGATTTCAAAAATTCTTTCACCATTCGAAAGCTACATTATTCACGAGTAACATAGGCTAAATTTTATTTTGGAAAAAAATAGGGTTCCGTAAGATATTTGGGTTTTTCGGACACAAGGTGTAAAAAATCAACCAGAAAAGTTACTTATTTTGCGTACGCTGCCTAAACTATAAAAGATAGAACCATAAAATGTTCTAATTAATTGTAGATCTTATAAATATCTACAAAAAAGTCCGCAACACACTATACCTATCTATGTCGAGTGACGCACAACAACCATTTTTTTATTTAGAAATCTTGCATTTTTTTTGGACTACATTTAAACGCGTTTATTTTACTCATGTTATTAATCCTTATCAAAATAAATTATTTCATCACTAAGTACAGTTTATGTAGATAATATTTGGTCTTTGAATGATTAAAATTGGACGTTTGGTTTTGAAGTTATGGCGAAATTAAAATATTACGATTTCTGCTGCAGGGGGTTCAAACACACACACACACACCTGGGCACTATAAAATCACTCCTGCGTAACTGGCCTGGTTTCAATGAAACCGGCCACCGTCACCGAGATCGGAGTGGGGGAGTTATTATTATTATTATTATTCACTATTCAATTAAATGGATAATGTCGATTTACAGAAGACGCAATATATGGGCGCCTAGTACTTCGACTCGTACGTATATGCATATAATTTCGCGGCGAATTAGTTCTTTCTGGACACAGTCTAACTCTCGTTTTGTCTACTTCGCTTCGCGATTCGATTTAACCGTTCTGTGAATTAGGTATGCCAAGAAACAGGTCCAAGGTATATAATAGAATAAATGCTGTTATTACATTGTGTAAGCTTATAGTTGAAGGTTTCATAAAATACTTCTAATTAATAATGTGTAAACGTGCAATGAATGGTTTAAATGTGCATTAATATATAATTATTATTATTTGTTTATGAGATGAAATAATTTTATAGTTTATTTCTTAGGCATAAGAAATAATATTCAGTGCCATGTTCAATTTGTATAAAAAATGCAAGATCAGTATCGTCGCTTGTTTTGTATTGGCATTATTACCGAGAGACGGCCATGGAGGCACATGTTATGTTTTTTTTTTTTTTTTTTTATTCTTTTTTGTTTAAGGACCTTTATAAAAAATTACATGTCGGTCCTGTTAATTAAACTACATAAGAATTTAAGTAACAAATTAAAGTAGGTACCAACCTAATACATAAACAAAAATCTAATTCCTAATTCTAAAATAGTGACTCACCGCCATAAACAATTGTTTTGCTGCGTCGGACGTAGGTTCTGCTAATAATTTATTAAATAATCCAACATCATATTGGTTCAGTTTTAGGGACACTATTAGCGCATGTCTTACTTGTTGGAAACGCGTGCATTCTATTAGAAGATGATGTACATCCTCCACTGCTCCACAAGTGTCACAGTTAGGCGAGTCTACCTTTTTCATTAAAAAGGCAAATTTGTTGAGCGGCATATGACCCGTTCTCAATCTATGTGCAGTTACAATACTTGTACGTGAAATCTTAGTACAAGAAAACCAGGGTACATGAGGGGGCTCACTTTGAATACATTTGTACCAGATACCTTTTTCCATAGAACGTTGGTTAAAATATTCTTTCCAATAACTATAACATTCCAATCTATATTTTGGAAGCAGTTCTGAATAATTTGGATAAATTGTATGTTCTGACCCGTGTAATAAAGCTTTTTTTGCTAAAAAGTCAGCCCTCTCATTACCTTTTAAACCTATGTGGGATGGAACCCATTGGAATTTTATTTCTATGTTACGTGCAAGGAGATCAATTAACTGCGATAAGATGTCATATGCTATCGATACACCCCTCCTGCCAGAAGCACATCGAGAGATATGCTGAAGACAACTTTTGCTGTCACTACAAATTACAAATCTATCATGCCTGACGTAATCTATATAATTATGAGCTTTAGAAATTCCAATAAGTTCCACAGACATTATTGAAATATTAGAATTAATTTTAAAGCAATTATTAAACAAATATAATCCATCTACGTTACTAACAGTATTAGGATCGTAAAATGCTGCCCCTCGATCAGTACCACTCTTTGAACCGTCAGTAAAAATAAAATAATAATTTGAATATTTTTCATTTAATTCTTTTAAAGTTTCATATTTTAAGGAATCAATTTTATAGTCTTTTTTAGCCATCTGTACACAGTCTAAATTTGTTTTAATTATATTTTCAATATCAATATTAGTGATCCATGTTTTCAAACGAAACATATCCAAAACCGACGACGAATAAATCTCCTCATTTAGCGTCTTTTCGTAGCACGAAACCAGTAATGGGATTTTTTTGCTAGCCCAAAAGTTACTAGATTGACATACTGAATATAAATTACTAATACATTTAGTAGATTCATTATTCGCCCATGCTCTTATTTTAGAACAATATTTGTAACCGAGGTACATTCTCCTGACGTGTAACGGAGGCACGCATAACTCTGATTCCATTGTATGTATTGGTGTGCTTCTAATGAACCCACCAATAATACGTAAGGCTTGATTTTGTACAACATCTATTTTATTAAGGTGTAATTTTGCACTACTGTCGTATAGATAAGAACCGTAATCTAATCTACTCCTAATCAGCGATATGTACAACCTACGTAGGTGCTCTGGGTGTGCACCCCATCCAGATCCCCTCAAGACCTTAAGAATATTTAAGAATCTTTGAGTTTTGGCTACTGTTTCATTCACGTGTTTTCCCCAACGCAAAGAGTTATCTAACCATATACCTAAGTACTTATATTCGTACACACGTTCGATTTCAAAATCATTAATTTTAATACAAACAGGTCGTCTTCGGCGACCCCGACTAAAAACACAAAATTTGGACTTGGAGGTTGATATAGTTAAACCTATCTCATCCAATACATTTACTAATAAACTGAGCGCATTTTGTATGTGTCTGACGCAGGTAGGTAAACTTTTATCACTTACGTAGAATATAAAATCATCCGCATATTGGCAGCAGTATACAAAGTTAATTATTTTACAAATTTTTGCAGTACTTATATTAAATAAAAGGGGAGAGATAGGGTCCCCTTGTGCTAAACCTCTACTAGTATATCTACAAATAGGGCCTTCTTTATCATCTATTTTGAGACACCTGTTACATAAAAAATTCCAAAGATATGAAATGATTTTTTTTCCAACTCCAATGTCATCCAATATTTGAGTAGTTTTTTCTATTAAAATATTATTATAGGCATTTTCTATGTCAATAAAACATGCAATAGTAGGTACATTGTTTGTAATGCTCAGCTGAATATGCGATACAATACGCACTAAGCAGTGTAAAGACGACTGCCCGCTACGGAAACCCGTAGTCAATGGAGATAACAAGTTGTTTTTTTCTACAAACCATTCAATTCTTTTGTTTATCATGTTATGTAAAATTTTGCAACAGCAAGACATTAATGATATCGGCCTAAGTTTTAATATTGAATGAGATGAACTAAGTTTAGGTATAGGTACTATAGTAATATTTTTCCATTGTAGTGGAATATTATAACTATCGTCTAATATTCTGTTATAGATAGAAAGTAAAAATCTTTTGGCCTTTTTTGGCAAATGGTGAATCATGGAATATGTAATCCCATCTTCGCCGGGGGCTGTATCCCGTTTTTTAATACAACGACACATTTCGTGCATAGAAAATTCAGATTCTAATATATTATTCGACGAATTGTATGTAGGCATAGAACAGGTGACGTAATCTGGCGTTAAACTACGTAACAATAGGTTTTTATTTTCCTTTGAAATTTCACAGTTTTGTGTTTTGTAACCTTTCATCCATCTTAAACGTTTCCACATGTCTGTCATCGAAGTTAGTTCATCAATATTGTTACACATTTTCTGCCAGCTAAGTGTTTTTGCCTGTCTAATTTCTAATTTAGATTTTGCCGTTTTTTCTTTTAAAATATGTAGGTTTCTAGGGGTGGGATTTTTCCTAAATTTTACCAATGCTAGTCTGCGTTCCGCGATCAATTTAGATAACATAGGGTTCCAATATGGTTTTGGCTTAAAAATTTTAATAGGTTTAAAGTAAATTTTATAGGTAGGAATACTGTCGTCAGCCGCTTTTATTATGTTATAAAGTAAAAAATCATAACATTCTTGAATACTCAACTGCTCAGGATATGAAGTTTTCTCAAGATAGTTCCTATATAGGCTCCAATTAGCTAATTTAAAGTTTCGTTTTATCTTTGAATTAAAATATTCTTCATAGTATTTAAATTTAATTTTTATTAAACAATGGTCACTACCTAAATTCTCGTTTGTTACTACCCATTCAAAGTCAGTTGCTAAATCAGCTGATGCAAACGAGATATCAGGCGAAGAACTTTGTAATAAGACATTATTTACTAATTTTATTCTAGTTGGTTGGCATGTATTAAGTGATATAAAATTATATTCTAGCGCTGAATCATGGACCCATCTACCCCTATTGTCGTTTCGATTTGACCAATCCGAGTGGTGAGCATTAAAGTCGCCACCAATCAAACAATTATTAGGAAATAATTGAAATAACAAATCCCAATCCGTTTGCGTAGTTGTAATGGATGGGGGACAATAGACAGAAAGTATGTATTTTAAACTACCACAGTTTAATAGTTTTATACAGAGAATTTCCATACCTGGATTTTGATGAGTAACGTCAACAACCTGTGCACTAATGGATTTATGAGTAATTACAGCAATACCTCCATAACCGTCACTTCTATCTTTTCTAAAAACATTGTACCCCGAAAAATGCAGGTTCGTTCCACTAGTTAACCATGTTTCAGAAATAATAGCTAAATGAATTTTTTCTTGGGTTAGTAAAAGGTCAAAATTGAATGACTTAGGTTTTAAACTACGTGAGTTCCATTGAAAAATGTTCAAAGAGTGAATTATTGGTACAGATCGGGCCGGATCAACTTATGAATACGAGTCACCACTTAAAGAAGTGATGACTATGTTTAGTATATCCTCTTTTTTATATAATCTAAGTATATATTTTATGACAGCTTGTAGAATTAAATAAATTAACGACATTATTTTCTCTTCGAAACTTTTCTCCGATTCAAAAATTTTCACCACCTTTTTCAAACATTGACTAAGTTTAAATTTTGTACTATTAGCTTCATCGTCATTTTCCTTCGCTCCGTTATCTAAATTTTGTGTATCCATATATTCTTCAGAATCATCTCTCTCACCGCGTTGTAGGTTATTTTTTGACTTCTGTTTGATTTTCTTTTTCTTCTTTTTTGATTCAGGTGCTGGTGCAGTTTCCCATGCATCCTGGGTCACATTTTCCATTTCATCAACAGCATTGTTTGAATCCAGAATCATTTGATTATCATCTTCATGAGTAATTGGTCTTGTCAACAAAATACTTTTATATGTTTTTTTTCCCTCGTTCGTGTATTTGTCCTGGTATCGATTCTGGAATCTGTCTACTGTATTTCATTATGTCTACTGTATTTATTTTTTGCTTTTGATTTTCAATCTTATCTTTCTTATCTTCCAAATAAAATGATAAAGCTTTTCTGTAGGTGCAGTTTTCGATACACATAATGTTTCTAATTTCCTTTTCTTTCAAAAAGACAGGACATTGTTTATACAAAGCCATGTGTGGGCCTTTGCAATTTACACATTTTAACACATCAGTATTACAGTTACGGTGATTCTCACTACATTTAGGGCAGACAGGTTTTTTGACAGGACAGGCACGAGATAAATGTCCAAATCTCCAGCAGCTTGAACATTGGCTGACTGGAAATATATAGGGCTCCACTTTAAACCTACACCCGTATCCAAAAACATACGGGGGCAAAGTGGAACCTTTGATACTCAAACGAATAGTCTCACTATCAATCCATTTCCCTTCTTCTGCTAATCGCTTTAATCTTTTTACAGCTACAATCTCAAATTCACATTTCAAATTTTCTAGTGCTTCTTTCTCCTCTATGTCTAAGTCAACATGTTTCACTAGGCCATACGATACGTTAATTTCATCAAACATCTGGCATATGTAACCCAAACTCTCAAATTTTTGGCAGCTTATAAGTTTTTCACATTCTTCTCGATTTTCAAAATAAACAAAAACCCTAAATGGGCTTTTGTAAACAATTTTCAAAATTTTCTGTATATTTTCGGATCGAAAAAGCTTGGCCATACCAAACTGTTTTGGCAAAATCTCTTTAGATGTAATTGAAACTGCGTATATTTCTTTTTCTGAATTAATTTCTATTTCTTCAGATTGTTTAGCTCGTTTACGACTAGTTTTCCTTACTATTGTCGTAAAGGAATCATATTCTTCTACTTGTTCGCTTTCTTGCATCATTCTCTTCTCCGGTCTAGATTCTTCAGTCTCCTGAATATCTAAAACTAGTTGATCACGGTCTAGTATTACAGTTTCATGTAATATATTAACATTATTTCCACTTGAGTCACTAAACAGGGTATCATCGTCCATTGTCACAACAACAAAGGTATATTATTATATAACGATAGGTATATAATGCACAAATATTAAGTTTTTGTGGATATAATAAGGTTGCGATACTAATTACGCAATCTAAATCACAAAACGCGTGCGCTTGCAACCATTACTAGCGCGCCACTGACATGTTATGTTAATTTATGGAGAATGAATCCTGTATATTATTTATTTGAAGTTTTAATAACTGGATATGAATAAGGATTTCAGAGAGGACTTTACATTTCAGAAGTGTGATCGGCGAAAATTATATTTTTTTTCGCTCTGAGCCTACGTAAGTATCGTTGTTTATATCGACATTTATTTAAAAAAAAATCTTTGTTTTTGTGGTACCTAACTACCTACCTAATAATGATTAATGTTATGGTAAACTATAATTAATTGCTTAGATAATAGTAAAGTGAAAACTCGTAATATTATCTAAAGGGATTAAATTAAATTTTTGATGCATATCGTGAAAAAGGGGCATAGAGAATCGGAGGAAATTTGAAAATGGAATACATATTTTATTCTCGAACGTGCTCATGAGTCATGACGTCATATGAGTGCAAAAGAGATATAATGATGATGGAAGAGATAATATTATTAAAATAATAATTTAAATGCATAGTAGTTAGTTATTAATAAATAGGTTTTGCGATTTTATGATATTATATCAGATACTTTAATCGAAACGATATTGTTTATACATAATTATTGTTTATTAATATTTAAGTACAATTGGTTTTTCGAAAACAGTTGCAAGTATTACCTACCATGAAATTTGCAGAGAAATGTGTGGGAGTGAAATCGATCTCACTAAGGCTTGTCTCTGGAGAACTGTGCATTTTTTTGCTATATTATGTATATGTTTTTTTTCGTCTTGTAACAATGTAATATAGTTGTTTCTATAATTTTGACTATTATAATTTATAAATGTTATGACAACTTGATCGAAATAGAACTCAAAATAATAATATGGGTTTTTAATTTTTCGACTGGAGCAAAATATTTGTATTTAAAAGAGCATTTATTAGTTGAACTTCAATCTATATGATTTGTTAATTTTGGTATAGAATAACGCTTAAGATTCTTAATTTCTTTTTATTTGGAGTGACATGGTATTAAGCTGTGTTCTGTCAGTTTCGGATCAGATGGAATTCCGATTACGACTATCTATTTTGGGTATTTGGGGACCCAGGGAGCCCAAAGTGAGAGTGAAAGTCGGGAGGTTCCTAATACTATTGGAAAGTACTAGGTGAGAAATTAAATGCCAAAATTAATATGCCAGTTGACCAGGACGACCCGGGTGTAAGCGGTCAGGTCAGCCGGTGGAGCAATACAGAGTGATACCCAGGGAGCCCAAGGTTAATGGGACAGGGTCGGGAAATAGACTACTGCCGGTTGCTCAGGACGACCCAGGTGTAAGTGGTTAGATCAGCCGGTGGAGGTGAGTGGTCAGGGGTGGCGCAGGAGGTTAGCGCTACCGAGACCAGATTTGTAAGGGGATCGGTGGAGGCCGATCCCAGGATTGGTGGAGGCCAATCCGAGACGAAACAAATTGTAAGGGGATTGGTGGAGGCCGATCCGAGACGAAGCGGGACGAGGACTGTATTGACGGAGAGCACCTATCAGAGAGTATTGGTGGGTGCCTATTCAAGAGCATTGGCGGAGAGCGCCTATTCTAGGCGAGATTTGAGGATGGGATTGATGGAGTGTGTCGATCACGAAGCGTTTTGATTATTCATGGAGTGTGAGGGGTGAGGATGGTGTATTTTTCTGCCGTAGCCAGGCCAGATCTGGGTCTACCGTGGAACACCAAAAGTGTGATAGAGATCAATCATAATTATTTAAGAGCACTATGTAGTACTTTCGACATAACAGTTCGAGTAGAGTGGAGAGAACGATATAGGGAAGAAATGAATTTGAAACGAGGTGTAAAAGTGAGAGAAAATCAATATAGAACAAGGTTTTGACAATGGTAGTGTCAGTCAATGGTTTGGGTAGACAAAAATTTATTAACCTACTTTTACCATAAATATTGAGTTTGACCCTATGCTATGTCTAAAGAGAAGACAATGTTATTGTGGCTTATAGTAAGAGATTATAATATATGAGATTTAAATGAATTTACAGAATCAATATAGAACAAGGTTTTGACAATAATAGAGTCAGTCAACGGTTTGGATAGACAAAAATTGATTAACTTACTTTTACCATAAATATTGAGTTGATCCTATGTCTAAAGAGCAGGCAATGTTAATGTGGCTTACAAGTAATATAAGTAAGTATTAGTTATTGGAATGAAAGTTCCTATGGGGCGTTGCGGAGAGGTACTCTAGTCGGCAAAAAAGGGGTTTGTAACGTTAAATAAAGCCGTAAGATTTTTATGTATTAGTAAAAAGCAAAATTTCGATCAATTGACATCCTACATTATGGTCTAGTGGCGGGGATGCCTGGATTCTCACCTCGGGCTCGCGTTTGATTCCCGGTATTGGAATTACACTTTTACATTATTTTAACTCAAATAAGTATTTATAATTATCACTTAATAATAATAATAATGTGACCTACAAAACTTTCTTCACATAAAAATAATATTTTTGCAAACAATGTTACGTAAAACGCCACCTGTGATCTAGAAACGGTACTTTATTAGGGTTCATATCGGAAGCGATCGTAGTTCTTATCGAGACAAAGTACAGTTTTAAAAGGTAAAGCTGATCGACTGATGTATTAATGCACAGACCATTGCTAGAAATTTGAAATTTTGCACATGTATTTCTCATAATATGACAGGAATTGGTTGCGGGGTTGTTAGGGTGGAGGTAGTTTTCATTGTTTTTCAAGTAGGATGCACCGTTTCTGAGATAGAAATATTATGAAAGAAAAAATATGGCAATGCTCTACTTTGAGACACGAACGGTGTATAAATCTGTAGAAAGTTTGGAAAATTCAGGAGGGATTTTTCAAAATTCAACCCCCCCAAGGGGGCAGAATATTGGATTAAGGTTTAAAACCTAACTTTACGCAGGCGAAGCCCCAGGAAATTAATATTGTTTTCTATAAACCTCAAATAGAACTTGAAATCAAAATTTTATGGTGAGGAACTTCGATCCTATCTGGTGTCCAACGACACCACACGGCTTTTTGTTCTAATGAATCGAATAGAACGACTAGGTGTGTAAAAAATTGTTAAATCGATGTAAGGTTGTGAGCTGTAGATTTTTAACAGCTGTACGGTATAAAAAATAGGGTGATAAAGATATGACGTGAGGCACTAGTAAAATTTTAAAGACTAAAATTCTTTTAAACATGTGTACTTGAACGATTACAATTTGTAAAACTTAAAGAGATGAAACTTTGGATAATTATCATTCTGATTTGAATAGACAATAACTACTTATCTAAAATGAAAATTTAACTAAATAATTATAGTTTAATATTTTATTTGGGCTTTGGCTTTAAATATGGGCTTCTGACCGAAATAATAATCGAACTTGAGGATACCGAGCTGGCTGGTTAACAAATGGACAAGTGATAGAGAAAGTATATTTACAGTATACAATATAAATAATAACGTTTTCTTAGGTTTTTACAGTTTAAATATCACCTTGACCTTGCGGACTATGATACTAGATGCAAAAGATTCCACTTTCTTCCCCTGCATTATCGTAGGAACGTCTCCGATCTGGTCTACTTGTGTAGAATTGTTGACAGAATAGATGTTCCTGACTTACTAATTTGATACAGTTTAGCGTTCCCACTAGGTAATCATAGTTTTATGCCTTTTTATGTCTCACCATTTAACACCTATTATCGTCGAAACTCTTTCATCCTTGGATCAGGCGCTCAAATGAATACATTCCTTAATGAAAGTCCACTTGAAGATATATTTTCATTAAATCCACCTAAAATTAGGAGACTCCTAACTGATACCCTTCATCAATTGTAACTAATAAACCATTTTAAATATTGATCTTGATTACTAAACAAATATAAGACTATCAAATAATTGTGTGTACGAGTGTAGTTTTGAATTTTAATATTAACATTCATTCGGTTTATTATTTTTGTGGTTATGACTGCTTTCACTTTAAGGTATATTATATAGATATTTTTTGACACATTCAGGGGCTTAACTTGAGCTTTGGTAATTTGTTTTGTAGTTGTGAAAACTTGTAATTGGTACTTTATTTTTTTTAATATGTTAATTTATTATCATTGTATTTGTTTCTGTAAGCTTTCATAACAAAATGGAAAAAATCGCCCAAGTGCGAGTCGGACTCGCGCGCCGAGGGTTCAGTGCAAACCGGTAGTGATTTTGTTACACCTTGGATGTACTTTGAACCTGAGTATTTGATATGAATTTCGATTTAATATCTCTACGCGTTCATGAGGAAAGGGGTAGTAAGTTTAAAATTATTAAAAATGTTTTTATTATATTATGTAAAAACTAAAAAGTTACGGTTTTCGTAATTTTTCCTTTACCTATAATTATGTGCTATAAGACGTTGCTCTATGTATTTCGAGTTTCAAGATTCTGAGTTCACGGGAAGTGGCCTGTTGGTTTTGGGTTTGCGAACTTCAAAAATTTGCGGAAGTTTGCGGCATTAACGGCTGCATCTTTTGATTGCATTGGCTTAGAAGTTTGATTTTTTCACAGCTCTAAAGGACCGTAGACCTTACCTCTACGCGTTCCTGAGAAAAAGGGTCTTGACAGACATTCGGACGGACAACAAAATGATTCTATAAGGGTTTCGATTTTTCCTTTCGAGGTACCCTAAGAATGAATAAAAATTAAAATTAAAAAAAATAATTATAGTAGTAGGAAGCGCGGGTGGAGAGGCGGATCCCCCACGATGCAGATGGTCGGTTTCAGGATTACTACTCAAATAAGTCCCTATCGGGGAGTGTACTGCAAAGTAAATGTAAAATTGTGTCATACTGGATGTTCATACGCGCAAAGAAAATTCCCGCGGGAACCGTACATTTTGTCACGAAAAGTAGCCTATTTGGATGCTGGTGGTGACGATGATGTTTCTGAGAATGAAGAAGTGGTCCTAATGGTTATAAATATATTTTGATAACAATGGTCAGTAAGAGGTTCATAGTTGTTATCTTTGAGTATATAACCACGTTGTTATATCTCTACCTCTCAATTATCAAAAGTGTCGATTTGTATCTGTCGGACTAGATTTCGGCCTAGGTCTAGAAATAGCGCCCCGTCGCATTGAAATGACGAAGACTCCCTAATTTTGTATTATAGATATAATTATATAAAACTTATGTTGTTAGAACTGTAAACTGTAACTGTTGTTAGAACTGTAAAAATGTAAACTAACAGAATTAATACAAGTTATATTCTTTTACCCTAAAATATTTTGTGATCCTAAGGAGAAAATAGGTGAAAGTGGGTGAAAGTATGCGCGAATATTTCGAGTGATAATATGAAAAAAAATCATTCATTAAAATTTCTTATAGTCTTCGTACAAATGGATATATACTGTTTTACAATAATTCATTAAAAAAAGAAACAACACCTTTACATACTGTGTTTTTTTAAACCACAAGCGTTTTAAAAATATATATTTGGCACATCTATCGATACGCCTGTTTATAAAAACGCCATGAGATGGCATTCGACGGACAGGGGGATATTTCATTAAATTGAGCGGTTTTTTTTGGTAGTTTCTCTAGTTTACTAACTATTGTTGTATGTTATAATATTATGATTGTGTGTAGATAAAGTGTTGTCTATCTATCTATCTGAAGCGAAGGGACTCGCTTCTTGCAGGAAGGCCGAGCTGTAAGCTTATAGTTGAAGGTTTCATAAAATACTTCTAATTAATAATGTGTAAACGTGCAATGAATGGTTTAAATGTGCATTAATATATAATTATTATTATTTGTTTATGAGATGAAATAATTTTATAGTTTATTTCTTAGGCATAAGAAATAATATTCAGTGCCATGTTCAATTTGTATAAAAAATGCAAGATCAGTATCGTCGCTTGTTTTGTATTGGCATTATTACCGAGAGACGGCCATGGAGGCACATGTTATGTTAATTTATGGAGAATGAATCCTGTATATTATTTATTTGAAGTTTTAATAACTGGATATGAATAAGGATTTCAGAGAGGACTTTACAATTGTAAGCTTCATTCTTTCATAAAAACTTAAAACGAGTAAAATTTATCAAATTTTGAAGCTAAATTATATTGTTTGAACGCAAAATAGAATTTTTATTATTTGATGTGAAAAGTTGAAACAATAAATTACTTTTATTATATCAAACGTAAGATAATAGGCATTTAATTTCTCTTTTATACAGACTAACTAAATACAAAAACTAGAAAGCTTCGTCATTTTTATTATTTGGTAAAACAATAAAAATATGGTTTTTATTATTTTCTTTTGTGACAGTTATTATAATAGCTAGAGAAGTATAAAGAACATGAATGGAGTTAATTGAGCGTCAAATTATTGAAATACAGGGCCTCTAGTCAAGATGCATTCGATAATTTCGACGACGAAGTTCGACAATAAAATGTATGGGATTTGACATAAGGTATCGCAAGCGACATGTCACTTAACAATGACGTATGCCAAATCCCATACACTTTTGACTACGAAGTTCGCCGTCGAAATTATCGAATGCATCCTGACTAGAGGCCCAGGTGTATTACATGTCTCTAATTGCAGGTGTCTCACATGGCTCTATATGCAGGCGTCTCACATGTCTCTGTCCGCAGGTGTCTCACATGTCTCTATCTGCAGGTGTCCCACATGTCTCTATCCATAGGCGTCTCACGTGTCTCTAACTGCAGGTGTCTTACATGTATTAACTAATAACTAACCAAGTACCTACCTAATCTAAGTAGGTCAGGTATGTACTTGGTTTAGGTATACATAGTTAATATTCTCTTGCAATATGACTCCACTGTATTTACTATAAGCATTAAAAACGTTTTACAGTTAATATACTGTGTACATTAAACTTCTTAGAATATTTAGCGCCTACGTACTCATGCCAGTCACGAAAATGCGTAGGCATCTACTTGACGTAGACGTCTACGCGCGGTCTCGCCTGTCATTTGAAAGGGGAACAACCGGCCAAGTGCGAGTCGGACTCGCGCACCGAGGGTTCCGTAAAAACTTTTAATAAAAAATAACGGTTCACGGTTAAAATAATTTCATAAACATAACCCTTATGCATATAAGGGTTATGTTTATGAAATTATTTTTTTTGAGTTGATTGAATGAAAGATTAGATAATTGCGGTTTACGATTTATGACATACGAAAAAAAAAAAACTACTGACTAGATCTCATTCAAACCAATTTTCGGTGGAAGTTTGCATAGTAATTTACATCATATTATATTTTTTTCATTTTATCATTCGCTTATTTTAGAAGTTACACACACATTTTACCACTTTGGAAGTGTCTCTCGCACAAACTATTCAGTTTAGAAAAAAATTATATTAGAAACCTCAATACCATTTTTGAAGACCTATCCATAGATATGGGTAGTAAGATGATAATAATATTATAATTTCACACGTATGGGTTTAACGAAAAAAAAAATGTTTTTTTAAATTTCAGTTGTAAGTATGGGGAACCCCCAAAATTTTTGTTGTCTTTTTTCTATTTTTGTGTGAAAATCTTAATGCGGTTTACAGAATACACCCACGTACCAAGTTTCAACAGTATAGCTCTTATAGTTTCGGAAAAAAGTGGCTGTGATGTACGGACGGACAGACAGACAGACAGACATGACGAATCCATAAGGGTTCCGTTTTTTGCTATTTGGCTAAGGAACCCTAAAAAGGCGGTAAATATAATATCCTGTACTATTTTTGAACAAAATTACACAATACAATACACGGAGTGGCAGATCTTATACAGAATGTCGATTCTGAAAATTAAATCCTGCACTAATACAGTTACAATATCCCGATATGTTAAATATGCAAAATGGTA
Organism: Glaucopsyche alexis; assembly: GCA_905404095.1. NCBI lineage: Eukaryota > Metazoa > Arthropoda > Insecta > Lepidoptera > Lycaenidae > Glaucopsyche > Glaucopsyche alexis. The sequence continues at coordinate 22,820,508 of FR990048.1, read as the reverse complement.
TTCTCGTAAACGTCAAACCAACGACAATTCGTTTTGATTGGTCCAAACTCCAAAAAACAATTAATGATATCAAGACGATTAATTTATAATTCAGTAAAAGTAAAATTAAAGTGTAAGTTAAACGAGAATTGGGGTTTTGTGTCGGTATATACTGCGCGTTTTCAGTGTGTAATTAGGTACTTTTATTGCACACTATTTAAAAAATCTGTAGTCGTACTTTGTACGAGACAATCTTCTATACATACATAATATAATTACGCCTCTTTCCCGTAGGGGTAGGCTTTCTTTCACTTGCTACGATCTTTTACACGTAACGCTTCGTTCAATTTCATTTTTAACATCCATTCCTCCTCTTACATTCAACGTAGCGAAGTAGCTCTCCATGGGTCACTCTTCTATACTATATATAATAATCAATTTCTCGAAAATGGCTACCATGCATGTAATTTAACATGCAGGGAGTTTTGGGGGAGAAAAATCGATCAAGCTAGGTCTTATAGGGATAAGACTTAGCTAGATCTATCCCAGGAGTGAAACTACGCATCTTTTAGCTATATAATATGTTTTTCCTTTCGTCGTGCAATAAATCAATAATTTCGACTTTATTCTTTTCTGATTGGCAGTTTGGTATGCGTATGTATAATTTTTGCTTTGTTCGAATATTCGGTATGTGGTGAGTTCGAATCGCGGTCAGCACAAAATTTTTGTGATTCTTTTTTTTTATTTTTATTTATCAGAACTCCGAATAAAGCTCGGTTATTGAGGTATAATCTGAGCACCTGAGCATGTATTGTCAGCATAAGAACCGCCTGGAAGTATATTTTTGTGTAGTTCAATTAGTGGCCATAACAAACGCTAGAGCAAAATGATATTTAAAAGATATGTCTCTGTATCTTTTCACCCGACTGAACCACTCGCGAACTCGAGAGCTCTTCCCTTGGAACTCAGTTGTTTCTGGCTTTGTATATTACATTGTGTCACCTTTTCCATGTACACAATACAGCTTTAGTAAGTTTAGTCGAACGTTTTGTTGTCACAGTTTTTTTATTTTCAAGTTTACACTTTATATTGGTGACAGCAGTTTTGGAATTTCAAAAGTATTTTGCAATGTTATTTCTTTTTTTTTGTATATTTTGACGTAGTAGATTTTTGTGTTTATTTGTTTATTTAAAATAATTTAATAGTCAAACTAAACTTGATTAAATTGAACTCTAAAAGTTCACTTCCTAGTGCCTAGGTCGTAAATTTAAATGCCGCTAGTGAAAAATGCACTACAGTTACAAAAAAATTAGACGATAGGACTCAAAAGACACAGAAATAAACTAGCAAAAGTACAAAAACTACAGCAAAAGATAAAGAAAACCCGGAGCAAGTCAAAGAACTAATTAACATCGGTAAGATGTGGGCGTGGCCTCGTAAACACAAACTTGTGTAGTTACAGCCAACGTCGGCTTTTCCCCGAGCCTTCACACGGAAAATATGCCATTTGCCGACTTATTGGACAAGTTTTTGGTTATGAATGTTAACCTTTGACAGAGTATATCTAGATACGTTACACACAAAGTCGACAGTGAAATGTGGTGCATAGAATAATACTATAATATTATATTAGTAAGTAGAGCATACAATATAATCACATATCTAAATATATAAAAGGCAAACCTGAAACTGACTTATCTATCAACGCAGAGCCGAAACTACAGAACGGTTTTTGCTGAAATTTTCCATACAGATAGTTGTAATGACGAAGGCATCCGCTGAGAAAGGATGTTAGAAAATTCGCCCCCTAAGCGGGTGAAAAAGGGGTTCAAATTTTGTATGAAAACCGAACTCCACGCAGATGAAGTCGCGGGCAAAAGCTAGTTCTATATAATATATATCTAAACATTAGTATATATTATTACTACAGAATAATATTATGTAGTAATCTATACTAATGTTTAGTTTTAGGCTGTCCTTTGTCGAAAAATACAACATTTAGTAGTTTTGGACGGCCTTTATGGTAGACATATTATTGAGAACGAAGCAACTTCCGAGATAATGCAAAATGCCTTCGTGGAAAATGCATCGATGATGGTGATTGTAAGTCACAGGACATAATTTATCTTGCCCACAAGCACTCAGGATCGATAGCGGTAACCATATTTTGTCTCCAGGAAGCCCGAGGGACTCGTAACTTTACCACAGCTGTCCAAGGAACCGACATGATCTTAAACCCAAGACGAGCTCTTTAAATTCTGTTCAGTATTATGATAATAATAGCTATTAGCTATTCATTGGATCCATACGAGTACTTTGAAGAAGTGGATTTTCTTTTTCTTCTCTTACATATAAAAACTGATTGCAATTCCAATGTCTTGTTAAAACTCGAAAACGGCGGGACTGATTTAGCTAATTTTGGTCTTGCAATAACTGTGGAAATTCAGGGAATGTTTTAACCAGTTTATTTTTGCGAGTTTTTTACGCCGGTTCTACTCGGCGGGTTAGGGTTCAATCGGTTTTTTTTGTTGACTTTCCGAAAAAAGCCTGTTAGGTTATTTGTAAATTTGTAAATTTTATTGTAAATTTGTAAATAAAAATTTTATTTGTAAAACTCTTTTTATTTGTAAATTAAAAAATATATATATTTTCAACGGTGAGAAATATAATTGGAGGTGTGCCTACGTGCAGTTATTTATTTGTTTTAGTTCATAGTTAAGACAAAACAACGTGTGTTCGGACAACTAGTTGCAAATAAATCTTCTTTAATTACAAACTAATTTCAACCTTTGAAAGCGATTACCGTCGCTCATGTATACCCGCAATTCCAGACGAGAGGAATTTGCGCATCACGCCGAATTGATTATAGGCAGATTTGTTAGCGCTATTTTTCACGGAACATAGCCATTATTTTTTATGTAAATTTAAACTTCAAGAAGTAGAACTATCGAAGTAGGAACCAGTAAGTAATCATATTGTATTTGAAATTGATATTAATGCTGTTAGTAAAGTCTACATAATAACATAGTAATGGTAAAATAACGTTTCGGTTAATATAATAAAATAGGATAATGGTATTCAATAGCAATTAGTAGGTAATACCGAAAATTATGATTCGATTTTAATAATCTAACAGCTATTGATGTTCACATAGTTGCTCAATTTTGATTAATTAATCAGTAAATGTAGTAGGTATATTGTATTACACTATAATTACTGTAGTAATGAGCATTAACATGATTTTAAAATATTATGATCAACTTTATATGTAAATGAAATTTTGAAATGTAGATGTTGCCCACGAATTTGTGCGTGCAAAAGGTTTTACCCAGGAAACATACATTTTGACGAGATAAAAATACTACGTATATCCTTCCTCGTGGTCTACTCTATATCTGTTGCAAATTAAATAAAATAGACAGATAAATAGATTTAATGACAAATTTTAGCGTAATAATAATATGAACACTTGTTTTATTATTTTATTACGATATTATGTTTATCTTTATTGTGACTATAATATAAGGAAACGATTTCATTTTCTTATAAAAAATCCTACAAATTAAGCTAACCTGGTTCTCAATATAGGTGAGGTGAGGTGTAAAAACATCACAAAGAAACTGACTTCATTCTTCTTATCTTAGATGACGAACGTTCCTATAAGTGCAGTAATAAATTTCCAAACTTGGCATAGAGAGGTCAAACAAACATATAAAGATGAACTTTTAAAATACAATGTTACTTAAAAGCATTTTGTGAAGTTATGACCAAGAAGTTGTTCAGCTATGGATGAAGATTTATATCAATTTCGTCGGTAGTTTGAAGACGACGTGCGTATTTTTTAAAAGAGAAACAAACATTCCTTAAATTACTTCCATCATTACATCCTTAAAATTACTTTGATAAACCTAACATGAAATAAATTAGTTTTGTTTGTTGAAATGTTTTCTGTAAAATTTTAGTACCTAAATTCCTAGGCGTGGAAAGGAAACTCAATGATTGCCAAATCCCTGTTCCCAATAGATATCAAATTAACTTCATACAATTAACGTAGGCAAATCGCGTGTAAAATCATCTTATATAAGATGTTGCCCTCGAATTCGTGCGCACAAAGGAAACCACGTGGGAACCGTACATTTTGCCGCAGTAAAAAGTAGCTCAAGTCCTTCCCCGAGGTCTATTCTCTATATCTGTGACAAAATTCGTCAAGATTGGTCCAGTAGTTTCGGAGACTATTTAATGCAAACAAATATAACCCAGTCGGGTAAAAAGAAACAAATATTTTCTCCTTATGGTACCAAGATACCCGAAGAACGGGGACCAGACAACGGGTAGTATATTTAATACTTTTATACTATACATATATTTAAGATTTTTATTATATTATATACATATTTAAACACACATCAATGACACGCCACACAGAACTTTTTTGTCCCTACGGTTTCGAATCCGCGACTTCCAGCTTGAGCACCAACGCGCTAACCACTGAGTAACAGAGGTCGTTATATAATATAAGTATAGAAGTCTAGATAACTTCACAATTTTATCGCAGAGATAAAATTCAGCTTAAACGTCGTTTAGTTGGCTCAGGAGATACGTGAAATTCTTATGAGATGCGCTCTTCGCGGCTGTAGTGGTACCAGATAGATAGGATTATATTCACGAAATTCCTGTTCGTAACGGACACAATATTTTGTGGGTTTGTGTTAAATATTAATTAAATTCTTTATTTATTGCGTAGGTATGTTCAATGATCCTAAATTATTTAATTTCTCATTTCAGAAAATTGTAAAAGAATACTAAGCTAAATTCTAACTAATGATTTATAAACTATACAATTCAACCATACTATAATGTACCTATGTAACACAATACTACTTGCTTTGATTTTTAAACTTGCACGCATATTTATATTAAATCCGTGGCTGGCGTGAATATGTTGACATGTCGAAAATGTCAATTTTACAGGGCCGCAATTTTAAAGTTTGACACGTTATGATAAATCGAGGTATTTGTTATACTTACGTACCTTAGTTGGTTTTAGGATAATTTTATGAGATCTATTGAGTTATGATAAGTAAAAAGCTGAAATCGTTTCAGTTTTTGTAATATTTGACATATCATATCGTTCACCAGTAAGATATCAATATATTAACCAAATTAATAAGAAAAAGTTGTAGGTAGATTACACAAAAAATGTTTTTATTTTTCAATAATTAAGTATAAAAATTATATCGTTTTAATCACACATTAAAATAACTTATGTTACATTAAAATAACTGTTGTTTTTAATATATTACTTTTATTTTATAATACAAACAAACAGTATCTTTACTAAAAGTTATGCAAAACATAAACACAGACTTACTTGCGTACTTACAAATAGGTAATTAAAATGTTTACGTTAATTTGGAGTTTGTTTAGATTTTTAAAATAAAAAAATGCACCAAAAGGAAAAGTTAGTGTTAATTTTATAAACTCTCTAACTAATATCTTGCTGCTCTAAATCAGGGTCGTCTTCATTTATATCTGGATCAGTAGGGATCTTGTATCGATTGAGTTGTTTTTAAGTTTAGATAAAAATCTCGGAAAGCTGGATCAATTAGGTAATTCCAAAAGATCCATTAAATCCTTCTTCTTTTCGTCACTGATCGGTAACGGCTCCTTAGAAATTTCTTTTAATCGAAAGACTTCGTTGTTATCCGATCTGAGAGAGAGAGGACTCTTTCTAAAATTTACGGAGTTAAAATCTGATTCTCGATCCAGATTATCTTTAAAATTAATTGTGCTGAAATATGATTTGTTATATTGCAACCATTTTATTGGTTGCCAAAGAAATCTTTCTCCAGAAACATCATTCTTCTTTAAAGAAAACGGTTTCTTTCTTTGATTTTAACTCCGATTTTAAATCGAAGAAGTCGTTTAAGGTCATAACAACAACTTTAAAGTGGTTTCGAACTTGACATGTTCTTACATCCAATTATATAAATGGTGAATTTTCATTTTTGTCCGTTTTTTGGCTTTTTCAATTATTAAAATAAAAAATCAAATTCCGGCACAATTAATTTTAAAGACAATCTGGATCGAGAATCAGATTTAAAATTCGGAAAATTTAGGAAAAGAGGAAGATCGCATGAAGGTTTTCGATTAAAAGAAATTTCTAATGAGTCGTTACTGATCAGTGACGAAAAGAAGGATTTAATGGATCTTTTGAAATTAATTGATCTTTTGGATCTTTTGGAATTCATTGATCCAGCTTTCCGAGATGTTTATATAAACTTAAAAACAACTGTTTGTATTCCTACTGATCCAGATATAAATGAAGACGACCCTGATTTACAGCAGCAAGATATTAGTTAGAGAGTTTATAAAATTAACACTAACTTTTCCTTTTGGTGCATTTTTTAAGTATATTAAAAATCTAAAAAACTCCAAATTAATTAAACATTTTAATTACCTATTTGTAAGTACGTAAGTAAGTCTGTGTTTATGCTTTGCATAATTTTTAGTAAGGATACTGTTTGTTTGTATTATAAATTAAAAATAATATACGAAAAACAACAGTTATTTCATTATAACATAAGTTATTTTAATGTGTGATTAAAACGAGATTTTTTATACTTAATTATTAAAAAATAAAAACGTTTTTTGTGTAATCTACCTACTACTTTTTCTTATTAATTTGATTAATATATAATTGATAATCTGGTGAACGTATTGATATGGCGAATATTATAGTATTTTGTTTTATAAAGCAAGCATAAGTTGATATTATGTCGATATATCAATGTGACAGTATATTTTTTGAGAATCATAATATATTGATAAATCGTTATATTATCAAATGGACAATAGTCGTTGTGGAGCGTTAGTTGATAAAATGTTATATGAATATGTTGACAATCTTATTCTTTATGTTTCGTTGCGAGCATAAGTTAATAAATCGTTATATCAATGTTATAATGGTTTATATTATAAACCGTTAATATAATATGTCCTTTTGTCACAGTATGTACCTTCAAAATTGAGATATCCAGATATTACCAGAGGCAATTATTACAAAAATTACCAATAAAAATTTGATTGAGTTTTTTTATCATATAAAAGCACACGCAAGGGAACCGTTTAAAGGAAAAAAAGAAAAACATACATGTCGAGATATCAACATATTCACGCCAGCCACGCAAATATAGTTAAGTATCATTACTTATTAATGGTACTTAACTATATTTAATATAAATATGCGTGCAAGTTTAAAAAGCAAAGCAAGTAGTATTGTGTTACATATAAATGAATATAAAATAATAACAAATATTAATTATTACCTGTTAATAATTAAAAACAGGCTACATAGAAAATAACTTAAAAATATAAAATATTATAATACGTAAATAACACAGTTTTTGTCAAAAAGTGTTTAAGTGACGAACGGGAAAACTATTTTCTGATGTATTGATCTTTAGGGTTCCATAGCCAAATGGAAAAAAATGGAACTCTTATAGATTCGTCAAGTCTGTCTGTCTGTCCATCCGTCACAGCCACTTTTTCGAAACTATAAGAACTATACTGTTGAAACTTGGTATAGATGTATTCTGTGAACCACATTAAATTTTTACACAAAAATAGAAAAAAAAACAAATTTTGGGGGTTCCCCATACTTAGAATTACTGAATCTCAAAAAAAATTTTTTTCATTAAACCCATCTATGGATAGGTCTTCAAAAATGATATTGAGGTTTCTAATATCATTTTTTCTAAACTGAATAGTTTGCGCGACATACACTTCCAAAGTGGTAAAATAAAAGAATAATAAATCTAAAAAAAATATATGATGTACATTACCATGCAAACTTTCACCGAAAATTGGTTCGAACGAGATCTAGTAAGTAGATTTTTTTAATACGTCATAAATCGTACACCGCAATTTACCATTCATATTTTAATCAACTCAAATAAAAAAAAAAACATTTAACTTCATTAACATAAACCTTATGCATTAACCGTGAACCATTATTTTTTTATTACAAGTTTGTATGGAACCCTCGGTGGGCGAGTCCGACTCGCACTTGACTGTTTTTTATTAAATATTTTTGGTATTTAAAAGAAGCATAATTAAGTAAAAAAAAATAGGAATACATTTACAAAAACAATTCTACAATCGTAATTTAAATTTTAGTTCATTCATAGCAAAAATGTTCCAATTTACACGAAAAAATGTGAAATAAAAACAAAACTATGAGTATATATTTTGTTGCATATATTTTATTCATAGTTAAGTAACAATTATATCTTTGAACGTATTACTTTAATAAATACGTTTTGAGCACCAGAACGCGCTTACATAAGACCTCAAACGCACTTTGCAAATTGCAACGCCGACAGACAATGCGTTTATATTAAAAAAAAAAAAAGTTCTTAAAATACGAAAAAAGCCATAAATCAATCAATATAAAAAATATCCTTCCTCCATTAGTAATCTCCATCCGCTATTTTTTGCCCTTACATTCATCAGGCATAGGTACAGTAGAGCATAATTTGCAATGTAAAAAATGAGCTTAAGCCATCTCCTGATAAGCAATCACCACATTATTACTGATAATGATTAATAATATTACACTGATACATTTACAAAAAAAAAAAAAAAAACTTTGTCAATACCTTACTTTGTCGTAGCACGTTAGATTAAAACCATTATTATGATATTCACTTTATCACTTCAGTTGTTACAGACGCGGATCCAGCGACCGATCGTCCGTCGTCAGTTCATGGTAAGCGCGACCGGAGGGTAGATGAGGCGCGGACGGCGCGTTGAGGCGCTCGCTCGGGTGCGACTGAGGCGGCGCGGACACCCCGCCCGCCCTCCGCCACCCGCCGCCGCCCGCCCAGAGCGCAACGCGCCCGCTGCGGCCCGCACGTCCCGCTAATCACACACTACGATAGCCGCTTTCCGCAACAATCCAAAGTCATGTCCTGCAGATCCTTGACTATACACAGCATAGTCTACAATTGAAAACTTAAAAAAAAATTGCAACTATTTCTTTTTAGGGTTCCGTAATACTTAAGGAACCCTTATAGTTTCGCTCTGTCCGTCTGTCTGTCTATCTGTCTGTCTGTCTGTCCGCGCCTCTAGCTCCTGTAATTATGAATATAAATTTATGAAATTTAGTGCAGTTATAGATTATGTATAGATCACGGTTTCAGGATCATAAAAAATAATAATTTTATATTTTAGGGGTGGCTCTCCATACATGTGAAGTGGGGATGAAAAATATTTTTTCACTCTACCCCATCGTGTGGGGTATCGTAGTCATCGTATCGGGTCTTTTAAAATAAAGGTAAGGTTTCATACGTCACTTTTTTATAATGTTGACCATTTTCGAGTAATCGGCCTCCAAAGTAGTTTGTAAGTTGGTCCCCCCCCTAGCATTTTTAAACTATAAAAGATAGAAACTTGCAAAGTTCCATGCTGATAGATCATGCTAAAAACTCTTTAGGAAAATTATTGTGAACCAAATCGGACAGTAACTTTTGGAGTAATTAAAAAGAAAGCATATTACGCGTTTATAGTTACGGAACCCTCCTTAGACATGTCCTGACATGCTCTTGGTTAGGTTATTTAGACTGATCCTCGGCTATGTATACTAGGAACATTTGGCGATTTCCACAGTAATGTTAAATCGTAGTCTCAGATCCTTGAAACAGTATACTTGAGATTGCAAAAAACTTAAAAGCTTTTTTGCGACGGCATAATGTCACTCCTTGACACTCCACCAGGAAGCGTTTATTGGAATTTTCTGGAACAGTATTAAATATTACAATACGAGACGTTATCCGCGAATTTGTACGTGGAAAGAAACGGGAACCGTACATTTAGCGGCGATAAAAAGTATCTATGTAGTAGTATAATAAGTTAATCCAGAGTCACTACTACCATACCAAATTTCATCAAAATACGTTCAAAAGTTTTAGCGTAAAAGAGTAACGAACGTCCGTACATACTTTCGCGTTTATAATATTAGTAAAGATTAGATTTCCTCCTGCGAATCCTAGACTAGACATCAGGAGATATAAACCTTTGGTACTTTTTGCTACAGAATCAATCTATGAAGTGTCCTTGATTATACCTAAACTGCCTTATTAATAAAATTATTTACACCACGGATTAGCTAATCCAACATCGCTGTCTTTGTCAGATAGTTTGGAACAGTCACTTGATAGACAAAGACAGCCATGTTGGATTAGCTAATCCATGGTGTAAATATTTTTATTAATAAGGCAGTCAGTGACAATATAAAATCATGATCTGTAGAGTGTAGACCCATAACTGCCAACTAGTCAAAATAAAAACTTTAATGCGGTTCGAAGCTAAAAACCATGCAACCCCCCGGCCCCCACCGTTATAACCATAAAAATAGAAAAAAAAAGCTTACCCCATATATACTAATATAATAAAGAGGTTTGTTTGTTTGCATCGAATAGGCTCCGAAACTACTTGACCGATTTAGATGAAATTTGGCACAGATATAGAGAAGACAACGGGGAAGGACATAGGCTACATTTATCGTTGCAAAATGTTTCCATGGGATCCCTTTATGCGCGCACGATTTCGCGGGCAACATCTAGTTTTATCATTTACTAATAAAAATATTTATACAACCCTTAAGCTATTCAATATTTCTGTCTTTGTCTGATACTTTGGAAAACAGACAATGACAGACACATCGAATAGCTTATCCGTTGTGTTAATATTTTTATTAGTAAGGTTATTCCTATTTATTACGAGTTTTTTATAAATATAACGACCGGTCAGACACGCGATGGTACAATTACGAAATCATTGTAGTTTTGCCACAAGCGCAGTGTGTCTTATCTTCATCTTGGCTGATACTATCTAACGCTGTTTTATTTTTAATAGGGATCTATACTTTAGACTGTCTAGGCACATTTATACTACTGAAGTGACAATTTTATTTCTATCATATTAAAGAAAGTTTTGTTTTGATTGTACATTCCTTGACTACTTTTTTAAATATTTCTCTAAAATTGATATCCAATCGACCAAGCCAGTGGCAATTCAGAACCAAATTATTATAATACCCTACTACTATTTGTGACTATGGATTTATTTTTGTGACACTGTCACGCAAAAACTACTGAAAGAATAAGGTCAGGTAACACATATCACCTTTTATCGCGTGAAAGTAAGTGTCCCCATGGGATACTGTATTTTATCGGGCGGAGCCACGTACAAAGGCTAGTTAAATATATTTTTTCATTACCCCAAGGTTTACCCGATCCAGAGTGATGATAATAATGAACTTAAACACTCGACTACTTTATAAGCTTTTCATGTGTTTTGTAACGAGTTTCCTGATGTTGCCGAACATCTGATGCGAACTCTCCCCCTTTCGTTTTGTGCGCGTTTTCCTCCTAACTAAACGAATCTGTTGCGTATCGCCATCTGTCATCTAAAGCCTTAGCTGCGTGTGATATTATCTGACCAACTATGTATTATTTATGTTTATATAATATGTCACCATAAAATTATAAAAACCGTTAGAATGTAAAATAACTAACGAGATTATAAAAATATGTGAAAGACTCATTACTATTTATAATCTAACGAAAAATAATATGTTAAATTATAGGCAGAATATTCGCGTCCGAAGTCCATCAACATTTTACAATTTCACTAGTTATATTACAATCTAACGGTTTTTACAATTTTACGCTGACATATGTTTAGTTTATGTAATAAAATGATAAATAACGTAATCAAGAGCATGTCAGACATAATATCTGAGGTGGGTTCCTTAACTATCAACGCGTAATAGGTTTACTAAAAAAGTTACGTTATGTTTATTTCGTTCAAAATAATTTTTCAAAAACGTATTGAGTACGATCTATCAGCATAGAGAGTTGCAAGTTTCTAATTCTCATAGTTTAATATTGCCAGGACAAACTTATAAACCTCTTTTGAGGTCGATTACTCGAAAATGGTTTACAGTTTTTAAAATAATTATGTAAAAACCTTGCCTTTAATGTTGAAATAACCCAACCTAACCAAGAGCATGTCAGGACGTTGTGTGACAAAGAGGGATTCGTAACTATCACTGCGTAATAGTTTTTTTAATTACTTTAAAATTTACCGTCCAATTTCCTTCAAAATAATTTTCTAAACTGTTTTTCGCATGATCTATCAGCTTGGAAACTAACAAGCTTATATCTCCTATAGTTTAAAAAAAATAATTAGAGGGGACCAACTTACAAATCACTTTGGAGGTCGATTACTCGAAAATGGTGGACTCTGTATAAAAGTCATATATGAAATCTTGCCTTTATTTTAAAAGACCTATTCAACGATATCCCAAACTATAGAGTAGAATGATAAATATTTTTCATGCCCACTAAGGAACCACCCAGGAACCAAAAAAGCTATAGAGATGAATTCACGGTTAACAATGAAGAACAATAATGACATGGAGCAGGCAGGTATCTAAATATTTGACGTTAAAAGTATAGAACAAAACTGGAGTGGAGTCGGTATCAAATTATTCGAAGACGTTTCGAGGAAATGCAATCACCGCTTGTATCACGGAGCTAAGGCGTCCGTCTCAGGATGTCAGCGGCTCCACAATTTCCTTGCGGCGCCGATCAATTAAAACTTGTACTGATCCAAACCGCGATCGAACGATATTCGATTAAAAATATGGCTTGGATGTTAGCGCAGTTTATCTATTATTATCGGTTCTATTAGGGCTGGCACAAACTTTAAAACAATTAATGCATTGAAACCAGAATCCCAACTCTTGTAATTAACTTTTATTTTAATTTTACTTTTATTGAATTATAAATGAATACTTATCGTAAACGGATTTTTGGAGTTTGGACCAATCGAATCAGGTTTGACGTTGTACATTGGTTTATTGTTTATCAGAATACCATTTTACTGTTTTAACATATCGGGACTGGATTGTAATTGCATTATTCCAGGACTTAATTAGCAGGATCAAGTTTTTGTTGAACACTGATGTTGAATCTGAGAAAAAAAATAGTTGCTAAGGCTATGTTCGTGTAAAAACGATACCTATATTAAATCTACAAGTCCACATGAACAATATTTTGAATGATTAATTAAATGAGCTTAATACTACTTATATAAATCTTTATATAAATACGAGTATAAGCAACGTGCCAATTTCTTTGCCATTACATGTAGACACAAGGAATAAAAGTGAAAAATTCAGAAAAGACGCTTAAAATATTCATACAAGTGCTACAGTGACGAGTGCCACTGTTCTAAAACTATAAAATGCATGTATCAAAGCGAGAGCTGTAAACCACTTTACATTGAAGTGTTACGATTGCAACTCTCGAAAAATTGTGAAGGCACTTGTCTGTCCTACCGCAGCCACGTAATTGTATTTACACACTAACGTACTGCATAAACACGCTTTTGTCACAATATAAATGATGTACAGTAGCGACTCAGCTTTATCCTAGAAGTTTTTACCTACGATTGAGTGTGTCCGAGTAATGAACTAGGGCTGGTACGTCTACAAAAAAGTGTGTGTGTGTCAGCTTCGACGCACGACTGGAGTTTCCTCCTTACGAACGATAATTATCTATACTAATATATAATATTATAAAGAGGAAAACTTTGTTTGTATGTTTGTTTGTTTGTTTGTTTGTAATGAATAGGCTCAAAAAGTACTGGACCGATTTCAAAAATTCTTTCACCATTCGAAAGCTACATTATCCACGAGTAACATAGGCTAAATTTTATTTTGGAAAAAAATAGGGTTCCGTAAGATATTTGGGTTTTTCGGACACAAGGTGTAAAAAATCAACCAGAAAAGTTACTTATTTTGCGTACGCTGCCTAAACTATAAAAGATAGAACCATAAAATGTTCTAATTAATTGTAGATCTTATAAATATCTACAAATAACCTAACCAAGAGCATGTCAGGACATGTCTAAGGAGGGTTCCGTAAACTATTAAATTTACTATACACTATAGAATAAACGTATGATAAATTAATAATAATATTACCTGTGATATTACTATGTAATATGTATTATTTCTTTAATTAAATGTTGAATATTGATTAATAATCAAAATATATAGTGAATAGTATCCAAATCAGGGGTGGTCGACTTTGTATGAATGACCTTGGACCAAAAAGGGGGCAGTTCGGTGCGACAAGAATGGTTATATTTTAATATATCGCTCTCTGTCTTACATGGTTAATATTACATAAAAGTTACTTAAAAACCACAACAGATGATACTATCCCGCTTCTAGATCGCGCTATCGAAAACACTAGACGTATGTATATAAGGGCTCATGAACATTTTGTGACGCAGTAGTTATGATTTGTGCGTGGAGGTGGTTGCTCGGTTTTGTTGGAATGCAAAATTTAACGCTAACTTAAACTTTATTACGTATATTCAATTTCCCGCCATATTCATATAATCAAATATTTAGTCCTCCTTTGTTGGAAGGCGGTTAAAAGTTTGAGGGGGCAGCTCACTAGAGGCGCTATTTGGTCCCAATTTTTTTGTATGAAGTCGACCTTCTTCTCCGCGAGTAATAGTGTTCTGTGATCCAAATATTCTTAATTCTTTAAGATTAATTTTTATTCGATTTCGATGATAATTATTGGTATTTTAAAAAGTTTTTATTATTTTTAAAATTTCCCTCACTTAACTCTTAAGCATAATTTAGTCTGTTGCGATATCACCTATCTCAATGTACGGAGAATACAACCAGATACTTAAACACATCAGCGAGGTTTTCGATAGCGTGATACAGAATTTTAATCCAATAACACAGCGACATCTAGTATTATATTTCAAAACAATCCACGATTTAAGCAGGAGACTAGCGACATAATATATTTTTCATAAATTTACTAGCAAATTGAAGCTTTTAATATTAAAGGTAGGTATTAAATTATAATAAAAAACAATAATACAATGGTAATTAGTAACACATATTAATGTGTTTTCAGTGTTATTAAATTATTGTAATAATTAGTGAAAGAGGCACATATTCCTAAAATTAATTATTAATTAAAATTTTACACGTGTTTAAAAACTTAGCTCTAATTCTGGTAAAGAAACATAAATTCGCAACAATCAATATAGTTATTGCAGCTCAGTTAATCACAGTGTTTGTCCTTGAATGTAGGTTCAAACCCGACAGCGTGCTTTAGTTATTATTAGTTTAAACTTTTTTATGATTATTTTTTAAATTATGCAACCAATTTTGAAACATTATTTTAAATAACATTTCATAGCAATCATAAAGCAAATCAGAATATTACTCTGATTTGCTTTATGTTAATTTGTTTTCTTTTTTAAAATTGCTCTAGAAATAGAAATTATGATGCGATCTCGTTCAAAATAGTTTTCCTAAAGAGTTTTTAGCATGATCTATCAGCATGGAAATTTGCAAGTTTCTATCTCCTATATTTTAAAAATGCTAGGGGGGGGACCAACTTACAAACTACTTTGGAGGCCGATTACTCGAAAATGGTCAACTTTATAAAAAAGTAACGTATGAAACCTTACCTTTATTTTAAAAGACCTATTCTATGATATCTCACACGATGGGGTAGAGTGAAAAAATATTTTTCATCCCCACTTCACATGTATGGAGGCCACCCCTAAAATATAAAATAATTATTTTTTTATGATCCTGAAACCGTGATCTATACACAGTCTATAACTGCACCAAATTTCATCAATTTATATTCATAATTACAGGAGCTAGAGGCGCGGACAGACAGACAGACAGACAGACAGACAGATAGACAGACAGACAGACGGACAGAGCGAAACTATAAGGGTTCCTTAAGTATTACGGAACCCTAAAAAGTCCGCGACACACTATACCTATCTATGTCGAGTGAGGCACAACAACCATTTTTTTATTTAGAAATCTTGAATTTTTTTTGGACTACATTTAAACGCGTTTATTTTACTCATGCTATATTAATAGCAATCCTTATCAAAATAAATTATTTCATCACTAAGTACAGTTTATGTAGATAATATTTGGTCTTTTAATGATTAAAATTGGATGTTTGGTTTTGAAGTTATGGCGAAATTAAAATATTACGATTTCTGCTGCACGGCCCGTTGCGAAGTGGGCGTCGCGTCGTCGCCAAGGCGTGCGAGTTTAGATCTATGAGTAAATTTTTTGTTTTGTGTTCGTTGTAACTATGATGGATAGATACTTGAGTAACTATTTATTTAGTGATTGTTGTATTGTTAGTTCTGAAAAGTGTAGGTATTTCATACGATACAAGTATACCCACTTACTTATTTCATTAAGTATTAGTAGGTACCTATATTAATTTGTTTCTCTTTGTTTTGACTTAATTTCACCCGTTTTGTTAGAGGTTTAAAGACATTCTATTATCTGTAGTATTAGTATCAGTATTGTACCCGTGCGAAGCCGGGGCGGGTCGCTAGTGATTTAATATATCGAAAAGAAAAAGAGGGTAAATGAACGCATCTTCTAAAATGATATGAGAAACAAACATATCTCTGTAATTATTCGGATTATTCATATTACTTCAATAAAAGCGTATTACATAAAGTATAATACAAATTAATAATAATAATATTAATACTAATAAAGCTGACGATAATAACGAGCTGGTTTCAGGACTGTGAATAAACAATTTCGAACATATTTAAATTTAAAATTCGAACATAATATTTAAATTTAAAAATAGAAATGGGTCGTAATAAGATACGCTGTGTAATGTATTCCATCTCATTCTTTTGCATGTTCAATCCTACAGATATATATGTTTGTCTCTTTCTACGTAACGCCTCAACTTTCCGTGTTACACTTGATTTTACTTCTCATAAAATTTCCGTACCGGGCCTTATAACTCAAATAGTTTCTTAAGGAGTAAACTCCAAAAACGATTGACAGTGAGCAAGCGTCGCGGCACAACTAAAACCTGTAGTTGTTTAATGCTGCGACAAGTCTTGGCGGCGGCGTGACCATACATACTTCTGGTATTTGAGGTTTTGTGGCCGTGTAAATTACGCGTATGAGCTCGTGCGCCGATTGGGATGGTCTAGTATGAATATGGTCTACTGAACAATATTTATATTGTGGTTCTATCCTAGTACCGCTGGAATAACCTACATGGTACGGTCGCGAACAAAATTAGTGACCATTTTTAGACCTTATTGTTTTATTTATTAGATCGAAATGTGGTAAACAGGCTACCGGCGAATGAATCCTAAATTGCGCTATCGACGTGCTGTGTGTGATGTGCTGCTTGTGTAAAGACATTTAAGAAGAAAAATAATTGTCTTACTCGAAAAAAAAATTTTTGTCTTTATATGGGCGAGGTTGCGTTTAGCGGAGAGTCGCCCATACAAAAGATGATTTAAAAAAAAAAAATTGTTTGAGTATGACAATTATTTTTCTTTCTAAACGTCTTTACTTAAGCAGTGGATCACGTGCCTGAAGTATCCGTAATTGATTTTCGGAGACCTTATATAAAACATCTGAAACCTATGTACTACAGTGGGCTTTGGCCTGACCGAGCATACCTACCACCGACTCAGCCGAAGATTGCAAGCCCCAGAGGTTCTCAATATAATAATAATATTATCCCCATAACAATAACCATTTTGACATTTGCTACTATTACTATAATTAGTTTAAGAAGTAGTCGATATATATTTCATACTATTTATTTACTCAATATCTTTTATTAAGCATCATTTTCTTCTAAATATTTTATACCACGGCTTAACTACCTCTGAAATCCAGTGTTTCTTTACTTGGTTGTTAAATTTTCTCAATCGATTGTAAAGGTAAACATGCACTTAAAACGTTTCATATACAATATTAATACCATACTCTAAACTGTAGCATACACGGAGAGTTGAAGATACGTCCCTAGAGAGCGTTCATGATTAAAACAACCATTAGTTAAAAGGCAGTTGGCTTTTAGCATCGCTTTCTTCTTTACCCTTTTAACTATAAAAAGGTAGGTATTGTCAAGAAACTTTGATATTAATATCTGACAATAGTTTCACAGAGGACTTTGCAGTTTGTAAAATTGGCCTTCAAACACATATAATAATTTAATTTTGCCGTAAGCGCCATACTCACGGCCCATCTAGCAAATCCAGCACCGGTACTAATAGCCGTCATTAGTGTCAATACTATATATAATAACCTATAATTTTTGGATACAAGCCCGCGGCCTTGGGCTTGCAGGTTGGATGGTCAGTATGGCCCTTTAAGCAATGATAACGAGTGAGTTTAGAAGATGTTAAAGCTCGACACATAATCGCCGTAAAATGTATCGCTTCTGACGTCATCTTGAATCCCTCGCGTTTATCGCGGCGTATTGTGCAATATATACCATGAACTTCTAGCGCTAAACTTTTATTATCTGTTCCACGAACAAGCATCGTCCAGTAATATCGAGACGGGGGAGAGGGGGGAATTTCAATCAGCGAGTGCACCGGAGGCATCCGCTAATGAAGCAGAATGAATTCATTGGAGTCCACCGACCAGCCCGCCTGAACCGTGACCTCGTCACATATACAGTACACGATAGGTCAGCGTTGGCTGGTGATAAGAGCCCCGCTGGTAGCGTTCCTTTGACTTGCAGATCGATCGTCCTATTTCAACATACATCTTTAATAATAGCTCCCGAAGATACTAAACGGTCGGAATACGTTATACGATACACTGTGTGGTGCATTATGTTTTGATCGTATTTCGATTGATCTCGTCTATTGAAAATGCGCTAGAATCTTTTTTTTTATATAAAACTAGGGGGCAAATGAGCAAACGGATCACCTGATGGAAAGCGATTACCGTCGCCCATGGACACCCGCAACACCAGAGAAGTTGCAAGTGCGTTGCCGGCCTTTTAGGAGGAAATACGCTTGAAGGTTTGCAGGTCGTAATGGTTTGTAGGTCGTAAATTCATACATCTTTATATTATAGACTAGCTTTTGCCCGCGACTTCGTCCGCGTGGAACAATTACTTTGGGATATCGCTAAAATTTACCCACGACTTCATTTACGTAGAAGGAGAACGCGCTTCCCCTTCACGACTGTCCGCTGCGCGCCGTGCATTATTATTGCGCGCTTGATTATTTTATTACCGCGATATCTTCTAAAATAGTCATTGAAATCAAATCATGTAAACGGTAAATTTCTTCTAGATTAAATGTTCGTAATGAATTTTACTTGGATAAGGATTAGTATCATATTTATGAAAACAACTTCACAAATTATACTTACCTACTTTTAGAACAAATTTGGTTAGCATAAAAAAGTTATAGTGAGCCAACTTTAAAAGATAGACATATACAGTCGCGGACTTTAGTGGGAAACAATTTTGTCACATAATTTTAGCGAAACTTCAACCGTTTCCGCAGCGTACACAGCGAAAGCTCTCAAAAGAAAAAAAAACCCGATTTTGTAACATTCTTGATTGGTGCTCCGCTCGTATTGAGTTATGATGATGTTGTAGGCCTTCCTCGGTAAATGGACTATCCAACACAAAAAGAAATTTTCAATTCGTACCAGTAGTTCCAGAGATTAGCGCGTTCAAACAAACAAAAACAAACTCTTCAGCTTTATAATATTAGTATAGATCTCGCGTAAAAAAGCTAGGCCTCTGTTTACCACCATACCAAATATCATCAAAATCCTTTCAGTAGTTTCGTGTGAAAGAGTAACAAACATCCTTACATTTTCAAGGGAAGGTTTCGTGAGAAGGCTATTGGAGGGGTCAAAAAAAAATTTGAGGGGGTCTTGAGGTTTTTGTAATTTGTAAAAAGATGACTAAGATATGCCTCGAGGGGAATTTGGGGGGTTTCGAATAGTACTTACTTATCTGTCAAATGTTACCAACTTATTATGAGCCTCCAGATAAGTTGACCTCCCGCTTGAAGTAAATTCTTAGTTTAAAGAGACCTTGTAGTATCGGTTTTTCTCCTTCGCTATTTATTATTTGTATTGAGTAGGATAGAGAATAGATTAATTAATCTGAAACATCTATAGGCGAGGGTAAACCTAATTTTTGGCGTGGTGAAAATTGCCGTGGCGACGCTTCGCCATCCTTTTGAGATTTTTGGGGCAATTTTGTATTTTGACGTAAGGTGAAAAGGCTATGGAGAAAAAAAGTGTTTCCATTTAAATGGCCCACTTTTGAGATTTTTGGGGCCATCGTATGGTGAAAACACTATGGAGAAAAAAGTGTCTCCAGTTAAATGGCCCCACTTTTGAGATTTTTGGGGCCATTTTTAAATTTGACGTATGGTGAAAAAAGTATATCCAGTTAAATGAAAAAAGTGTCTCCAGTTAAATGGCCCCACTTTTGAGATTTTTGGGGCCATTTTGAAATTTGACGTATGGTGAAAACACTATGGAGAAAAAGTGTCTCCAGTTAGATGGCCCCACTTTGAGATGTTTCACTTCTACCGGCACTCCCGAAGTGCAACCCGTTTTTATTTTTGAGGTTTTAATTTATTAGTTTTATTTCAAAAGAAAACAAAATAATGCAGTTAAAAAAGATGATTTAATGCGAAAAATGATGATTTATTCCGGTTTGTGAAGAAGGTTTAAAAATACAGTTTTTTCATAAACCCGTGGGAACACTTTTGTTTTCCAAGAAAAAGAAATATCCTGTTAGTTATTTCATGTTCTAATCTACCTTTGTGCCAAGTTTCATTTAAATACGTCGAATAGATTGCCTGAAATAACGTCAAATAGGTAGGTACTGTTTTTTGAAGATCCCATGGGAACCGTTTCGTTTTTCGGAATAAAATGTAATCTATTTTACCCTTCAGGTCCTAAGCTACCTACCTGCAAAATTTCATTTTATTCCATCCAGTGGTTTCGGCGTGATGTGATAACAAACACACAGACAGACAGACAGACATTTTTTTCAAAAACGTTATTTTTAAGTTCTGTGGCCTTTATAGACCCCCCATTTTGATTTTCACTTAGATATCTTTAATGTACAGATATGACCCCTCTACAGATTTAGGGGAGAGGTGGCATGAAAGGGACACGTATTGAAAGGGACAAAATCAAATTATCAGTAATTAAAAACGATTTCGAGACAACACTATTTTTGTCGTATGGTAACCTTGATGTAAGTTCGTTCACAGCTAATTTCATACTCCTGTCATTTCAAACATGGCGGATACGTGCGGACGTTGTTATTAGAATTGAATAGTATTTTTTCTGTTATAATTGTGAAACGTTTTATCGAGTGCTGCGAGTTACTTATTTATGTGTTAATCACTGTTTAAAATAGGCTGGACATCCACAGACGCAAGAACATAAGGTCAGTTAACTTTAATTTAATATTGAAGATTTTGTGGTTATGTTTAAAAATTTTGTATGATATTTATGAAAGGGACACAACAAATGGCCATGAATGGGACGTCCCCTTCATAACTGTCCCTTTCAAGCCTGCAGTTGATGAAGTACTTATTAGTAGATTTTTTACCTACTTTTGTGACAGACCGACCACAATTTTTTAAGATTTTTCTTCTTCACAGTTGTTCTTCATTTGAGGAAGATTCTGAACCATTGGGGGCTCTAGTTCAGAATCTTCCTCAAATGAAGAGGAACTGTCTACAAATTGACGAACTATTTCACCTTCCATTTTAAGTCAGTCACAAGCTGGGCCATCTACTTATAAGTAAAACTACGATTATAAATGAAACCCCGGAAAAAGATAGATTGCTTTTAGAAAATATGACAGGCAAAAAAACAATTTAAATAAAAAAATCACCTGAGACTGAGAAACAATACTTAAAATATGTGACACAAAATTTTAAAAGCAATTTGAAAGATCAAGAATCAAATCTATTGCGCGTTGTGGATCTAGAAAAGGCATATGATAGAGTGGTGAGGAATGAATTTATGGTCAGCATTGTCCGTGAACTGTGTGTGTACCCTCATACGAGCATTACAATCTCTTTATAGGAATTCTAGTGCTTGTATAAGAATAAACGGGGCGTACACTGAATACTTCATTAGCGAAAAAGGTGTTAGACAGGGATGTGTAGCGTCACTGTGGCTGTTTTAATCTGTTCATGAACAATTGTTTGACAGATTTAAAAGAGAATGAAAGTGGGTTGAGAATGAATGAGTTACTAGTCAAATGTTTTCTCTATGCTGATGACCAAGTATTACTCGCGTCTTCAGCCGAGGAGCTGCAGGAGATGGTAACTGCGATAAGTGGAGCTTTTGTTAGAAAGAGAATGAAGACGAATGTTAAGAAGACGAAAGTGATGGTGTTTAAAAGAGATGAGGCAGTGACAGACTGCAATATCCTGATTGGAGATGAACAAATTGAACAGGTGAATGATTTTGTTTATTTTGGTTCAAAGTTAACAAGAGATGGAAAGTGTGAGAGTGATATTGAAAGAATGCAGGAAACATGGTGAGTAGAGCTTTGCACTCCTTTATGAACAGTCGGAAGGTGTCTAACAAGGCTCGTTTGGCTGTGCATGAGGGAGTGTTGATTCCGAGACTCATGTACGGAAGTGAAAGTTGGGTATGGCAGAAGAAAAATGAAACCAGAATAAATGCAGTGAAGATGAGAGCGTTAAAAAGTATGATAGGAGTTAAACTTAGTGACAGGATAAGAAATAGTGAGATAAGGAAATGTTGTGTTCTGAAAGAAGATGTTGTGACAAAATTGAGAAAGGTATGCTAAGATGGTTTGGCCATGACGAGAAAGTGAATGAAGAACGATTGAAAAAAAAGTGTATAAGGCGAGTGTGACTGGAAGTGTTGAAAGGGGTAGGACCTAGGCGGACGTTTCGAGACCAAATCAGGGACGTCTTGAAAAAAGGCCAGGTCAAGAGTACCCTAAACCGAAGAGCATGTATGAAGGGAATAATGAAAGTGGACGAAGCGAAACAAGTATGTAAGGATCGTAGCAAGTGGAGAGAAGTGGTCCCTGTCTACACCTACGGGAAAGAGGCGTGATTATATATATGTATGTATGTAAGAACTAATAATCAAACAAAACCAAAAGTAACGAGAAGGATAAAAAGAAGACAGTCAGAAGTAGAAGACGGTTGCATGAAAAATCGCAAGCAGTATGTAGTAGCAGCAGCGATGCGTCGTCAAATGATATTTCTGAATATGAAAAAGTCACTCCAAGATTAAGAAAAAATACCATTACAAAAGATATTTTATATAAGTGTTAAATTTCTTATGACTTATAAGAAAACTGATTATAAGCGTCTTAAGAAAAGCAATTTATAATTTTTGAGTTCATTTTATCAGAGAGAAACATTTTAATATTGTTAATTTCTATTTAAGTTACATAAAAGTGTTCATTATATTAGTATTTTAGACGAATACGGGAAAATTAAATAATAAATATAGTTCCAGACACTTTTAAATTTGATTAATAACATATCTAAGTACTTATTGTATACATATTTCCTCTATATTAGGTACTGTCCCTTTCATAAATTACTGCGTCCCTTTCAATACAATCCATTTATGAAAGGGACAAAATACACCTTTTTTAAAGATGCGTAAATAAATAACTAAGGATTGATTAATGACAATTATTTCATTTTATTTTAATTATTTAATAATAAACGCTTCCTATGTCGACGCATCACATCGTCAACGTCACACACACACACACACGCCGGGGATTACGTAGGCCTGCGCCCGGGCAGCGCTGCGCGCCCCCTTCACTCGATATTGGACCATCACCGGTGTGCGCATGTCAAAGTGTCATACTTATGTAAATTGTACTTATCAATAAAACATCGTATAGAGTCAAAATCAGTTTTCATTCATCACCATCATCAAGGCACCTTCCAGTAAACGGCTCCAGGCTCCAGCCCCCACATTGATCCTTCTCCCGGACGTGCAGTGAACCAGCAGGGACAGTTTTGGATTCGGATGCAGGATAGTGCCATCAACAAAATTGCATTGTAAAACAGGCAAGTGGCGAACTGGTCAGACAATCTCAAGTAAGCCAATTTTCCTTACTTATTAACAATTCCGATTCTGCCGCGTCATTTGTGTCAGTGCTGTATTAATTTATCAATATTTTGCTACCTATTGCTATAAATAAAGGCTACCTATTGCCGTTAAAACATTTCCACAAATATCATTATTTTCTATCGAATACCTATAAATATTTGATAGATTTATTCAAACTTTCTATTCTATTTTACAAGGAATCTAATCAAGTACCACAAAAATATTTGATAGATTTTTATACACTTTCAATTTTTATCCTACAATTTATCGAGTACCTATAAATATTCGGTAAATGTTCGAAAATTGCATTTAATAAAGTAATTAACCAATTAATTACCCATTATTTACAAGTTTACATCAAACAAACTCAAACCAATTTATTAACTAGGTATCTATTTAGTATTTACTTACATACTACCTATATGTATTAAGTATTTACATAATCAAATTATCCGGTTCAACCTAGAAAGTGCAAAAAATATCATCATTTTTAATTATTTTTTTGCGCAATCGCAAAAATAAATCGGGTATTTTTACAAAGTGTCGCACGATCGGCCGCTCAGAGCCGGTTCTAGAAAAGTTATACAGGACGCATCCTAAACAACGGTGCGCGCTTTTACAGTAAATTCTCGTTGTTACTATCTTAAGTTTATTTTCGAATTTCGGTGAATTTCGATCACTATGACCGACGAACAGGCTTTAATTAAAAAAAGAGGAACCTTAAAAGGTCGTTTAACATTATTCTCTAATTATATTAATAGTTTGCCTGCTCATTTGAGTAACGAAATTAAGTTGGAAATCGAAGTACGAATGTTAAAATTGGAACCATTATTCGATAGTTACAATGAGGTTCAGGAACAAATAGAAAGTATTAGTACTAATGTCGCCGAGCAACAAAAAGAGCGTGACCTGTTTGAGGGAATATACTTTAAGACCATGGCGCTAGCTAAGTCGAAGTTAGGTATAGTGGCCGAGCAGCTGCACAACTGTAGCTGCGATACCGATGGCACGCACAAGGCGCACGGAGCTACTGTCAAACTACCTATCATTCAGCTAGCCAAGTTCGACGGTGCTTACAATTCATGGCTGGAGTTTCGAGACACATACCTATCTTTAATTCACGATAATCCCGATTTAAGTCCGATTAATAAATTCCATTATTTACGCTCGTCGTTAGAAGGCAGCGCATTATTAGTGATAAAATCAATTGAATTCTCTTCGACCAACTACGAAGTAGCTTGGAAACTTATTTGTGATCGATTCGATAACAAAAAAATGCTTATCGCTAATCACGTCAAGTCGTTGTTTACCATTTACTCCATGCAGAAGGATACTTCATTTAATTTAAAGCGCTTGGTTGATACTTTTGTTAAGAATTTGCGATCGTTGGCCACACTCGGTGAACCCACCAATAAGTGGGACACCCTGTTAATATACATGTTATCCAGCTAATTTGATTCGCAAACTTTTGTCGAATGGGAAAAATATAAAGCTGTACATGAAAAACAAGATTTAACATTCGATGATTTAGTAAAATTCACGAGAAATCGATCGGAATTATTAGAAACTTTAGAAAATAATAATAAAACAAAATTTGTACAAAAACAATCAAATACCAGCTTATTAACTACTAATCAAAATAACAATAAAAATATTAAGAAATGTCCCATTTGTCATTCATCAGATCATTTTATTTACTATTGTAAAACATTTTTAAATTTAAATAACAAAGATCGCGAAGCAAAGGCTAGTTCATTAAATTTATGTTTAAATTGCTTAAAAACAGGGCATCCTACAAAAAAGTGTCAACTAAGGGCTTGCAAACAATGCAATAAAAGGCACAATAGTTTAATTTGTCCCGATATACCGAGCGGCGAGGGATCGAACCCGCGCCACCCCGGCGAAGTAGTGTTGTCGTGCGGCGTTGCATCGGCTCAAGCGCTGTTATCTACGGCTCGTGTTAATGTGCGCGTTGCGACGGGGAGCAGCCGGCGTGTGCGCCTTATCTTAGACTCGGGAAGTACCGGACATTTTTGTACACAACGATTATGTAAACAACTTCAGTTGCCTACTAGAAATGTAACGACAACAATTAACGGGTTGAATAAAAGCGTATCTATGGCGAGGGAATGTTGCGACATTACTATTCAATCGCTTCATTCTAATTACAGTAAAACGATTACGTGTGTTATTATTTCAGAAATTACGAACCCTTGGCCGAGTTCTCCTATAGATAAAAACGCAATTAAAATTCCGAGTAACATAACTTTAGCAGATCCGCAGTTTTATTTACCGTCAAACATAGACATTTTAATAGGCAACGGAATATTATGGGAATTCATTGAGTCGGAACAAATTAAATTAAATAATCAAAATATTATTTTACAAAAATCAAAGCTAGGTTGGTTTTTAACTGGATCAATACAACATAGTTCATCAACATATTGCAATTTTTCAGATTCTCAAATTCTTACCGATCAATTAGCTAAGTTTTGGGAATTAGATTCAATCATTACAAATAAACAATTACAGTGGTCTCCTGAGGAGATCGAATGTGAAAATTCGTTTGTACAAAATACGTCTCGCCTACCTAATGGCAGATTTTTAGTCACGATCCCATTAAAGCATAGTCCAGATGTTTTAGGCGATTCATACAAAATGGCTAAAACTAGATTTTTACAATTAGAGAAAAAATTACAAACTAATTTACAATTAAAAAATCAGTATAAAAAATTTATTCAAGAATATATTGATCTGGGTCACATGAGACTATCAAAACATGTGAACAGTGACCAAATTAAATATTTTGCTCCACACCACGGTGTAGAACGCCCTACTAGTTCTACTACGTCATTAAGAGTAGTTTTCGATTGTTCTATGAAATCATCTTCCGGTTATTCATTTAACGAGTTGCAAATGGTCGGCCCGACGATACAAGATGATCTTTTTTCGATATTATTGCGCTTTCGACAACATAATATCGTCATTACGTCTGACGTCACTAAAATGTATAGGCAAATTGAAGTTAATGAGTCACAAAGACCCCTTCAACAAATACTGTGGCGCGACGAGCCGAGCGAACCTCTGCGGGCCTACGAGTTAAATACGGTAACGTACGGCACTGCTTCGGCTCCGTTCCTAGCGATACGGTGTCTCAAGCAGTTAGCCGACGAATGTACCGACCCGCTGATTCAAGAGGTCATCTCTAAAGACTTCTACGTCGATGACGTCATCACCGGCGCTAGTAATGTCTCTCAGGCTCTTCACATTTATACAGGAGTGACCAAGCAGCTTGCTAGTGGGTGTTTTCCGTTGCGTAAGTGGTGTTCGAATGATAAAGATGTACTATCACAAATTAAAAAACTTTCAAACGACAACATAACAATTGATCGCTTAGATTTATGTCCGAGTGATGTTTCAAAAACATTAGGTATAAATTGGGATCATAAGTCAGACAAAATTTGTTTTAATATAAATTTAAAATCTTGTAGCAAAATAACCAAAATAAATATTTTGTCTACTATATCACAACTTTTTGACCCACTGGGCCTGGTCACCCCTTCTATTTTAGAAGCAAAAATAACCCTACAAAAACTATGGTTATGCAAGTTGTCGTGGGACGATCCAGTACCCGAAGGTACACGTACAGCTTGGTATAAGTTCATTTCGTCATTATCGGAATTAAATAATTTAAGAATCCCTAGACACGCTCTTTGTTCTAATTACAATAACTTACAGTTACATATATTTACGGACGCTTCCGAAGACGCATACGGAGCGTGCGCATATTTACGGTCTGTTGATGATAAGGGCGAAGTAAACGTGACGCTCTTATGCTCAAAAAATAAGGTTTCGCCTCTGAAACCGCAAACACTCCCGCGTCTAGAACTTTGCGGCGCATTACTAGGAGCGAGACTTGGTATCAAGATCGTGGAATCATTGCGACTCACTATAGATAATATTTTTTATTGGTGCGACTCCACCATCGTTTTAGGCTGGCTTCACACAACTACTAATAGACTGCAGACATTTGTGCGTAACAGAATAGGAGAAATACAGTCCATTTCAAACATTAGCTCGTGGAATTATGTTCCAACATATTTAAATTCAGCTGACTATCTGACGCGTAAAACCAGCCCTGATGTGTTAATCAGCTGTGAGCAATGGTGGAAAGGTCCGCAATTTTTGCAGTCCGCCGAGTCATCGGCGGACTGCAAAAATTGCATAATTTAATCTTACCAGAATTAAAACAAGAAGTAACTTTAAGAATAGCACAATCAGGTGAATCGGTATTTCCATTCGTTAAATTTTCTAGTTATTCCCGAATGCAAAGAACAATGGCTTATATCCTACGATTTATTAACAATTTAAAAAACAATAAAAATAAAATAACAGGCTCTTTACAAGTAACTGAAATTAAAAACGCTATTTACAAATTAATTAGTATATCACAGAAGCAATCATTTCCTGCAGAGTACGAACAATTAAAATCAAATAAAATTTAGGTACTTGCTCAATTTTGTCTCTAAATCCATTTTTTGATCATAAACTAAACGTAATAAGAGTCGGTGGACGACTTCTAAATTCACAGTACGATTATAATAAAAAACACCCATTTCTCATTCTTAAAAATCATATATTTTCTAAACTTTTATTTCAAAATGAACACAAAATTTTAATGCATACCGGACCGCAACAATTACTTTACTCCACTCGTCAAAACTATTGGACGATTGGTGGACGAGATCTGGCTAGGCATGTGTATCGAAACTGCAGCATTTGTAGGCGATTTCGTGGTGACAGTACTATACCTATAATGGGAAATATTCCTAAAGAAAGATTTAGTGCAAGCGCCGTCGGTTATCCCTTCCAATACACAGCAACCGATTATTGTGGTCCTATTATGATTGCTAATAAAGAAGGGCGAGGATGTCGCTTAATTAAATCATATATTTGTGTCTTTGTATGCTTTACTACTAAAGCCATACACTTAGAATTAGTTAGCGACATGTCCACTACAAAATTTATTTTAGCCTTAAAAAGGTTCATATCGCGTAGAGGCAAACCATCATACATATATTGCGATAATGGTTCGAATTTTGTTGGAGCTAATAAGAGACATCGGACATCGTCAGGGACTGTCCGACGCTCATTCTCAAAAATTTGTCCTCTTCCAAAACCTGACCAAGATTGAAGCGAGGCTTCAATGAGGGCCGGCATGTCGACGCATCACATCGTCAACGTCACATACACACACACGCCGGGGATTACGTAGGCCTGCGCCCGGGCAGCGCTGCGCGCCCCCTTCACTCGATATTGGACCATCACCGGTGTGCGCATGTCAAAGTGTCATACTTATGTAAATTGTACTTATCAATAAAACATCGTATAGAGTCAAAATCAGTTTTCATTCATCACCATCATCAAGGCACCTTCCAGTAAACGGCTCCAGGCTCCAGCCCCCACATCCTATTTGACTCCAACCTGTTCCAAATATTTTCTCAATCGCTTTCTAGAACCTCAAATTCAAAAATGTCCCTTTCAAGCCACCCCTCCCCTATTATACGAGTATGTATAGACGAGGCATGTCGAGGCAAAGTGTCCACGCTTAAGGATCGCAAATGCTAAAATAACTAATGGCCTTCAGTATAATCTATATATTCATTATAATCAGTATAATCAGTTTGCGTATTATATTTGAAAAAAATCTTCTGAAATCGGGATGGCCATGACGTATCTTCTGAAATCAAGATTTAGATTAAGATTTGCCTCGCTGACTATCAAAGTCGTTTTGCTAAGGTGACATATGGGGTGCCCCAAGGCAGCGTACTGGGGCCAACTCTGTTCCTTCTGTATGTCAATGGTCTATGCTCCCTTGATATTGACAATGCCAGAATCTTTGCTTACGCTGATGATACAGCTATAATATATAGTAGCGACACTTGGCAGTCTGCCTACAACGCTGCAGAAGCTGGGATGTCAAAAGTCTCTAATTGGTTACAGCACAATCTCCTTACCTTAAATGTCGCTAAAACGAAAACAATTAATTTTTCTGCAAATAAAAAATCAAATGCTCCCAAGCAGTATACACTACAATTCCACCAATGCGACCCCAGTTCAAAATCCTCATGTGACTGTCCCATTTTTGAACAAGTCGACTGTATTAAATATCTAGGTATATATATTGACAAACACATATCATGGCAACCTCAAATATAATCCTTGTGTAGGCGAATTAGGAAACTTTTATATATTTTTAAAAGTTTGCGATCCGTTGCTGACAATGACACTACTAAAATGGTATACTTTGCGTTATGTCAGTCCGTATTAAATTATTGTATAGTATCATGGGGAAATGCTGGTAAATCATCTCTTATGGCTTTAGAACGTGCGCAGAGAGCAGTGATAAAGGTCGCATATAGGCTGGGAATACGTTATCCTACAAATCAATTATACCGCGAGACTAAAATACTTACGGTACGCCAACTATATATCCTCTCTGTTATTTTAAAGTTTCATAAGACTGCAATGTCAAACATAGTGATAGATGAGCGTCCACGTAGATTTCCTAAATGGAACATAAATCGCTGTAAATTAAAGTTAGGCAGCAAATCCTTTGCATACATAGGGCCATCATTGTATAGTAAATTAAATAAATCCTTAAACATAATCCAGATGACGAAGTCATCCTGTAAAAAACTTGTACACGATTGGCTCTTAAGTAAAAATTATCATGACACAGAACAAATCATTAATCAAAATTGATTTTTTTTTTCTCACTCACCATACATACATATTACTTATCCACACACGCGCACCCTAGCAGTACCTAGCTACTGAACCCAAGACGTCGTCGTAGGGCTAGGGTGCTCACTCATAGAACACAAACATGCGCTCACACTAACATTATCCACACACACACGCATCCTAGCAGTACCTAGTTACTGAACCCAAGACACTGTCGTAGGGCTAGGGAGCACATACACACATACATACCTATGCTAAACATACACCCTCCACACTCACACACTCAAACAAACACACACACACACACACACACACACACACACACACACACACACACACACACACACACACACACACACACACGCACACACACACAACTTAGCAGTACATACAATTATAGGTACTGAACCCTGCGCTTTCGTATGTAGGGCCTTTGGGCATTTTACAGCCACACGGCAATTCACATATATGCTTACGCATATTACTACTACTACCTTTACTCATATCGCTATATTACCCTGTGTTTACTGCGGTAAATAGGTTATATTGTACTGGTGGTTGTATTATATTTGTTTTGGTTATATTGTATATATAGCAGGCATAAATACTTTAAAATGTTGTCATACAGCTTGTTTTTACACTAAGGTAGCAGGCATACATATTGTAAACTGTTGTTATACTAATTGTCTACACTCTTATCTTGTTACTTTTTTTCTTTATATTGTACATGATGAAAGAGACTGGTCTCCACGACACAGGGAATCCTAGTGTGGAGACCAGAGGTATACTTAAGGATTTTATGTAACCTTTGAAACAATAAAAGATTATTATTATATTATTATTATTTTTCCGTCAAATGTATCATTGCTAGCTAGATATGGAAAGTATAATTTATACCTGATGTGTAGTTAAGTGTTTAAGTATGTAAACTATGATATAATAGTATCTAATAGGTGCACAATATCGATAAAAATAATATTAATAGGTGGTATTTTCTTAGCAACAAGCCTTTTTTAGAGAACTTTAACAAAAGAGGCAATAAGCACATATTATATTTTATTCATACATCACAAACAACTTTTGAAATCCGAAAAGCCAAATTTAATGAAGGCAAACGGCCAACTCGTATTTAGTCTATGCGTACGAAAGTTCAACTTTTCACTTAATTTCTGTATTAAATTCAGAGAATGCAATACGTAGATTGCCCTCTACAAAGCCAATGTCGGAGCTTTGAAAAAAGCTCTAAACGTTATGAAAGCCCATCCCGAAAGTATGACGTAATTGCGGAAGTGACGGAGACGAGACTGTCGAGAGCTCACGGCGAGTATGGACAGCCATTGTTGCTCGAGTGCCGCCTCCGACCACTAATATAGATACGCGCCAAATTGTTATGGAAATATACAGAAAAGTGTTTGAAGCTTAGAGCGAAACATTTGTTTGAAAATATTATACAATTAGCTTTCGCCTGCGGCTCCGCACGCGTTAATACATTATCCCGCGGGAACACTATTTTTTCTAGATAAAAAATATGCTAAGTCCTTTCCAGGGACCCAAAGTATGTCAATACCAAATTTCATAAAAATCGGTTCAGCGGTTAAAGCGTGAAGAGGTAACAGACAGATAGACACACTTTTGCATTTATAATTTTAAGTATAAATGTACTATCAGGGATTCTAATTTATAAAGTGTTCTTTTGTTCTATTTGTGTTATACTCGTAATGATGATATGCAGTTTGATATCATATTATTATAATAATACCAGATATGTATTATATTAAAAAATTTTCAGTTTTGTAAGATAACGTATCCATAGTTATCACTGATTAATACGAACAAAAATCATTATAACGGTCAATATAGCCTTTAAATCTGATATTTTGTACGTATTTATCAAGTAATTACTAATAACAACTCAAGAAACAAATTTGACATGTCACTACTGTGTATGTCCAAAATAATTGGATGGAATGCTCCAGACTAAAAGCGTTTTTAAGCTCTCAGATATTATTCATAAGGTCAGTGTGATAATATAATAAGGGTCCTTTGATGTCGCCGGTCAGGTTTATCCAGGTCCAGTTGGACGTCAAAGGCTAATGCATTAGATGTAACGAACATAATTGCCTGATTAATGTGATGTATTTGCAATGAAATAATATACGAGTATGTAATTTTCATAACAAAATAATTTTGGAAACTGGTGGTTCAATTTCAATTAATTATTATTTTTGAGGAATACTTGGAATGTGTTCGGGAATGCAAAGTTTTAACGAAATATTTTTAGAATGTGTTCGACTTCAATATTGTCTCCAAGGAATTAATGTATACTAAATGATAATAAACGACTCGTAATTTAATAAAACAATTCAAGCATCTGTTTAAGATCAACATTATTTCTTTAAAAATAAAATAGAGACTGATGTTTAAGGCCTAAAACTGACGTTTCATTGCTAGAGACCACCACGATGATTGCTTTGCATTTGTTTCAATTCAGAGTCACATAATATAAGTCAAACACAATTTTTAGTCTAGTTTTTCTTGTAATAGACTGTCACGCTGTAGATAAATTAGTTAGCGTGAAGCGTGAAGAAATCGATTGAAGCCAGCGTGATTGGACTGTCTCGCTGCCCGCCATGTCAGCGCGCCTTTCTTTATCACATCTCCCTGCACTGAAAAGGTGCAATTTACTGTCTTTGTATTGGAGTTTCGCTAAATCGAACGACACAATTTCTCACTTGATTTATAAATTGGGGATTAGAAAATATTTTGCTGTAAAGTAATTCCAGTTTCTCGAAGGATGATTGGTTGTTTATCAGCCAACTATGGGGTTAAGAAATAGTTTTATTGGTTGTTTTTTATTCAGAAGAAGTATGTCATAAATATTAGAAAAGTTATTATTTATAAACTTTATATCTCGACTTTAATTTTGCAAAATTTTGATGAAACACGTCCCGCCAAATATTCCAACGGTACAAGCATCTATCTAAAAAGAGTTTGAGAAACAAATGTGTTTGTTTCTTTCCATTGAATAGGCTTTATCTAGAGCCGAGACCAAGTAGAACATGGGGAAGCGCATAGGATTTTACAGCAAAATATTTTGATCACGGAAAAGGGTACGGTTACCGCAGGGTTACCTTTTGTACGCTCAAAGTCGCGGGCTCATCCTAGATATAAACCTACATATGAAAATGAATTGCTCTCGCTAAAGCTCAAACCAACTAGACCGATTTTTCTAATTTTGATCTTGAAATAATTGTGGTAGTTCAGAGAAGGTTTAAACGGTGAGAGATATTGGGAAAATTACGGGGGAAGTATCAAAGTATATACTTAAATAAATTTTATTTTATGTCTGCAAAATAACGAAGCAAAAGAGTAACTTTCTTATAAATATTAATACTAGCCAAAATGAAGAATTGTAATAATGTTTATTCGACGATGTTTTTGTCTACTTTTGATACGAAAATACATTGGTATGTCAATAATTACATATTATTCCAAACATAAGTAACGAAGTCGAGGAAAGTTTATTTAGCGGCTGTTATAATATTTGTTTAACTAGAATTTGGAGTTTGGACCATACTCGGTTTTTGTGTAGCGTTATGGAAAATGACAAAATATATCGAATTAAGTAAACATTGAGTTTTGCTCCGGCTAAACTTAAGTGAAATATTATGTGCTGTGTATTTAGTTAACGAGATTAAGTAAAAATTTGTAAGTAATAGGTATAAACTTGTTAAGTAAGTACACTCTACTAGCCCGGCGGTGGGCATATTTGGAAAATAACCAACATTTTAGGCATTTATATTTTTTTCATACCACCTGCTCGACAATGTCCGATTATATATCACACAATCTCAACG
Source organism: Glaucopsyche alexis (assembly GCA_905404095.1). Taxonomy (NCBI): domain Eukaryota; kingdom Metazoa; phylum Arthropoda; class Insecta; order Lepidoptera; family Lycaenidae; genus Glaucopsyche; species Glaucopsyche alexis. The sequence continues at coordinate 22,785,882 of FR990048.1, read as the reverse complement.
TAAAGCAAGTCATTGACTCCCAAGGGAGATAATGTTGTATGAAACTCCCAAGGGATTTAAAGTGATTTGAATTTGGAACGTTAAAATTCGTATGAAAACTCCTAATAGATACGTATCTATTTAAAGTGATTTGAATTTGGAACGTTAAAATTCGTATGAAAACTCCTAATAGATACGTATCTATCATAGAGATTTTCAATAAAAATATTATGGCATTGCAAAGAAAGTTTATTCGAAAATCGAACTAGCCACCAGAAAAAACGTGACTGAAAAAATTCGAAACAATAGCCAGTGGTTGGTGCTATTTTCAGAAAGTAAAATAGGTTAAACTACGTTATTTTAAGTTCCGTGTTTTAACATTCTTACGTGTCAAAATGTCGTCGAGCGAGTGATTTGACTCCGGAGCTTATTAAAAATGTAGCTCTGGGTTTTTATTGCCTCGCAGTAGGTATGAAAAGTAGAGTATGCACCTCTGGGATAAAGCCCGTCTTCGTCTTGGGCAGCTTGAACCCCTCGCTTCACTCAGGACTCTACATAACTCCCTCGCTTCGCTCAGGAGTTAACTCTAGAGTCCCTCGTTACGCTCAGGGTCCAACATGCTGCCCGTGACGCTTTCGTCACGGGCAGCATGTTGGACCCTGCTTTATCCCCTACTATTATGCCCGATAAATGTCCAATCATTGCGGTTAAATAAAATTAACACTATATTCAAATAATAATTTGAGCTCGAAGAAGTTTTGGGGTTGTTTGGGGCCATCTGTCACCTGGAATTTACTTTCCGCTGTTATATTCAGTCCACATAATATTTATATTATTACAAGCATTAATTGCCCGCAGCTTCACCCGCGTGAAATTAGGTTATAAAATTTTATCCCCTCTTTTACCCCCTTGGCGGTTGAATTTCGAAAAGTCCTTCCTCAGTGGATGCCGTCACGATGTGGACGTCATAATATGAGAAATACGTGTGCAAGTTTTCGAATTTCTAGTGTTTATATCAGTGCAAATGCTCACGGGCAGGAATTTATTGGGCACTTATGGGTATTCTACCCAATCTGCCTAAAATGCCCGGGCGTTCCATCTCTAGTTCAGATCCGATAAGGGCTACCATGATGGATTTAGCCGCCAGAGGCGCTGGTGTAGCGTGGACGTCTCCGAAATATCAAATTACATTGTTTTTGAGGGCGGGAGTTTGTTTCCGAATGAAAATTAAATAATTTTGTTACTTTTTGCCAAAAGCGACATTAATTAAGGAAAATGTGAGTTACGGCTCAATGTCTGTGCTTTAAAAGTGTAGCAGAGAAAAACACAGTCTTATATTTCGGGAACTTATGTCCTCCTTTTTTTCGAACAAAACGGGACTGCGCAACACTTTGGCATGCTTGTCAGTTAATCGGTTTTAAGGTATTAAAAATTATCACGTGCGTATAAATTTATAACAAACTTTGAGAGCTATGCCTCACTCTTCAGTGATGACTGGGAGGGCAAGAATGAAAACGGTGGCCCTCAGTAAGTCTTTTTGTAACCAAAGAAATCACTTTCTGTTAGTATAAGATTAAATTTGATTTAAACACAGTAAACCCTTTATATATAGAGTATAATCATTATTTAGTGACATAAAACCTATTTACTTAGCAAAAGTGTCTTGCAAAAACGAACCATTTTTTCCTTCACTTTTGTAATATTATTTGCTTGTGAGGATAAGGATTTCAAGGATAATCTATTCTATCTTGTATCTTAGTATTATGGTTATCTTAAATAAATAACAGTACCCAGTGGCCCGACCAGTTGCGGCGCCAGCTGTCGCGAGATCGCTTTGTCACTCAACTTTATATAAACGCCGAACTTTCCGACAACATGTTGTAGTCTATATCTTTACCACGACAAACTTAGGCAAGCTGTTGCGAACAAAGAGTTTTGTCTAACTCGTTTCATTTTGTCTACTTTAAAATTAATGTTTGACGCTAAGTGACCCCTAGCTTTTATGTGTCAAATATTATATTACGAGCTCCGTAGCTCCGGGTTGACCATTTGGTTCGCACTCGAGAGAGTGCAGGTTCGAATCCTAGGTTGTGGCGTGTACCAATGAGACTTTTTCATATCTCAAGTACATTATTCGGACGCTCTAACGGTGAAGGAAAACATCGTGATGAAACCCGCACATTCCAATACCGCAAAAAGTTTAATGTAGGTACATGTAGCACGATGCAGGCGCTTTGAAAATAAAAATATTATATTATTAACAAAAGCAACAAAAGAATAAATATATGAAAAAATCACGACTTCTTGGGAATACGGGCTAGCTAGATCGATTTTTCGCTCCCAAAAACACCTGCGTATTTATGATGATAATTGTTGAAGCCGTTTCCAAGATTTTACATATTGTTACGTGTTGGGTACGCAGGATTTGGAGAGAAAGACCTGGTGACTCTTTTGAAGACTTTATTTACTAGCACACACACACTATTAAAGCACTAGGTCCAACATTAAACACTAAGTCCAAACACTAAGCACTAACGGTGTCCTTAAGTCGTAGCCAAATCGTAGTTGTCTCTCACGGTATCATCACATCACTATTATTCACATCGTTATCGCCCGTTTCGCTGTTCAAATCGAACTCCCGATCACTAGTTTTCGCTTGTATCGCCCGTATCGCTTCGACGGAAGCTCAAAAAGAACTCGACTCGCTCGCATTCTTCCGACGTATTTATACCGGTCGATACGAGTCCCAGACGACTCCAGAAGGTTCCCGAGTCGCGTGACCGTGTTAGATTTATTCTGGAACGTTTGCACAGTAGCGCCATCTAGTACTGAGTAGGGGGCCCCACGCTGTCCCTGTTCACACCAAGTGGTGTCATTGGTTGACGCTAGATGGCGCTTTTGTGTGTTCGTAACACTACTCCCCTCTTAGAGATGCTCGTCCCGAGCATCGTTGCCACTGCCATGGTACCACTTTGAATGACCCTCTTGACACCCAGATGACCTTCTGATACGCCATCATGCATTTCACGGAGAACATCTGGCACTCTCGTTCTTGGGACGATTATCTGAAGATGGAACTCTCTGCCGTTAGTCTTCTCCCATTTCCGGTAGAGTATTCCGTTTTGAAGTATCAGACTGTCCCATTGCGCCCAGTACGCCTTTGTGACAGCGCCAGTGGGTGCAACCTCACTCCAGATTGGTTTGACGTCACCCCGTTTCTTCCATGTAACGATGTGCCGAAGGTCGTCATCTCTTTCTTGGGCCTCCCTCATAGCATCATTCTCCCAGAGACCCAAAGGACTTGTTCTCGTTAGCTTCAATGTAACTTCATTAGATTCCTGCTTAACACAATGTTTGCAGTCTTCCGAACACGGCCTTCGTGAAAGTGCGTCGGCATTCCCATGCGTCTTTCCGCTGCGGTGTTCCGTCTTGAAGTCATACTCCTGAAGCTGTTCAATCCATCGAGCTACTTGACCTTCTGGGTTCTTGAATTGCAGTAGCCACTTCAAGGCTGCGTGATCAGTTCGCAGCAAAAAATGTCTGCCGATGAGATATTTGTTGAAATGTTGTAGCGTCTTTACAACAGCCAAGAGTTCTCTTCTTGTCACGCAGTAGTTTCTCTCTGGCTTGGATAAAGATTTGCTGAAATATGCAATAACAACTTCTCTTTCACCCTGTTTTTGAGATAACACTCCTCCAATGGCCGTGTTGCTTGCATCCGTGTCGACTATAAACTGACCTTCAGTTTGTGGATACCCCAGGATTGGTGTTTCACACAGATGCTTCTTCAGTTTCTGAAAAGAATCTTCACAAGTCTCATCCCAACTAAATTGTCGTTTATCTTCTGTCAGCCGATGTAATGGCTTGGCTATTTCCGAGAATCCTTTAACAAAACGCCTGTAGTATGAGCATAGGCCGAGGAATGCTCGCACTTCGGTTTTGTCCTTAGGGGTAGGCCATTTTTGAACTGCTTCCAGTTTCTCCGGGTCTGTCTGGATTCCATCACTGGAGATAACATGGCCGAGATAATTGACCTTACTCCTGAATAAACGACATTTCTTTGGGTTCAACTTTAATTTGGCTCCCTCTATTTTGGCGAAAACTCGCTCCAAGTTTCGTAAATGGTCCTCGAAGTCGCGGCCGACAATGATGACGTCATCTAAGTAGACCAAGCAGGCCTCTCCAACTAAGCCTGCCAGTACACACTCCATGAGTCGCTCAAATGTGGCAGGTGCGTTGCACAATCCGAAGGGCATGACGTTAAATTGCCATAAACCTTTACCGGTCGAGAAAGCTGTCTTTTCCTTGTCCTTTGGATGAATTTCCACCTGCCAGTATCCAGATTTCAGGTCTAGGGTCGAGAACCATTTCATGCCATTCAAGGTATCTAAAGTGTCGTCAATTCTAGGTAACGGGTAACTGTCTTTCTTAGTGACATCATTGAGACGCCTATAGTCCACGCAAAATCTCGTGCTACCATCTTTCTTCTTCACTAATACAACAGGTGAGCACCACGGACTTGCAGACGGTTCAATAATCTTATTCCTTCTCATGTCCTCCAAAAGGCCTTCAACTTCTTTTTCCTTTGCAATTGGTACCCGTCTTGCTCGTTGACGAATTGGTCTCTCGCTTCCGGTATCTATCCTGTGCTGAACTATCGACGTTCTTCCAAGGTCCCCTTCTTGACTGGAGAAGATATTCGCGTAGCGCTGTAAAAACTTCTTAGCTTTCATGTTCTGCGAATAAGTCAGATTACTCTTGCAGTCATCGAGTAGCTCAGTCACTAATCCGTAATTCTTGTTGTTTACTGAATCTGCGCTTGTCATCGAACTACACTTTTTCATCCAGACAACTTCCTCGCACTTTCCAATGACGTCACCTTTGTTCAAGCAGATCTCGCGATCACCAAGATTCAAAACCTTGACCACAGCGTTACTGCTTCCACTAACAAGGGTTCTCGCCGTCATCAGTTTTTGCGCCGATGTCTTGGTAGGTGTGCCTTCGATCAACACGCATCTGTTTGACTTTTTCATTCCAACTGGAGGCAGTTTCACTAGCACCCGAGCTTCCGCTCGTCCAGGTATGATGACTTTCTTTACACATGCGACTTTCCCGCAGACGCCTCCAAGAATGAAGATTTCTTCTTCACCACACTTGAAAACTCCGTCAGCGACATTAATTTTGCAGTTGTGTTTCTTCATGAAATCCAACCCCAAGATGCAATCATCCATAATCTCGGCCACGATAGCGTTATGAGAGTATGAGGACCCCCCTACATACATCGTGACTGACGTTTCTCCCAGGACAGGTATTGGTTGACCGGAGGCAGTAAGAAGCCGACAGTGAATTTTCCTCTTGTGCCCCCTTGCGGCTTTTACCAGCTTTGGGTTCACTATTGTTCTAGAGGCTCCTGTGTCTAGGGTCATTTTGCAATCCGTTCCGTTAATAGTCCCCTGAATCACAAGACTATTCCCGCTGCATGCCTGGGAAATAACAGTTATCGGGGCTTCCTCCGCGTCAGCCAGTACTCGCCCCTTAGTCCTGGCTTTTATTCGTTTCCCTGATCGCGGGCAGGGGACGGAGCCCCTTGCTTCATCAGCTTCTCTATTAGCTCCTCCATCCTTTTCATCCTTGCCATCTGGGTCTCCTTCTGTGGGCAGTTGAGCTGAAGATGGCCCCTCTCGCCGCACTTGTAGCACATGGCTCCAGAACTTTTCTTCGTAGGAGCCTTAACCTCCTTGACTTCCTCAGAGACCTCGCGGATCTTATAGGTCTGCCGTATGTCATGGCGAACAGCCTCGACCTCCAAAGCATGTGCCAATGCTTCCCTTAGCGAGGTATGGTGACGAAGCCTCACTGCAGCTCTAACCTCCAGGTCTTTGATTCCGTCGACAAATGCTTGAACCATATTCGTGTCTACCATCTTGGTATCGGCTCCTGGGTGTGCCTTCCTGACGAGTTTTTCAATTTCCAACGCCCATTGTTGTAGTCCTTCTCCTGAACGTTGGACTCTGTCACGCAGTTGGGCACGGAACACGTGCTCCAGGTGTCGCTCCCCGTATCTGGATTCAAGTGCCTCCATCAGGTCTTGGAACCCCTTTCCTGTATGTGGCAGTGCTTCCAGGACCGACAAAGCTTGCCCTCTGAGCGCAACAGTGAGAGCGGTCAGGCATTGTTCTTCCGTCCATCCGTTGGCAGTAGCAACAGTCTGGAATTGCTGACGATAAGCGTTCCAAGAAGTAGTGCCGTCGTACGGCGGCACTTTCACTCTCGGTCCTTGTGCCACAACGGTAGTTCCACTAGACATCGCAACTCCCGTGGTTTCAAGGCGCACTACTTTCTTCTGTAGTTCAGCGAGGCCGGTTTTCACGTTTTCAACATCCAATCCTAACCCAGTAACTCGTTCTTCCACTACGTCGACATCTTTTCGAAGCTTCATCACCGTGTCACTAACATCCTTTATAGCCCAAAGCGCTTTTTCTTGGAGGTCTTTTTGTTGCTCTTGCGATTCTTGCAAACGTTCTTGTGACTGTTGCAAATCACCGAGCTTGCGTTCTTGTGATTCCTTCATTGCCCGAATTTCAGCCCTTTGCAGCTCCATTATTTCAATTAAATTTCCTAATTGAAGAGCCACGGTACTGCTGGTGGGTGTGGCTTGTCTGGAAGGCGTGGCAAGGTGGGCGGAGTCAGTGGGCGGGGCTTGAGTGGGCGTGACCCGGTGGGCGGGGCCAATGGGCGTGGCCTGAGTGGGTGTGACCCAGTGGGCGGAGTCGGTGGGCGTGGCTTGGGTCAAAGTGGGCCGAGCCTGGGGGGCGTGGTCAGTGGGCGGGTCCTGGTGGGCGGGGTCAGTGGGTGGGGCTTGGCCCACAGTGGGCGGAGCTTGGTCCCCAGTGGGTGTGGCCTCCGCAGCTCGTTGTGCCCTTGTTCTGACGCCCTTCTTGAAGTCCTCTCTCGGAGTCAATGGCATCTCCAAATCCCACTTCTGACACCAGTTGTTACGTGTTGGGTACGCAGGATTTGGAGAGAAAGACCTGGTGACTCTTTTGAAGACTTTATTTACTAGCACACACACACTATTAAAGCACTAGGTCCAACATTAAACACTAAGTCCAAACACTAAGCACTAACGGTGTCCTTAAGTCGTAGCCAAATCGTAGTTGTCTCTCACGGTATCATCACATCACTATTATTCACATCGTTATCGCCCGTTTCGCTGTTCAAATCGAACTCCCGATCACTAGTTTTCGCTTGTATCGCCCGTATCGCTTCGACGGAAGCTCAAAAAGAACTCGACTCGCTCGCATTCTTCCGACGTATTTATACCGGTCGATACGAGTCCCAGACGACTCCAGAAGGTTCCCGAGTCGCGTGACCGTGTTAGATTTATTCTGGAACGTTTGCACAGTAGCGCCATCTAGTACTGAGTAGGGGGCCCCACGCTGTCCCTGTTCACACCAAGTGGTGTCATTGGTTGACGCTAGATGGCGCTTTTGTGTGTTCGTAACAATATTTACAAGAATTGCTCGTTTGATTTTTAAAGATGTGATGGGGAAAGATGACCATTTATACAAATGGCTTTTTTTAAATATGAGCTGGCGGATCACCTGATGGAAAGTAATTACCATCACCCAAGGACACCCGCAACTTCTTCAGTCATAAGTCCGTTGCCGGTCTTTAAAGGTCAGTGCCATGCAGAAAGTATGCTCTTATTGAACAATGTACATACATACGCCTTTAACCCCAACAGCTGACCATAACATTTTTACATTGAGTAAAATACAAAATCGCTGTTATTGGCCTATTCACCGCTTCACTATAATGTTAGTTTTACCGCAGCGTCGGCTGTTAACGCCGCAAAATCCGCAGCGATGGCGGTGAAATCCTTACAAAAACAACGCATTGCAATACAATTTACTAGAATTGTACGACGTCATTAATTATGATGTGTCATGGCAACGATGAGTGACACGTAGATTTCCTCACGACCTTTTCCTTTCAAGAAATATTAAAGCATAAAATGTGTTCATCTATTTTAGCTGGAATTTCTCTCTATAAAGCAACTTTCGTTGGCTTTAAGCTTTTAAGCAGCTTATACTAATTTATTGATAAAGGATTGAAAACAGTTGCAATTTAATACTCCAGGCCCGCCGCGCCGGCGGTATTTGTAGAACTATTTGTAGTAGGCGGTAGTTCAAGTGCGTATTATATTTATATTATATCTATTAGCGTATTGATTTTTGTTAAGAGTCATAAAGTTGATCCGGAACGAAATATTCTTTTGATTTTACAGACGTGACGTCTTATTCCTTATGTTGTCTGTTTATAATTGTCTCATTTAATAGCTATATAAGACCATAGGAAATACGGATTGACCGTACTGTAGTATTTCATTACAGAACAGGAGCGCTAACTTCAAGTATTTTTACGACTGGAACAATTCCTTGCGCGTTCGAGAAAGTACTGTTCGTAATTAATGTGCGCCTGAAGACGGGCAGCGGTCCAAGTCTGAGGTGCGCCGTGCCAACCCGTGCCAGGCTCTCCCGTGACGTCACGATATATGATACCATATATGCGGCCATGCGTTAGTAGTACAGGGTTATTGCCGATTTGAAGATTAATGTACTGTGAATCTTTCGGTTTTATAGCTTTTCTTAGATGTTTTGTTTGATGAAATGCAATAGAAACTTATTTTAAATGTAATTGTCAATTTCGTAGACGATATCTGAGAGTATATTAAAATATGCATTAATAACATGTAAGTAATTTAATATTATGAAAATATCGCATTTTCTAATACAAAGGTAACACAAATTTTCAATTCGTAGCCGTACGTATATTTTTTCATCTAGCCACACACGTACGTACGTGTATGGCTAGTTGTATATATAAAAAATGACTCTATCGATTGTACTGACAAAATACAAGTATAACGTCAGCTATTTGCCAGTGAAAGTCCGGTCAAAATTGTTCCGACTATTTCAAGGTTAGAAGACCGAAACAAACAGACAGATAGAGAAAACATTTTAAAATGGTTTTTTTCTTGTAAGTAATTTCGTAGTCTATCAGCATCAATATACTATCATATTTTTCATATATTGCGAAGCTGTTAATTAGAAATTACAAAGGTTTCACTTCAATTAAATTTATTTGTACCTATAGAAAAAATAAACGATTAGTTCTAATTAAAGTGCGCTCCACATATTTTTCTTCTCATTGTTATGAAGGCCTTGTCGATATTCAGAACATCATCTTGTGTTGTCATGCTCCAGACAGTTTTTCCCTGATATTCCCATGATAAATGAACAGCTCACACATTATACTTGGAAATGTTTTGCGTCGTTTGTTGCTAAGTATATTTTGAAATGTTCGAGTAAAAGAAATATAGTTTACGCATAATCAACATTTAACAATACTGGTTAATATTTAGGTATAACTTTGCATACGTTCGGCATTCGCTCAAGATCAATTTTCTAAAATCAAGGTAAAATCAAGATAATACAAGTTTTTAACATGTTTTTGAGTCTTTTATTAAAGGATTCCACGTTCTCCATAAATTATATGGCTATATTTAATTTATTTACAAACTATAAAAGTACTTTAAGAATTATACCTACTCCAAAACTTAAAAGGCTACAAAAAAGAAATCTCCCAGGTCGTCCCCACCAGGCAGGGTACCTAGAAGGCTTAGAGAGTTTCCTCGCTGGATTGCTATATTCTCTGGACCAGATAGGTGCCATCTCTGGGGTCTCGGGTGGCCTCAATGAGTTTTTTGGAAATTTCTCTGAAAAATTTGTGCGCACCTGGACCTCATGTAGGTACCTAGGGTTTCAACCCCAAACGGTTCAAATATGAGATCACCACTAAGGTTCACATAAATATGTGAACTCGTAAAAATGCGCAAATATACAAATGCATATTAACGCATTTTTTGTTTACGCATATTATAAACATCGAAAACGCCTAGAAAAGCTACCGTTCTATGAAGGCGCTATTGAAGGAAGATTTACCAATCTCTCTGAAACATAGACATGTGCATTATTCCCATCCTGAGCCTTTAAATTAAGCTTTAAAAAAAACTACGGTACTGAAACATGATCATTGACCAAATCTCAAAAGTTCGCTCAGGGTTTGTCGAAGAGCCATGGAGAACAGCATTTTCTCCATAGCTCTTCTGGCTAACCTCTGGTCAAAATATGCACTGGAAAGTGGAAAGTGGGTGAAGCGCGACGAGCTGCATGTTTAGCATAACCACCATAGAAATGGTTCTACAGAGGAATAGACGGTAAATGACAGATTGACAAAAGAAAGCTGTCATTTTGGCCTTATTATCTGTCAGTATTGTAGGTATATTATTGTTTACACTGTTAAAATTTTTATACATGCACAGTTTATGGTTAAAAATTAGAGAACCTCAACTGTACCTAAATTCCCTTAATTTACCTATACTATTTAATATAGAAATAAATAAATTATATTAATAGAACATTATTAATTTTACTGTAGGTACTTTGTCGGTGACGATGATGATGATGACTTATTAATAACTACACAACTAAATTGAATAACATAAAAGTAAATTATCCTTACATAAATAGGTATAGAGAAAAATGTAATAAAATTATTCGTAGAGTTGGCACAGTTGACTCTGCGAGTGCGTGAACGGTGCAACTGTGTCAGGGTCATCCCGCGGGGGTTCCCCCTGTCCTTGCAGCTCCTTCCCATTTCCCAACATAGGAATCCGTCCTTCCCACTTCTAAAACCGTGTATTTGGGAATCCGAACAAGTTTCGCTGTTGTTATTTATCCCCGGATCATTTGAAACAAGTTTTTTTTCGTAAATCCATCATAATGATCGATTCAATTGAAATAAGATTTCCAAAAAAATACTATTTATATAAATTAATTATTGTAAAGCAAAATATTCAGAAACAAGAGGTTTTCACCTTTACTTAGATGTTTCAATGAGAATATTATAAACAATCTCTTTTGAGAAATATATATGTAGCTCACAAATTAGAAAAAAAAAACTATTGTTCCAAAGAAAATTCAACACGTTTAACAGCGACAGTCTTCACTCCTCATACTTCACATGTTATTAAGAAAGCTGCATAACGTGAAGTCGCAGCTGTCTTGTGTTAAGTGGAGTACGTGTCACGATGCGGCGATAACACGCGGGGGACGTAGGGGACGGTGGATACGTAGGGGGTGTAGGGGACGAAGTGGGGGGATAAGCGGCTTGAGCGTTATATACACTCTATCCGCGCACATCGCTTCATTACTGTAGGTTTATATAAGTCATTGTCACAGTCACTTACATAAAGTTTACTATATTACAGACGAGACACGTCGAGGCAAAAAGTGTCCACACTTAAACTTTTCCACACTTACTTAGGGGTGGTTAGGGGCAGTTGTGGTCTTCTTTCCGCTGTATAATCAGTCCGCTTCTTAAATTAAGATGGCGCAACTTTTTCGTGTATGAAGATGTTTTGTCAAATGTCAAGATTATAGGGACCCATCCTTAGTTGTGATATCATTAGTCGCTGGTGATTTTTGTGCATAGAATAAGCTTTGATGGGGCATATATAATAATCTATGAATATAGTTTTAAACCTTGTATTTTTGTATTATACGGCCCGTTTCAATAACCTATCTATCTATAACTATTTGTTAAAAACATCGTCATTCAAAAACATCGTCATTCAATAATTTGCCGGTTTTTCGCGATACAAATTTGACGTTTCTAACAAGTAGTTATAGAAAGATAGCTTATTGAAACTGGCCGATAAGGAGTAACTGATACTACTGTTGCAAATTAGTGTAGGTAATGTCAAATGCAATGTCAAATGCCTTTTGAAGCCTATACTGTTTTGTAGTTAGTTAGCCAAAAGGCTTTGTGTGTGTAACACTCTGATACTAATAATATGTATAATATAACACGTAAATAAAGAAGACTTAATGTAAGTGTTACTGTATGATTGGTGACACAACAGCTTCCTTCACCTAAGAATTCCGTTAAAAATATAGTTTTCCGTTAGTTCCACGCAAATAAAGTTACGGGCACCAGCTAGTCTATGAAAAAAATTACCTACTTAATTAAATTGACGTGTCAACTTAACAGTTATATATATACATCTATTTTTTACTAAACTAAGCGCTAGTTTAGTTGACTCCTCTAATTTCCTCAAAGAAGTTTTAAGTTTGCATAGATTCCAGTCGCTTTGTGAATATCTAATGTCACATTAAGAAAGTCGTGTTAGTTAGACTGTTTATGACTCAAAAACAGCTGAACGGATTTGGCTGAAAATAGGTTGTTAGATAACATAAAACCAGGAAAAGGATACACAGGATACTTTTTATGTCGTTCCCGCAGGACTCAAAACTCGAGAACGGCTGGACCAATTTAGCTAATTTTGGTCTTGAAATAATTGTGGAAGTTCACGAAAGGTTTAAACAGTGAGAAATATTGGAAAAGGTGTAGGTTGTAGGAGTAGATGTAGTTATTTATTCATTGCAGTTCCTATTTAAGACAGAACAACGTATGTCGGGACAGCTAGTGCATTATAATTTAAAGTTAAAAATGAAAAAATGAAAACCCGAATACGCAAATTATAATAATATAGCCTATGTTATCTAGGCCATTATTACGAACCTACATCATTTAATAAATTCGGATCAGGGCTATGACGGAAGAAACAAACATACATGCTTATAATAAATTGTCTTTCTTTAGCTTCGCTGTCGTCTTATCACCATATTTTATTAACAATAGCACTCAAACGTTTATCAAGTACCAGGATCCCATAACGGCTTGTAACAATGAAAAAAGCGTTCAAAATCCAGGGCGTCGTCTGTCGAGGCCACGAAAAATGAATAAATGCATCGTGTGACATAGATCATTTGCTTAATGTATCCAGTCTCTAACTCCACCCTCCCCTCCGCCGCACCGCAGCCCCCTCCCCCGCCTAGGGCGAAACATTAATCGCCGTCAGTGTCGCCATTAGTGCCGCCCCAATTTCCCGCGCTCCTTTGTTAAATTGACAGATTTCTATATCGGCCGCGAGGAGTCGCGCGACAGGCGGGACAAACGGGACAGGTCGCTTCCCGCGTCCATTGATTGATAATGACAAAGTTCGCTGATTGTCGAATTGAAATTGTATAGAGGTTGGACGTAGAGTAAGATAATAAGAAATATTTTGTTGGGAAGGTAGGAAACAGATAAAAATAAAATATTATTTCTTATCACCTTTCCTTTCGGGACATTATCTGCTTGAAAGAGAAGAATTTCCTATGTGCTGATATTGTGTTATTTTTAACAAACATTTTCATTAATTTTCATAATATTAAATATTAATAATCTATCTTGAGATTACGTACTTTGATGTGCTCCAGATATTACCCCGAAAAAACAACTGCAAGCGCTCTTTTTTGTCTTAGATCATAACGCATATAGCTACTTTGATAATTTTAATGTTACAAAGTAGACCAATGTCGTCGCCCTTTGTCCCTTTGAAATGCGCAGTCTAGTCACGGCGAGAGCTTTCAGCCCTAAAAACCTAGGATTTGCTCTCAATTCGCGAGCGCCTGCAATCGGGTAGGTCACGGCCGTTGCACGCTCCGATTATTTTCATTGTCAATTTTTACTTCAAATAGGAATAATCTTATGTCTTAGATCGGTCTTAAGAGCGTCACAGACGGCAAAGATACTATTCTATTTTATCTTAAGATGCCTGAATATATTTCATAATAGCTTTTGCCTGCGGCTCCGCCCGCGTAAATACAGGAGTACTTTATCAGAATAAAAAGTGACCTATGTGCTTAAAGTACTACCGTACCAATTTTCATCAAAATCCATTCTGTAGTTTTAGCTTTAAAAAGTAAGCAACATCCATCCATCCATACATCCATCGTCACAAACTTTTACATTTATAATATTATTGGGATTACAGAACATATTATAAGAATAATATGTACCTAGTTCAAACATACTGTATTATAGAAAGCGATATAACATCTTTAGTTAAAATATAATAGTATCTTCGCTGTCTATAATGCCTTTTAATATATAGGTCAGTTATAAAACCAGCTGTTTTGTGTATTTTCTTGTGTAGTATCTATGTCAGCTTTTAATTCTTTACGCACTTATAATATTAATATACATGGCAGTTATCATAATCAATTAAACGAAAATAATCATATTATAATTATTTAAATGACCCGAATACTAAGTATACAATACAGTCTTTATGGGTCATGTTTTTACATAACTTGAATTAAACAAATCGTGATGAAACTTGGCAAACTCATTGCGTGAACGCGAGAAAGTTTCCGTCGTGATAAAATAAAACTGCATCCGCGACGAGTCCTAGTTCTATATAACATTTGCAGCTGCGGTTTTAGCTCGTATGCGGTACCAACAACTTTTCTAGGTGTTCTTTTCTCCTACTGTTTTTATAAGCATGTACACAGTAAGTGCATGCGCACTGGTGACAAATTTGTCTCTGTCATCTACCATTTACATTCGGATTATGAACTTTAGCGCACGCATAATAGAGTTAACTTTTCCGCAAAATATGATTGGTTTCCTATACGGTCATGTTTTGTGAAAAAGTTGACTATTTTGCGCTCGCTAAAGACGATAATCGGAATGCAAATAGTGGAGGAAGGAGACACATTTGTTGCTTTTACTCCTACCCCCTTACTAATAAACGCTGTCATAAGCTTGGAATAGTTATACCGTGTTTTGTTCCCGTCACACAAGTGACATTTTTAATTCGATAGAAGAAGACAAAACACGGTATAACTATTCCAAGCTTATGACAGCGTTTATTAGTAAGGGGGGTACTGATTAACAGATTTGTAATACAAATATTTAACAGTCCCTTTATCTCAGTCCATTATCACGCTTACAGAGGATCTCTAAAATAGAACAGTTCCGTATGGCAGTTATTCCAACACGTCCCTTCGAATTTCGTTAATACGCCTTAAGCCTTCTTAACATATTTCACTCCCCCTTCTCCTCACGATCTCAGGGAGAGTGGGCCACAGTCACCGCACCGAATTTAAAGTTGTTCCGTCCTTCAGCCAGACATCCCTTTAATTTAAACCTTTTCAATGACTATTCAGAGCGTTTAATGCAATTTATAAGTTTTAGAGGAGAATTGGGCCTCTTGTTGATTTGAGTTACGGTTTTATCGAGTTTTTGGATTCTCTTAATTTGATGTCTGAAGGAAACGTGCGCGGAATGTACTTTACTAAAATTATTTAAATATGACCTGGTTTTAAATTATAAATCAAATACATTGTGATTTATTGTATCCTCAAGTTCAAAATTTGTCAAAGAGGATTTTACTGAGAAAAATGATTTTAAATATATTTATACATTACTAGAAATATCTAGTAGGTACCTAGCTAGTACCATACGCGCTTAAAAGGAAATCTAGCAAAACCGTATATTTTTTGCGATAAAGTACCCTATGTCCTTGCCCGTGGTTGTATCAAATCGGTCCAGTTCCAGAGCCAGTTCCAGGTCCACTTTTTCGGGATAAAAATATTCTATGTCCATTCCCGGGCCCCAAAGTATGTCTAAACTAAATTTCATAAAAATCGGTTCAGCGGTTAAAGTGTGAAGAGGTAACAGACAGACAGACACACTTTCGCATTTATAATATCACAAGTATAGACAAGTATAGATTCTTTTATCTTTATAATATTGAGTATAATATATTATAGTCTTTAAAAACCGATAAAGGACCGTGACGGAATTGATAATGACCACGTCATGATGATGATGACCGTAAAGTACATAAACAATATTTCGTAGAAAAGGCTATCATTTTCGTCGAAGCGAAGAAGGGTCTCTTAACCAAACACTCGATAATTTTGATATTTGAGACTCGAGAGAAGCTTATAGCTACTTATCGTTTGTTCATTTCATTTTTCGATCGTTAATATTTCATGTTGAATCAACTATCATTACTCCCATTTACAACGTGACCTATTTCTATTAAAAAAAAACTTAGGCCTTTTCATCCATTAATAGATGATAATAGATATAAGAAACCACTCTTGAAATACTGTAGTGCTTGGTACAGTCGGTATTTAAATGTCGTATGGTTGCCCAAGCACATACGGCATTCTCACAACATAGTCAGCCTAGTACAGAGGAATGACTGGTCAATATGTCTGGGGCCAAGTGCGGGGTCACGATGTTTTCCTTCACCGTTAGAGTGTGCGTATAATGTACTTGAAATCTAAAAAAGACTCACTGGTACACGCCGCAACCTGGGATTCGAACCTGCACTCTCTCGAGTGCGAACCAAACGGTCTATCCACTAGGCCAACGAGCTCAATTTCTATTATAAATAGATTTCAAAATTATATTTTTAGTGTTCCGTAGTACTACAAAGAACCCTTATAGTATCGCTCTGTCTATCTGTCTGTCTGTCTGTCTGTCCGCCCTTCTTGCTTCTTTATTGAATTTTAATTGATGAAATTAAGGGATTATGTTTATATTTCGTTTTCGCCATCATAAAATAATAATAATTTTATATTTAAGATAAATATAGAAAAAATATTTTGAGCGAAATCGGACTGTAACTTTTGAAGTAATTTGAAAAAAAAAAAAACTGTTTGCCTGCGATAGTTACGGAACCCTCCGATATGTCCTGACATGAATCAAGAGCTGGTTAGGTTAGGTTAGGTTAGAAGTTAGTTTGAACTAGCTAGTTAGTTTGAACGTTGGATTTGACGGAAATATTGAATCGCTACATAAAAAAGCGGCCAAGTGCGAATCGGACTCGCCCATGAAGGGTTCCGTAGCAGCAAGTAACATAGTAAAAAAGTTCTTGTAGTTCATTGTAACTTTGATCGATGTTTTAATAATAGTGTATTTTTGTTAAAAATTAATTAAAAAAAAACTACTTACTATAATATCTCGTTCAAACCAATTTTCGGTGGAAGTTTGCATTACATCATATTATATAAGGTTTGGTAAAATCATTTAAGTGTAAAGACATTTAAGAAGAAAAATAATTGTCATACTCGAAAAAAAATTTAGTCTCTATATGAGAGAGGTTGCGTAAAGCGGAGAGTCGCCCATACATTAGATGATTTTTTTAGTTTGAGTATGACAATTATTTTTCTGCCTAAACGTCTTTACTTAAGCAGTGGATCACGTGCCTGAAGTATCCGTAATTGATTTTCGGAGACCTTATATTTTTTTAGTTTTATCATTCTCCTATTATAGAAGTTACGGGGGGGGGGGACACATTTTACCACTTTAGAGGTGAAAAAAATGATATTAGAAACCTCAATATCATTTTTGAAGACCTATAGATACTCGTATGGGTTTGATGAAAAAAAATTTTGTGTGAAAATCTTAATGCGGATAATCACATCTACTTGGTCACATCATATCACATCAAGGACAGTGTGGCTTGGATGCCACTTATGTATGTGGCAATGTAGCATTTTATAAAAATCTATTCGGCCATTATTGTTTTAAAATAACTATATTTGACGGCCCCTGTGGCTCAGTTGTTTAGCGCGTCGGTGCTCAAGCTGGAGATTCGAAGTCAGAATCCTACCAAAGGAACAAACAACTTTCGGTGTTCCTGGGTCATGGATATGTATTAAATATGTGTAATGTGTATAATGTAATAAAATCTTAAATAAATGTAATATAATACGTAGTATCAAAGTCTTTCATATTTCCTTTGTCTGGTACCCGCAACATATTAAGTTCTTCGAGAAATTCACAGGAACAAATTGACGTGGTGTCGTGTGGGAGTGTCCATAAACATCATTAATAATATCAATTTGAATAAAACAATTTTCATTTACGCGTTGGCCTCGATCGTTTTCACTTCAAAAGAGGAAGCTCGTAAACGACACGTATTTTTTCCCCATTGTAAAATCAGTCCTTTATCCTGTGACGTCATCAATCTACGTCACGGGCCGTCCGGTGCTCCGTCAAATGCCGATTCGTGTTTACGGGGTTTAATCGTAGTCGTGACTCGTAATTGTTGGATTGATGGTTTACTAGCCGATTTTCGGTAATGACTTCGTTGAATGGATTTTTTGATTACTGTGTGTCGAACTTGATGGTCTATTAGAGAATAAATCTTCTTATACCTTTGTTTTTATGCGAATATATGCGCGTGCTTAAACAATTTCCCTACGAGATATCAACTCTCTACGTCCCGATATCAACTGTCACATCCGCTCCCTAGCTTGTGCCACGGACTAGAGAGTTGATATCGGAAACAAAAATGAAATACTAATGGAATTAGCAATATTATGATCAATGTAATTTTATGTTATGAATAAAATGCATCAAGAATTGAACCTATGACCGTATTCTTCAACATTCAACACCAAAATACGAAAGCAATATCTTTCTCACGGATTGTATATCAGAAGTTTTTGCTCTTCTACCACTCAAGTGAATTAATAAAGCCAAGAAATGTATCACTTGGAATCCATATAGCTGCGAAATTGTGATTAAAACCATTCAAGTTTGTTGAATTCTTGCATTACAAAAAATCTCCAAAAATCTTTAAAGCATTTTAGTTACTTTTTAAGTAGTCCAATAATTTTGTTAATTGATTATAAGCATTTATTTATTTCTTTATTGATATACTTACCAAAAGTTATATTATAAGATTTTTACTTTCCAAGAATGATAAACGTGCATCGATTTTTACTTTAAATACCATTAAAATGTTGCAGTTCGTGTAACATTTTTTAGCAATAGACGATTGAGATTTATGCTACATATTTTTTGGACATTGATCGTTATATTATTTATGTACTAGATACGCCAAAAGACGTAGGTATCCAACTATTATTATAAATGTGAAAGTGTGAGGATGAATGGATAGTTATATCGGGTGTCCGGTAGTTAATGGATAACCTTAAAATGTCTTATAGTAGAACTTATGGCCGTTCAAAAAAAAATACAAAAAAAAACTATCATAATTAGTACCTAAGATAATTTTTAGAGAAAAGTATATTTTTTTAGCTTATTTTTTAGTTTTTTGAACACTATGACCAGAAATGAACGAATTACGTCGGTTTTTTTATGTTTTCATATTGTGGTATAACTATGATGATAGATAGAAAATAAATTGTATCAAATTTATATATTTTTAAAAAAATGTATGCAAGTTGATTTATTTTAGAAAAAAATGCATATTTTATTTTTTCATCGAATTTTAAACATTATGGGTATAAAAAATGTATGAAGGCATGAGTGACCAATAATTTTTAAATAATGCTGGTTTTAAGTAGATTTTATAATGATACAATTCATCATTGTATATACCATAAATAGTGAATTATTGCTATTAATGTAGAAAAGGAGAAAAATGTACTAAAGAAAGAAAGTAGGTAATTGGGGAACTTTAAGAAAAATAATTGTACCTGACCATTGGGGGTTAATAAAAACATCGTTGAATAGGTACTTAATTTTACACGTATTTACAATAAATGTTCAAATTGTTGGCCTCCCACCCTTATGCAGGCCCTACATCTACGGATACATGGTCTCCTGAGCAATCTAGTATATCGTCAACGTAACAACCTCCGTGGTCTAGTGGTTAGAGTATTGGCTCTCGACTCGGAGGTCGTGGGTTCGATTCCCGCATTGGAAAACAAAAAATGTTTTTTTTTAGTCTGGTTAGGACAATGCAGGCTGATCACCTGATTGTCTGAAAAGAAAGATAATCTATGCGTCGGATGGGCATGTAAAAAGTCGGACCTGCGCCTCATCTCTCATCAGTCGTGTCGGTTATCCATCCCACTGGATTACGAGAGTAAAGGAAGAGAGAGTGCTCTTGTGTACTGCGCACACACTTGGGCACTATAAAATTGCTTCTGTGTGAATCGCGCGTAATTACCGTAATCGGTGGGGAGTTATTATTATATCACTTTTTTGATGCGGCTGCTCTAACACGGCTACGTAGTTCTTCCAAAGACCGTATAGGCTTACGGTACACCTCTTCTTTGAGGCATCCCCAATAAAAAAATTCACAGATTTCGTGCCACACACGACTATCGAGCACATTGGAAATGAATCTACGGAATTCGAAAAAATATTGTCGCTGAGTGACTAGAAAGTCGGGATAATAGGAAAAGGTTACAATAAAACTACAAAGTTAAATGATAATTATTTTATACCTAGACTAGCTTTTGGCCGCGACTTCGTACGCGTATATATATTGAGGTGATTAATTTTCCTATTATTTTTAGAAAGAGACCTTAATTATTATGCTAAAAATAAATTAAATTAAATAGTAAATTAGTCATCAAGAATAGGAATTATTTTACGCAATGAATAGCTATATTTACATATACTGTACGTAGAGCTGGCCCAGGCCTCATACATTTCTTGAACATCTCTTTTAAAAGGGGGATTGTGACACGTATTTTATAATAACATCCATGTATTATCCCGATCCCGATCCCAATCCCAATCCCAATCCCAATCCCAATCCCAATCCCAATCCCAATCCCAATCCCAATCCCAATCCCAATCCCAATCCCAATCCCAATCCCAATCCCAATCCCAATCCCAATCCTAATCCTAATCCTAATTCTTTAGCAATTAAGTTTTATTTCATACTTTTTTGTACATTTTTACTATGGAAGTCGGTTTTGTTGAAAAATAATATTTCTTCTCTTTTTGTTTTTGTTGAAAAATAATATTTCTTCTCTTTTTGTTTTTGTTGAAAAATAATATTAGTTATATTTATTATTTTATTATTTAACATATTTTAAGAAACTTATAAATACAGAAACGCCCCCGCTATTCTCACTCTCTTGGCAAAACGAACTCAAGCGTTTATTTTATGCCACGTTTCTGAGAGGTATTTCCCCAAATAAACATTTCATAACTGTGGACCTTAATATACAATCACCAATGATGATAATCATTAAGTACTATAATATTAAATAATTATTATTATCTATTGTAGTAGTCGGTGGAAAAAAAGGAAGTAGCAATAAGCATTAATTAATATAATATTATAGTGATGATTATGATGATCACGAATATAATTTTATCGAAGTTTGAATAATCGTCGATGTGGCGCATAAGTATAAAGCACCTAGGAGCCCGAGCTTTGCTCGGTGTTTTTTAGAACAATAAAATAAGAAAAATAAATAAAAAAATCTTTTTAATATTATACATCTATGTATAAAAACAAATATAAAAGAAAAAGAAACAATGAGAATGACAAAAATATTTTCTTACCGTGATTCGAACCCATCACATTCTGAATTTCCAAACAATGCAAAAGTTACACGTAGGCACGTATACCAAGCTGCCAACGAGACTGACGTAAGAAAGTCGAAATTATTGATATATTGTTGCACGTCAAAATAAAAAAACATATATTGCTTAAAAATGCGCAGTTTCTAAGGGATAAGACCTGGCTAGATCGATTTTTCACACCCAAAACTCACCGTGTACTAAATTTATGTAAATACTTGTAACCGTTGTCGAGATTCTGAATATAAACATACAAGATGGTCTCGCTTAAAGCATAAAATATTATTTTTTTTTGTTTCAAAAAGGTTAGGCTATAGGGCAAACCCTTAACCCGATCATTTTTGTTTTAGGCTCAAATTGTAGCTGACTTAACTGTCCAGAGGAGTTTTTCTCAAATTTTTGATATCATTCTTCGTTTCGAAAATATCGAGCACCAAAATCAAAAATTCGGAAAAAATTGAATTTTTTTTTCACTATTTCGGCCTTAACTTTTTTAGTTTTTGACTTTCTCGAAAAATTCTTTTTGCACTTTATAGATCTCGTGAATACGCATCTTTTAATAATAATTTTTAATATCATATCTTTACAACTCTCCAAGATATAACGGGATCGCACTTTTTCGTGAAATCAGCCCCTATACTGAAACGATCGAAAAGACATTTCCAATGTCAAAATCCAATGGATTTAGATCCGGTGAACGCGGAGGCTACAAAATTGGCCCTAGACGCCCGATCCATCTGTTTAGGTACGTATTATTGAAATATGCACGAACGAGTACAGCATAATGCGCAGGATAGCCGTCATTTTGTAACCAATAAGAGTCCCTCAGCTCCTCAGGCACTTCTTCTAATAAATTGGGGAGGGATAAATCTTTTCTTTTCACGCTTAAAAGTAACAATTTTAAACATATTGTTTTAGTATTACATTAAACATTTCTTTAGTATTTTTTTCTACTTTTCTACATTAATAGCATATATTCTGACGACCTCTGTGGCTCAGTGGTTCAGCGCTTTGGTGCTCAAGCCGGAGGTCGCAGGTTCGAATCCTGCCGACGGAACAAAAAGTTTTTCTGTGTTCCTGGGTCATGGATGTGTATTAAATATGTGTATAATATAATAAAAATCTTAAATATATGTATAGTATAAAAGTATTAAATATACTTCCCGTTGTCTGGTACCTGTAACACAAGTTCTTCGGATACTTAGCACGGGGCCAGATTGACGTGGTGTGAAGCGTCCATAGATATTATTATATTATTATTAATAGCAATAATTCACTATTTATAGTAGATACAATGATGAATTGTATCATTATAAAATCTACTTAAAACCAGCATTATTTAAAAATTATTGGTCACTCATGCCTTCATACATTTTTTTATACCCATACAGTGTTACTTTTAAAAAATATCTATACTTAGGATATTCCATGCTTAAATTAGGAATAGTTATATTCAGTACAAATTAAGAATAACCTTAGATTATTTTTTAACTCATAAACTCGGTATAAGGTTGTCATAACTCTTCCACCGCTATTCCCGATGCACAAGACGGCAACGCCGCAAATCATAGACAATACTATGAAAAAAAAGTAAAAAGTCGGTTTTTGTCTATGAATTCTGTGATCTGTCACTTATAAATCAACAGATTTTTGATAATTGCATCCGTTCAAACCAAATTAAAACTAATTGTTTATAAAAAATATCATCTTTCAATAAAAATCTCCCTTAAATTTTGCTGCAGAGGTGCATATGGTTGAGCGGGAGTCTGAGCAATATCATGTTCATTGAAATTTTGTTCATTTAATTCAATGGCTATATTATGTAAAACTGCTAGAGCAACAATATACATTTTGGTATTCTCCAAAGATGTTCTAAAGCCTGATAGTAAACACTGAAAACGATTTTTCCAGACACCAAAACATCTTTCAATTGCATTTCGTGTGCGAATATGAGCATAATTATATGCTTCTTCTTTTGTTGTAGCTGGTTGCAATAATGGTGTAAATAAGTAAGGTAAACAATATGCATAGCCAGAGTCTCCTAACAATCTGCCAATAAATTGTCCTTCTTCAAAGTGTTGTTTTAAGAGGCTTTCATTGAAAATTCTTGAGTCATGAGTGCTGCCACGCCAATGAGTAACAATATTTAATATTTTTAATTGACTATTGCAAACTGCCTAAAATCAAAATAGACTATTTACTAAAACTTATGTAATGTAAAATTATGAATTATGTTATTTATTCAGTGTTATTTTATTAAGCAAATTTCAATGTCGGTATAATACTTTACATAATAGTTACCTGTACATTCAAGGAACTATATCCTTTACGGTTAATAAAATATTGTCCACTAGGCCCTTGTACTTTAGGTATTCTAATGTGAGTGCAGTCTATAGCACCAATAACAGTTTTGAAACCTGCTAAAGTCTCAAATTCTTGTATGGTTTTTAACTGTTCATTTATGGAGTTTGGCATTTTAATATAATCAAATCTTTTATCTAATATAGCTTTTGCTACTCTTTTGCATATTCTGCTAATAGACTGTTGAGATAAACCATGAATATCTGCAGCATCATCTTGTATCTGAGAAAAAAGTAAAAACACTACAATATTGCTGTATCTACTAATAAATAAGTTTTATACTTTGATATTTAAGTGTAGTAGGTACTCAATATCATCTTACTTACTTGGTTACGGCCCCAATATATTATGAGAGCTATTAATATCTGAAGCATAGGTGATAAACCACCCGTTTATCCATTGCTATTGCACTACCAAATAGTCGATTTAAAAAGTTGACACCATGCTTAGAAAAGCGATATTTCAAACGAAACTCTTCATCACTATACAAATGAAAAGGATTTTTTCTTGTTTTAAATGTTCTTCTGTTTCTTAGAGAATGTCGTACATGTTGTATTTGTATGATATTAATAACATTTTCCACTTCTTGTATTGATCTGAAGGGCATAATATTTAATGCTTACTTTATTATTATTGATACCTATGTATTTTGTTATCTACTCTAAAACTTATTCGGACTACAAATTATAATAAATTTCAATTAAAATAGCTTTCATTTAATTTAATGTTATATGAAATATCACTGGTCAAAATAAGTTACACCGATGTTAAACTAGGGCGGGGGTTGGTATAACGTTGGTATAGCGTTCCTAAGGAGTTTACACCTTTTTTTTTTTTTTAGGAGGGGAAATACGGTTACGTATCCCCCACCGTCTCCGGAGGAAGGCGGCAGGGGTATGTCGGACTCCGACATACCCCTGCCGATCCCCCGATCACCGCCCACGGGTCTAGGCATCCGTCTCCATACTGGCGGGGGCGGGCTGAACCGCCCTTGCGCCTTTGGCCTTTGGCTTTCGCCGGGCCGTCGGTGGCGGAGCCCCTTTTTTTTTTGGTGGTGGGGGGCGGCCTTGCTGCTATGCAGCCGCTGCTCCCCAACACATGGTCTCGCCTTTCCTTCTCCAGTGCCTCACACATGGGGCAGTTGGGTGCCGCCGCCGTGCAATCAGGCACTTTGTGGCCCGGCTTCCCACAGCGGAAGCAGCTTCCGCTGAAGTCCACCGGGCAGGAGCATTCCACCGCTAAACGGCCGGTGTCCAGGCAACGGTAGCACCGCCTTGGCCTCGCGGCCAGCAGCACTACCTTCGCATGGACCCAGCCGACCTGCAACCGCCCAGCGCTGACGAGCTTTTTCGCGGCTGCAGTTGGCACGCCGAGCCAAAGGCTTCTGGCGCCCCTGGGGCCCGTCACAATTCTGCCCGACCGAATGTTGCCGGCCGGGCAGCTACCGTCTCTCGCGGCCGCCTCGACAATGTCGGCGGCCGTCGCGGAATCGTCCAGGCCGGTGACGAGAACTTCCGCTCTTTTCACCGGGCGGGCTATCCGAACCACGTTTGGGTCGAGGACCGCCCTTAACCTTATGGCTAGGGCGTCCGCCTTCTCGTTGGCGCCCTCTCCGTCGAGGGACAGGACGCGTGCACCGGTCTGGGCCAGGCGAAAACCAAGCCTGGGGATGTTAAGTTCCCCGAGGTTGATCCCCGCCTTGGTCTCTCGCAGCACCTTCTCGTAAGTTATCCCCTTCTTCGCGGCCCCCGCTTTGAGGGTGAGGGTGATGGCCGCGGTGGAGGGGGGGGCGAAGTTTCGCCTTCTTTCTTTTCGGGGCGGCCTTGGAAGTCTTAGCCACCCCTTTCTTCTTTCTGGCCCCGCGTGGACCAACGGTGGTCCACTGGGCCTCGGCTGGGGAGGGGTCGGAGATCGCCCCCCCTTGCGCCGCTTCTCTTGCGGCCATTGTTGGCCGCTTTTTTCTTTTCCTCTTTTTATTAGGCGAGGCCAGTGCAGGCGGTACCTCTTTAGGGGGGACCACCGTTTTTGGTGCCGCCTTCTCCGCGTACGAGGGCACCGTCGCCTTTTTGGGCTTCGGCGCCTTCGTTTTTTCCGCCGTTGGTGGGGTGCCTACCGGGGCGCTATCCGCTGCCAGCGGCGGTCTCAGTCTCGGGGCCGGCAGAAGGCGGTCCTCAAGACCTGCCAGCCTCGCGTTGAGCATGTTACCGAAGGTCTCCACGTTTGACCGGGAGACCTCCGCCAACAGCTCGCGCATGTCATTCTCCTTGGGGTGGGAGGCCTGTTTGCGCAGCTCGTCGAGCTCCTGGCGCAATGCGGCCAATTGCTCCACGAGGCGCGCATTCTGGGCCTCCAACGCTGCCATCTCCTTTGTAGTGGTGCGACCGCGGACCTCTTTAAAGGCCTTCTCGAGGTTCCACACCGACTCCTTTAGGTACCTTTGATAGGTACCTTTGAGGTTTTTCGATTTCGTGGCGACCCTGGTGATGGTCTCCAGCGAATACTCTACAACTTCGCCCAACTCAGCGCTTGTCAACTTCGACGCCACTTTTCCATCAGGAGAAGTAGCGGGGAGGGTAAATATCTTAAAATAAGTACCCCCCCCTAGGGGGCGGGGAGGGGGAGGGGGGAGGAGGAGGGGGGAGGAGGGGGGGAGGGGTAGACCCCACCCCCAAGGTTGTTTTTTTTTTTAGGAAACCCCCCCTTTAGTCACAGTAAGGGGTCAAAGTTTTGGGACTATGGTCAGTGTTTTTCTAATAATTTTGTCGGTAAAAGGCATAAAATCGAGACATTTCGTGGTAGGCGGGGGGGGGGGGGGGGGGTTAATCTTTAGGAAACCCTCTCTTAGCCACATTAAGAGGTCAAATTTCAGAGTTTTTGAACTATTTCAGTGTATCCATTTAAATTTCGACTGTAGAATTCTTAAAATCGGGATTTTAAGAATTCTAGGGTCCGCCCTATCTCCTTTTCTCCATAGATAGATTCTGCAGGTAACCACGCCTTTGTCCTCAATAAAAGGTTAAATGAAGACGATTTTAACGTGATAAAAAAGTTAACTCAATAACAACTGGCTTCAATTATGAGTCGACGGAGCCCCGCTACGCGGGGCTCCTACTTCTGGGTGGTTTACAAAAAAATAACCACGATGGCTAAGGCGGTAGCTTCGCTGCGCTACGCTCCCTCCTTAGCCATCTAACCTAACCCAATGAAGTCGTATTGGGCCAACTCGGAGTAATACATTGCTATTAATTACCTAAGAATTATATACTGTTCTCATACATTTCCTATATCACATTATATATAAAATATAATTACATTCTGAATTGATTGACACAAGATTTTTTTTAATTTTAATTTTTTTTTGCAAAAACGGTCATGCGCCATCATAACAATACTAGTTCTGATGTTTACAGATTATAACGCGACTGTAAAAAAAAAACGGCCTCAAAATCGCTGGTGGCGCGATACGGAATATTTACCATTTGTACTAAGAAACCAGCATCATTATACACATTTTAGTAATGAAAAGAGTGTAGGTACGTAAGTAACTTTTGTGAAAAACGTGAAAAAAATATTAAAATTTTATTCACAAAAATGGGTATAAAAAGTAAAACACTTATTTCCTCGCCTTAAAATTGGTAGCAAAATGATGGGGTAAATACCTTCCACAAAACCCAACCAACAAAATATATAAATTCAGGCTACCACGTTCCATTTCACTACTACATGTATTTTATTTTAAATGTAATTATCTAAATTTAGAAGCATTTCCTAAAAAAAATTATCATTGGGGGGGTCTAATTTAAGACTCACGAAGCCCCCTGCATCATTATTTTATTCAAATTAAAGGTACTTGTATTGAGACCCAACCCGCGGGGAGTCTGCTGGGGGAGGGGTTGGAGCGGATGGAAGCTCCAGCCTTCCTCGCCTCCCGAGCCACTGCTGCAATCTCCTCCTCGGCCTGGAGCCGAAGAGCCTCCGCCTTTTCTCGGTTAAAATCGGCCTTCGCCTTGGCCAGGCCAACGTATTGGCCAGTCGTAGGCGGCCGGCCACGTCCCCGCTTCGGTTTGGGCGCCACCCCTTTATTAGTGGACGGCGCCGTGTCCTCGTCCGAGTTGCGCCTCTTGCGCGCAGTCCTGTCCGATTTTGCGGGCAGCCCCTCGGAGTCCAGCGACATGATGCTGCTGGTGTCCGAGAGACAGTCCTCGCTGTTCAAGTCATTGGAGGGGGATTGCTGGGCATGCGTTCTAGCACAACGCGCGGCCCGTCCCTCACATCCCCCTCTTGTGTCATGTCCGGTGGTTGGGCCGTCTCCGGTGCGGCAAGGTGCACCGGCTCCGAACCCACGCGCTTTCTCGCGCCTCTGCCCTCCTCCGTCGCCGAAGCGACCGCCTCATCCTTCCTCGTAATTTGTGCCCCCCCCCCCCGTATACGAGGGCCGACCCCCCGCCAAAGCGGGAGTGTGGGATTCCCTCCTGGAAGGAGGACCCACCCGGGGAATACTTGTCAAATTACGATCTGCCATTATTACTACTACTCCGACACCCCGGGTCGCGGCCTTTTTTCAGGTGTGTGGTCACCTATCAGAAGAGTTAAATAAAAATGAAAGATAGTAAGAGAAGAAAGAAAAGAAGGTGAAAAGATAGAGAAACAAAATATAAAGTAAAGCAAAGAAGAAAGTTAAACTAAAAAGGTGGTGAAAGATAGAGAAGAAAAGATATACTCGATTTATAAGTAACACTGTAGAATGTTTAAAATTCGATGAAAAAATAAATTATGCATTTTTTTCTAAAATAATCAACTTGCATACATTTTAAAAAAAAAAGTGCAATAGCTAGTGATACAATTTATTTTCTATCTATCAGCATAGTTATACTACAATATGAAAACATTAAAAAACCGACGTAATTCGTTCATTTCCGGTCATAGTGTTCAAAAAACTAAAAAATAAGCTAAAAAAATAGACTTTTCTCTAAAAATAACTTATCTTAGGTATTAATTATGATAGATTTTTTTTTGTATTTTTTTTTGATCGGCCATAAGTTCTACTATAAGACATTTCAAGGTTATCCATTAATTACCGGACACGCTGTATAGATAGATATATGTTTGTTACTCTCTCACGCAAAAACTACTAAACAGATTTTGATGAAATTTAATCCCACCAAAAACATTCTGTAAAAAACTAGCCAAGTCTCGATGGAGCTGCTTGTTTATCTCTAAAAAGTAATGAAATCTAGACAAAATCGTGCCAAGTCTAAGGTTCCTTCCTGCGATTTCTTTATTATTATAGTTAATGTTGAGTGACTTGGCCGTTGAACATTCTTTATACTTTAGTGGGTACAAGTCAATTTTGTTTACATTTGTAACTACCTTTGTTTGTTAAGCGAGATAATAGCCCATACTGGTATTGGTAATTGGACGCTAGTGTCTCATTTTAGGCTGTTGTTGATTGTACAACACACGTATTGGAGCAATGGTGTCATGGAGCCCCTTTTGTACCCTTGTGTGCCCTTCAACGGCCAAGTCACACAACATTAACTATAATAATAAAGAAACCGCAGTAAGGAACCTTAGACTTAGCACGATTTTGTCTAGATTTCATTACTTTTTAGAGATAAACAAGCAGCTCCATCGAGACTTGGCTAGTTTTTTACAGAATGTTTTTGGTGGGATTTCACTTCTTTTTGTAGAAACGTGGGCATATTGATTAATTTTCCTAGATTTTAGTGTAATTTGTTTATTTAATTTGTGTAATGTTCGAGTAGAATAAAGTTCGAGTAGAATAAAGGGGCCTGAAAATGCGGCAAAATGGTTCTAGTAAAGAATGGTACGGCAGTGTTTGCTTCGCGCTCGACTTGGCGGGGGCACTGCCGTGCCCCCAGATCGACGTTCTGGTCTTATCTAGAGGTTCTCAAATAGGGGCCTGAAAATGCAGCGAAATGGTTCAGTAAAGAATGGTACGGCAGTGTTTGCTTCGCGCTCGACTTAGCGGGGGCACTGCCGTGCCCCCAGATCGACGTTCTGGTCTTATCTAGAGGTTCTCAAATAGGGGCCTGAAAATGCAGCGAAATGGTTCCAGTAAAGAATGGTACGGCAGTGTTTGCTTCGCGCTCGACTTGGCAGGGGCACTGCCGTGCCCCCAGATCGATTATCCTAGTTTTTATAGTTTTCCATTTATGTGGCCATTAAACCCCAACTCTGTACCAAATTTCAGCTCTCTAAGTTTATGGGAAGTACTAGTTCTATTTTGATGATCATGAGTGAGTGAGTGAGTGAGTGTCGAAAATGCGAAAATTTGCTTTCGCTTAACTTCGGAACTAAATGACCTACAGACTTGAAATTTTGGATTTTAAGTACGTGATTATATCTTATTGGATGACGAAAATTTCTGCGTTCTGGTCTTATCCAGAGGTTCTCAAATAGGGGCCTGAAAATGCGGCGAAATGGTTCCAGTAAAGGATGGTACGGCAGTGTTTGCTTCGCGCTCGACTTGGCGGGGGCACTGCCGTGCCCCCAGATATGGTAGTAGTTTTGGCTCTGGATTAACATATGGGCTAAATTTTATACCAAAAATGTAGTGACCCGGGTGGGGCGGGAATAAGCTAGTCTACTAAAAAGTGCCAAAGCACTTATAAGCCGTTGATAAATGTAAGGCGTCAGATCCGATGACGCGGGGATCAATACGTACGTTTTGTATTCCAGTGCTAGTGATTTGTCATGGTGTCAGCGTTCTTCAGACACCAGCCATTAATAATAACTCCCCACACCGATCTCAGTGACGGTGGCGGTTTCATTGAAACCAGGCCAGTTACGCAGGAGTATTTTTATAGTGCCCAAGTGTGTGCACAGTACACAAGAGCACTCTCTCTTCCTTTACTCTCATAATTCAGTGGACGAATAACCGACATGACTGACGAGAGATCAGGCGCAGGTCTGATTTTATATTTCTTGTCAAACAATCAGGTGATCAGCCTGCATTGTCCTAACTAAACTTGGAAACAACATTTTTGTTGTTCCAATGCGGGAATCGAACCCACGACCTCCAAGTCAATAGCCAATGCTCTAAGCACTAGACCACGGAGGCTGTTTGGAGCATGGAGCAGCCATTAATAAACTGACACACAATATACATATTATAGTATGTTCCTATGATTTTTTATGTTAATCATACCTAATTGGAAATAAAAAGCTTAGGACCAAAGATTTCAAAACTCAAGATAGGCTATGACGTACGTTTGACAGTACAAATCTTCATACAGTAAAAAGTTACGCCATCTTGGTTTTCACCATACTTCAAATGTCAGCTATCTTGTTTTTATCATACCACCTAAATGAACCCAAAAATTTAAAAGAATCAGGGATTATAAAAAGCATGTTTTGATTCGTGACAAGTCCAACATCTTAAAAACTGTAATGTCAGAAATCTCAGTAAAATTTTCCACTACGAAATTCTTAGTGGAAAATGTTGAAGTTGTATGAAGAATGCAATAAAATTGCCACAAAGTAGCATAATAGAGCGGTATCAGCGGGAAGCGAACCGTCAAAGTTGGCGACGACGGCGGACAAATGTGCCCCGCGTCAACACAAGATAGTGCCCAGACTATTGTGTTGATGAATACTTTGAAAATATTGTAAAGTGCTTCAGACATTTCAATTATTAGGAAAAGTAGCCCTTTTCATAGTATGATTAGTTAGAATAAACTATTAAGAACAAAAAAATGCAAAAGAATAATAAAAATATTATAGTCGTCATTCCATACGAGTTTGACGTCTAGTACTACGTATTGCTACGACTCGACGGCAAATACTACAGCGTAGTGCACTACTACGAGTTACGACCTAGACAAAATGTATCCTACAAATATTATAAATAGGAAAGTTTGTGAGGATGGATTGATGAATGTATGGGTGGATGGATGGATAGATGGATGTTTGTTACTCTTTCACGCCAAAACTACTGAACGATTTCAATTAAATTTGGCACGGTAGTAGTTTAGGTTTATACTACGTATATATCTATACTTCTATACTATAATATTACAAATGCGAAAGCGTGTCTGTCTGTCTGTTACCTCTTCATGCTTTAAAACGCTGAACCGATTTTTATGAAATATATAAATAGACATACTTTGGGTTCCGGAAAAGGATATTTTTCATCCCGAAAAATAGTGATAATGTATTTACGCGGATCCGCGCGCAAAAGCTACTAAACTATATTAACGGGGGCGGAGCCACGGGAAACAGCTCGTAATTTCATATTTTAGTATTAATGTGTATAATGAACGTATGCATACCCGTTAGTTTGTGCCGTGGGCCAATGTGAAGGTACAATTTTAAGGCACTACTGATATTTTTTTAAGATCCACATTGAATTTTTTAATGCATATTTAACCCTTTACTGAAATAGTTTAATGCACTTTCATTTTTAAGGTATCGTAGTACTACAAGGAACACTCATAGTTATGTCCATCTGTCTGTCCATCTCTGTCTGATTACCTATTCTTCTGTCCGTTCGTCAATACATCTCTCTGTCCACCCCTGTTTAGTTCTGTAAATATGAATTAATTTCTTGAAAAAAAAAAAAAATGGTTTACAAGTTGGTGTAAGCCAATTGTTTAGAAATGCCAGGGTGGACGGTGCTAGATCATGCTAAATAATCTTTAGGATTTTTTTAACGAAATCGGACAGTCATTTTTGAAGTCATTAAAAAAAATCTATTACGCGTTGATAGTTACAGAACCCTCCACATACATGTCCTGACATGTTCTAGGTTGGGTTATTTAAAAATAGTTTTCCGTGTTACTGTTTTTTTATTATTTTGGCATTTGAATGAAATATGAAAGCCTCCTGAGATTCATTCACAATGCGGATATTGCGGCTCGTCGTAGGAGTGGCGACGCGTTATTTATGATCGGCCGACAGCTTATCTATTATTCACCGATTATTTCCCGCACACATACAGAATGTAACGTAGATACAGTGCCTATTATGACGTGAAAGTAGTAATTAATTAATGAGGATGTATTCAATTCGTCACTATAATTATCATCCACTATTATTAGAATTCTGTCGGTCTAAGTTCGAGTGTTTCGTATTGCGTTCATAATTTGTTTTATTTCAGATATCATAAAACTAGCGTATAAACTTTCATCTCCTATTTTATCCACCTAGGGTACCTTTAGGTACCTTTCATGCAAATATATGTCCAAGGAATAAAAAGTTTCTTACAAACTTTTATCACTTATTTTACCCCCTTGGGGGTTGAATTTTGAAAAATCCTTCCTTAGTGGATTCCTACGTCTTACGGATTAATACGTGTGTGAGTGTTTAGACCACACGGCCAAAGGTCTGTGCGTTGATATATCAGTCAATTAGCTTTGCCTTTTATACAATGTGTAACACATAAGGTATACCAATCCGAAACCCAGTGATAATACTCATGAAATTGAATAACTTTCTCCAGGAACACAGGTCGAAATATGAAAAAAAAAATTTGACCTCCCATACAATACGCACGGCCAGCAAATCAAATTAGTATGGGAAGTCCAAATATTTTTTTCATATTTTGACCTATATTCCTTGGGGAAAGTTGTTCAATTTCATGAGTATTATCACTGGGTTTCGGATTGGTATACCTTATGTGGTACACGTTGTATATTGTATAGATGACTGCATGTTAGGATCAATTCACACCGAAACGAAACAATACGTGACGTTTTTAGATAGCTATTCAAAATTGAACTTAACCACACAAGAAGATATACGTTTCATTATAGAAGAACGAACGTCAAGTTGCAGTGTATGACTGTTGTCATATGAAACGGTTATCTTTTTTTCCATCCCAATTTACATGTATAGGGAGGTCCCCCTTAAATATAAAATTATTATTATTTTGTGACGCCAAAACCGAGAGCTACATATGAGTACATCTATAATTATACCAAATTTCATATATTTCTATACATAATAATTACAGAAGTTAGAAGAGTGACGGACAGAAGTAAGAGAGTGAGTGAAATACAGACAAACCTACAGACAGACGGATGGACAGAGCGGAACTATAAGGGTTCCTTGACTACTACAGAACCCTAAAAACGACAAAAATCACGTTTGTTTTATTGAGCCCCTCATAAATATTTATTTCTTCTGTTTTTAGTATTTGTTATTAATTATTATCCATTTGTGTAAATTTCAACTGTCTAGCTGCGAAGTCTCAGTAAAAGAACCCCATTTGAGTACGGAACCCTGAAAACTAATCTAACTTTATAGTAAATGGATCTAAAAATAAACAAAAATACCAACTATGTAAGCGCATGTTTAATGAGTTTAGTATTTTGAGTGACTGTAAAATGTATAAAACGTTGCACGTGGAAACGTTGAATATCAAAATGGATTCAGAGTGCTTCGCGATGTATGAACATATAATATGCAAATCCTGAGAGCGGCCCTTTACCGCTCACTAATAGCACAGTGTCCATAAAAATAGAGGAAGCTTTTTGTATTTTTTATTGGATCGATTTTTAAAACAATACAAATCTGTGTTTCAGTGCCGACACACAACGGCAGTTTACTCCTTACGAACGATTTCAAAATAGTTATTAACATAGATTAGTGATTAAATTTTTCAAGCTCTCATTAAAAATATATAACCATTTCTCGTTTATTATTATTTGTGTTTAATATTATACTATTATAAAGTTTCAACATTTATTACACACAAGTAAAATATAAAAAATTGTTGTCATGACAACCACGGAATGAAACATAGTGTGTATTGTTGTGTTTTATATTCTATGACTAGCTGGTGCCTTCGTTTGCATAAAACTAACGGAAAAGAAACCGAAAACGGAACCCTTAAACGGAACCCTAAGACAAAGCTACTTATACCATCAGATATCTGCCAATGAAAGGCCCGTGAAAATCAGCCAGCCGTTTCAGAAATTAGCCGGAACTAACAGTCAGTCAGACAGACAGACAGACACATAGACGTAAGTACCACTTTCACATGCATTTAGTGCTAAGCTGTTAATTTAAAATTACAAATAAATACTTCAATTTTATTTATTTGTATAAATTTAGGTATAAATGGCTAGAAACACTAATCAGCTTTAGCCTGCAGCACACATCACAATTCTCAACAAAATTTCAAGTTAGTTTTTATGTAAAAATCACAAAACTTCTAACGATAATGAGTCTCTATTCACTTCTGATTTTACTCCCCATAAAATTTCATACTCCGGGCTAAAATATATGCGATTCTTAAGTGTAAGCTCCAAAAACATCATTTTTTTGGTTTTTAAACTTACAATACATATATTATCTACATTTACATATACAGATTATCTTGTTTTCCATTTAATAATATACTATTATATTAGGTTGGGGAAAAAGTTTCTTCGCATTTTATATAAAAATTCAAAAGGTTTTTTTATAAAGTTTATTTACAAGTGACTAAAGTATATAGGTGCCATTTTGTTCGATAACTTTTTGCCATCTTGTTGGTAGGTACATGATCCCATTGCTATAAAATTTTTGGGGCTTCTGATGAAAAAACTGCGACAAGTGGTTTTGGCAGTCCTCTTGTGATGTCAACCTGACACTGCCTAAGGAATTCTGCAGCGACCGAAACAGGTGGAAATCTGAAGGTGCAAGGTCAGGACTATACGGCGGATGCATTAACACCTCCCAGCCAAACTCCCGTAATTTTTTCTGAGTGGCTAAAGATGTGTGAGGTCTAGCGTTATCATGGTGAAAAACCACACCCCTTCTGTTGATTAATTCCGGCCGCTTTCTCTCAACTTCTTGCTTTAATCTCATCAGTTGTTCGCAGTACAGTTCAGAATTGATGGTCCTGCCTGGCGGTAACAGCTCATAATGAATAATGCCCTTCCAATCCCACCACACACACAGCATCACCTTGTTGCGAGTTAACCCGGGTTTCGCCACAGTCTGTGAAGCCTGACCGGCCTTTGACCACGATCTTTTTCGCACGTTATTGTCGTACGTGGTCCACTTTTCATCACCAGTTATCAGCTTCTTCAAAAATGGTTCGGTTTCATTACGTCGTAATAAAGAATCACAAATGAGTACACGGTTCATTAGGTTTCTTTCAGTGAGCTCATGAGGCACCCAAATATCGAGCTTTTTTGTGTACCCAGCTTTTTTCAAATGCGCCAAATCCGTTTTGTGGTCAATCCCCAGTTCTTCAGCTACATCGTAACTACTAATATGCCGATCTTGCTCCACTTTTTCAAAAGTGGCAACAGTTTCGTCCGTAACAGGGCGACCAGAGCGACGTGCATCTTTGATATCAAAATTTCCGGATTGAAAACGCTTAAACCAAATTTGCGCTACTCTCACAGATACTGCATTAGGTCCATAAACATCACAAATTTTTTTCGCGGCTTGTGTTGCATTTTTACCTTTTTTGTAATAAAATTTTAAAATGTATCGAAATTCTTCATAAGAATCACTCATTTTAACAATAAGAAAAACAAATGAAAATCTGAAATTTATCTAATTTGAATTTGGAATTGTCTTCTGTAAAATTTAAACTTTTTAATGATACCAAAATCAGCCAGATACAATTGGTATAGCCCAAGATATTTTATGACAAGTTCATACATACTATAATGCGAAAAGACTTTTTCCCCAACCTATTAATACAGAACTGCAGTATATCTGACATTTTACTAAACTAAACATAAAATGTATTATGTATTTCAATGCATTATCAGTATAATTTAGGAAATATTATGTACTCAAATTTTAATTGTTAATGACATTAGTCAGAAATTGTTTCTTTAATTCATCCTTAAAACACGCATAAGCATGGCGCATCATTAGGAGTGCCTAATGTATAAGCTTTAAGGGTCAGGTCATACCGAGATCCGACGCGACACAACGCGGTTTGCACTTTTTAATAGCGATACAAAATCGAAATTGCTCGCGGAGCGGTGTTTCTCTACGCAGCTCTGTAAATTATTTTGCATGTCATTATTACAGCATCTTTAAGCACCGAGACACGTCGCGTAGTGTATCGGAGTGAACTAACCCTAACTATGGGGGATGATAAGTGGATATGTAACTGCGCAAAGTAATTGACAAATGAGTGCGTCACACTGTCACGTATGTCACGGCGTTGTGTCACGCGTTATGTCACACAGGCGTGTCGGTATTGTGCAGTGCCCGAATCTCGGTCACAAGCGCGACCCACTTTCGCTATTTAAAATAGAAATCGATGGTCCACTCCGTATAAAGATAGTTTTCAGGCGATAAAACTCGAGAGCTTTCTCGTATGACTTAACGAACGCCGTCGAGGGTCGCGGCCAGAATTTTAATATCAGCTCTGAATATGTCACATCTCAAATATTCGCTTATTGGAGTAAGTTTGAGCGTTCGAATTATTGAGCGAACTTTATGTCTTTTTAAGATGAGATCCGTTCATTTCGAATAATATTTTTAAATTGTATTTATTTTTTGGTGGAATTTACGTGGCATATCGAGTTTTTTTATAATATTATTGTGGCATTAAACTTACACACAAAGAAAAATCGTTAGTAATTATTGATTAGTAAAAATATAGAGTTTGTATTGGAAAAACACAGATACAGTCAGTAAAAATATTTACATGCCAGAATAATGAATTATTTCGTCCAAATAAACCTTAAAAGTCTATCGTTCGAAACACCAGGCCAAAAAAACATTAAACAAAAACTATTTCCATTTTCACGGTGTTTTAGAGCGGAAATTGGCGAAATGTTTTAAAAAATAAAACCTGCGTTTGAAGAGAGAAACGTTGAAGTCAGCCGCGACTTGTGCGAACGATGTGGACGATATTTTGCGAAATTATTTCAAATTGTGTTTTGCGCATTTTGTGCCGCGTTTTATTGAATTGAGTTCTGTTTATTCAATTTTAACACAGTGTAATACGATTTGCTTAGTGGACTGCTGGACTTGTTGTACTTGGACGTATTTGAATATTCTTACCGAGGGTTGTACGATGTAACAATGTGTTTTTTACGTATTTAACCCCCGATGCAAAAAGAGGAGAGATAAGCTTTACGTGTCTGTCTGTTCGTGATATCGTTTGGTTTTATAGCTGATATGATTTAAAGTGTTCTTAGCCATAATTCATCGTCATTGACTTGTTCACTGCTTGACAATGCGGGAATTATGTACTTAAATTTTTATTTTTAAATAACAGTGTTTAGTTCTTGGGATTATGTCATGGGATACTCATCCCAACTTACCTGTCCGGTAGTTGTGGTATAGTATACGAGTATGCAACTCCGGCTTCCCTAGCTATTACTGTCCTATCCCTCGCCCTCCTGGGCAGTAATATCCTACATTTCCTATTTCTCACTAACTTACCAATCTTCCTTTCCACACCACCTATCCTTCCCTTTCCCTAGTCCTTACCTCTCCACCAATCCGTGGGAATGCAATGGATAATCATAAAAATAATTTAATTATCCAAAATGGCGACGATGTGGTTCGCCACCCATCACGTCTCGTTTCTCGCGGAGGCGAAAAACGGACCATGGAGAGCCGCTTCGCTACGTTAAATGTAAGAGGAGGAAAGTATGGTAAGAATGAAAGTGAACGAAGCGAAACAAGTATGTAAGGATCGTAGCAAGTGGAAAGAAGTGGTCTCAGCCTACCCCTTCGAGAAAAAGGCGTATGTATGTATGTTTGTAGTGTTTAGTTCTTATGAACTTATTATCAATTTATCAACTAAAATAATGACAATAATGTCATGGCAGACCTCAACTTTTTACACAATATGAATTCGTTATAAATGGATTTCATAACAAGTAAATAATCTTGTATTAGATAGAAATGTACACGAAGTTTTCTTTTACTTTAAAACCTAAAGCGTAATTTTTTTTTAATTAAAAGTAATTCAACTTTTATAATAGTTGTTCGGCTGTACGAAAGTATCAGTATAGATAATTAGGGTGATAACCTGGCAGCTAATTAGTGGCGCCGACTCTAATTGTCCGCCACATTACCAGCTGCACAGCAGTGTTTAGCTCCAGCTTTGTGGCTGTTGTATTGCAAACAAAATTACATTGCTCTTACAAATAAATGTACCTACATATCAAAATATCATGGGATACTCATCCCAACTTACCTGTTTGGTAGTTGTGGTATAGTATACGGGTATGCGACCCCGGCTTCCCTAGCTATTACTGTCCTATCCCTTGCCCTCCTGGACGGTAATATCCTACATTTCCTATTTCCCACTCTAACTTACCAATCTTCCTTCCACACCACCTATCCTTCCCTATCCCTATTCCTACCCTCTCCACCAATCCGTGGGAACGCAATGGATAATTATAAAATAATTTAATTATCCAAAATGGCGGCGATGTGGTTCGCCACCCATCACGTTTCGTTCTCGCGGAGGCGAAAAGTGGCCCATGGAAAGCCGCTTTGCTACGTTGAATGTAAGATGAGGAATGGATGGTAAGAATCAAAGTTGACGAAGCGAAACAAGCATGTAAGGATCGTAGCAAGTGGAAAGAAGTGGTCTCTGCCTACCCCTACGGGAAAGAGGCGATCTCTGCCTACCCCTACGGGAAAAAGGCGTGATTAAATGTACAATTAATTAATATGATTATTTTAAGCAGTTTTTCCGCCAAATAATACCCACAATCTGCAAGCAAATGTGTGAGTGCACGCATAAGCATGCGTAACGCACCTTCCTCATCCCACACTGCTTATGTGTGCACTCAGATGCAAGATCGTGCAAACACCACCACCACACAAGCAACAATGTCAGCAAGATCGTGTAAAGCCCCACACCACCATGCAGGTTGTAAAACTCGACGCGCGTTTCGCCCCGAACCCGGAGCATCCTCAGGAAGTGGACCTGCGAACAAAGTTCGTTAGTAATGCTGCCAAGCAAACCGCCGCCTTATATAGACTACTGGCTACTAGTACCCCCACCAAACATATTAATGAGCGGTGACGTAGTCAAGCAAGTTTGGTCATTCAACAATGCCAGTCTATTGTTGTGCTTTTCTTTAATTATTTCTAATTGTTCCAACACGCTCAGTCGAAAGCCTTTGTCACATTTATGTAATACCTTATAGGAATGGCCATCGGGTACACTATGACCACTATCTAAAAGATCGCAGCCCCCCACCTCTCCTGCAACGGCAAAAAAAAAAATTATATATATTTGGAAACCTTGCCGGTGCAACACTTCGTCGCTCGCCCGAGGCCTGTCGGAGTGGCAGCCCTATTGCCACTCCGTCGCCTCCGGGGCGTGCCTTCCCCCCCGCTTTCAAAAAGCTGGGGCCCGGAAGCTTACTCCCACCCTTTTCCCAGGTTGTTCGAGTCCGCGGTCGGCAAACGCGGCACGTGTGGGAGTGGACCCAAACACGTTTCTCGGCCTCCGGGTCGGGACCCCCACGTGTCGTTTGGAGCCGGCCGCCGGTCTAGGTCGGGCCTGGTGGCGAATTTCCTCTCGCTTCGCCTCGGGTTTCCCCCCGCGTTCTGCCGCGGGAGGTCTGCCCTTAAAAATAAATTTTTGTTTCTCGCCCAGTACTCGTACTGGACGAATTAAATTTAATTAATTTCCCCACGTAGAGGGGCAAAGCCCCTGAAAGCCCAAGGCCCCCTTTCAAGGGCCCGGTGTGAGATTACGTACAACAACAGCATTACTAACGAACTTTGTTCGCAGGTCCACTTCCTGAGGATGCTCCGGGTTCGGGGCGAAACGCGCGTCAAGTTTTGCAACCTGCATGGTGGTGTGGGGCTTTGCACAATCTTGCTGACATTGTTGCTTGTGTGGTGGTGGTGTTTGCACGATCTTGCATCTGAGTGCACACATAAGCAGTGTGGGAGGAGGGAGGTGCGTTACGCATGCTTATGCGTGCACTCACACATTTGCTTGCAGATTGTGGGTAGTATTTGGCGGAAAAACTGCTTAAAATAATCATATTAATTAATTGTATGCTATGGATTTCCGCAAAGTAACGCCTGATTCCATTAATTATGTGATTATATGGATTTATATGTATGTATCAAAATTCAAGGAGTTCGTGCAAAATATAAAGGCACTTGGCAGCATAGAAAATATTATAAGAAAAAAAAACCATTAGAATTTTGAATAGCAAAAGACTTGGAAGAGATAGAGTTGTCCACAAAAGAATTAAATATTATTTAAACTACTGAAATGGAATTTATCCCGAGATCTTAAGGTACAATTTCGATTGATTTCGAAAGTTTTTATCTAGTTATTTAAAGTCCCAGGTCTAAGTTGTGTGACATCGTCTCATTATGCAGGCCCTCATGCGACTGCGGCTCGCCGTCAAACCCTTATTACCAATTCAAGTCTACTTCTTACTTATTTATCTTGAGCGCGGTATATTTGTGTTAACGTGGAAGGCGAATTTATGGCCAATAAAACTTTAGTGCATTCTTGATACGTTGCGTGAGGAACTAACGGGTATTTCCCGAACTTCAAAATGTTACACTGGAATGTACCGAAACTTTGCTACTCTAGTTATGTTGTGTATTTTAACAGCCTCCGTGGTCTAATTTATAATAAATTATTAATTTTGTTTTTTTTTTCGATTCTGTACTTACGTGACATATTACAATGTAATATTTTTTCACGTTTCGTGGAAAACTAACTAGCCAGTGTAGTAATCTATTGGATATCGAATC
Organism: Glaucopsyche alexis; assembly: GCA_905404095.1. NCBI lineage: Eukaryota > Metazoa > Arthropoda > Insecta > Lepidoptera > Lycaenidae > Glaucopsyche > Glaucopsyche alexis. Next base: position 22,744,590 of record FR990048.1, on the reverse strand, counting down.
CACTACTATTAATTATTATGCTTTAGGTGTAGATATATAAGTGAATGAGTAAGATGTAAGTGGTTGACGATGATGAATGAATCTCACTATAGTAGTACTTACCATCAGTAAGTACTACTATAGTGAGATTCATCACTATTATTATTATTAAATGAGGGTACAACACTAAACCAATCGACTGACGCGCCCCCACTCTAAGGGCTATGATGGTCATGGGTCATGGCCGTATTATTAATTTGATAGATTTGTTATTCAATTAAATGTAATTAGACGTGAAGAAAGTTTTTTTTTTCAATTGGATCAAAGGTTGCAATCCCCTTCATGTTTATTCACGTTTCTTCTTTTGTCTCGTTTTTGAACTCGAACTATAGAGAATATATTTTGTTTTACATTACATTTATACAATACTAGCTGTTGCCCGCGGCTCCGCCCACGTAAATATAGTTTTTTCGCGGTAGTGGATAAAAAATAGATAAAAACAATTCTTGATGCGGATTATATATCATGCTAAAATTTCAGCTCGATCGGTGCAGAACTTTTTGAGTTTTTGAAGCGTACATAAACCAACCTAACATTTTTATATATAAAGATTATGTTTGGCTTCTAAAGTCCATTTGGAGCTAGAACACAAACACAAAAATACCGTAAAATCTGTGCAACAAACTTGTGCAGTAATTTCGCAGTCAAAGGCTAGGACAAACATTATTCCTACTGTAGGTGCAGTTCGATCCAGTTGTTTATGGTTACTTTTAGTTTATTAACATACTTTATGAACGCTTTGCTAAGGTTTTCTAATATAATATTAGGAACAACAGGAAAGGGTTGTTATTAAATGCTCCAAAACTACTGAACCAATTTTTATGAAATTTAGCATAAATATAAAGTAGAATACAGGGAAGGACTATTTTTACTACTTTTTTCGATGCAAAATGCACATTTTCCGCGTGATAAACTTTTTCGCGCACGAAGTCACGGGCAACATCTAGTATAACTAGCAACCCGCCCTAGCTTCGCACGGGTGTAATGTAGATTCTTATTATATAATTACATAATATTATAGGTAATAAATCACTCTATCCATTGCTGAAAACTACATTTAAAATCAGTTAAGTAGTTTAAAAGATAACTAAGCGAACAGACAGCGGAAGCGACTTCATTTTATACTTGAATGAAAATTTTAAGTTTTTACGCCTAATAACAACATATAAACCATAAAATTTTAGTATAATTTACATACATACATACATACATATAATCACGCCTCTTTCACATAGGGGTAGACAGATACCGCCTCTTTCCCGTAGGGGTAGGCAGAGCCCACTTCTTTCCACTTGCTACGGTCCTTACATACTTGTTTCGCTTCTTCCACTTTCATTCTTACCATCCATTCCTCCTCTTTCATTCAACGTAGCGAAGTGGCTCTCCATGGGCCACTTTTCGCCTCCGCGAGATACGAGACGTGATGGGTGGCGACTGGCGAACCACATCGCCGCCATTTTGGATAATTAAATTATTTCTATGATTATCCATTGCATTTCCACGGATTGGCGGAGAAGGTAGGAAAAGGGAAAGGGAAGGATAGGTGGTGTGGAAAGGAAGATTGGTAAGTTAGAGTGTGAAATAGGAAATGCAGGCTATTACCGCCCAGGAGGGCAAGGGATAGGACAGTAATAGCTAAGGAAGCCGGGGTCGCATACCCGTATACTATACCACAACTAACGGACAGGTAAGTTGGGATGAGTATCCCATGACATTAGTATAGTTTACACTATAAAATATTGTGTAATTCTGCGCAAATAAAATTGTAGGCAAAAACTAGTACTGATAACAGAGATAAACTTACAAAACATTTTTTTAAGTCTTAAAAGACTTGAATTTCACTTTTACATTTCAACAATTTCATTATAAGCGTCGGTTGACTTTGAAAGTACCAATCAAATTACATTCTTAGCCTTAGTTCGATGCCGATAAAGAATCAACTTGAAACTTTGACTTTGAAGCATAGCTTACATTCCGATGTAGCGATTTGTGAAGGTATCGAGGTGATTAAAGTGTTCATTTACAGTACAGGCGGCGGCGCGTGACGCCCGGCATTACCGAGCCGATTATAGGATAAAGGGGCGAACACACAGGAAAGTAACGCCATAGTAGCAAAACGACATACTCTCAAAAGGAGTTATTCTCAAAATGACGTATTCTCAAAAGAACAGTTCACTTTATAAACAAAGTGTATATACTCTGATTGAGTTGACGACGTAAATTTAGGGTAACATGTATTTTTAAACCCAAATCATAAAATAAATAAAATTACGGTGGGCCACCCTTATCACTTAGGAGTATGAAAAATATGTATCAACTCAATGTCATACCTAACGAATACACCCTTTTTTCATAAAAAACAGTCGAGTCGTCTCGAAGGAGTTCTGTGACAAACACCGACAAGAGAATTTTAGATAATAATAATATATGACGTCTATTTAAATTTTTAAGTACTTAAATACACGTTTCATTTCTAGAAAAATGAGTAACATTACTGCGCGGTGGTCGCGTAATCTTCAAAGACGTCACATACGGAATATTGTTGCCTAATGTTGGGTTATATATTTTTATTCGCATAAAAATATATTCTGTAGATTGTACAGTCTCCGCTACACGAAAGAGAACATTGACGGCTAGATTGAAGCTATTACGACAACAACCAACTCTTATCAGATGTATTGGCCAATGCTTCACCTAAACCGTTTTATTTGCTGAACTGAAACTAAGTATTTGTCGCTAATTACATTCCGTGGAACAACAATATGTCTGTGGATCAAAATTTTCTCGACAACAGAATTATTTCAGGCAAATAATCTTTTATAATATTTTGAAAGATAAAGTACTTGCAACTGTCCTTTATAAACGCTGTAATTAAGGTTCTTGAGAATCTCGCGTTCTGTATCTTAATACATGATCAAACGAACTTCAAAGTGAAGTTCGATCAGTATTACCATCGATACTTTAACTCTAAAGCCTGCGAATGTATGTGTCAAGCGAGGAATACTACATGTTATAAAGATTCTATATCTTCGAATAAAGAGATGAAATATTAATCGTAATTGAGCGTTGGACAATCATGGTACGTACTTCCTCTATAATTATTAACTAGTCTTATCTATTCTTTGTACAGATAGGTGATTCTCATAAATTGATATGGACCAAAGAGTAATAACTTTATTAGGGCAAAAAGTAAGTACAAATTACTCCTCTGTCCTTATCATTAGTGTAAATAACGTACACGATGGTGTGTATTAAGTCCACCGGAGGAATGCGATCTACTGATGGCAGTGATCTAGTTCGGGCATTTCTTTGGCGAGTTCGGCGCCTATCTAGTGGCAATTCGGCAAGCTTTGTTAGGGTTGTCACAGAATTTCTATCTTTATGGAAGTAAAAACAGAAAATAATATGTTAAAACATGATTATTAAAGTCAGTAAAAAAAAATTGCAGAAAAATGTCTCGCACACACCTTGTTTAGTTTCAATATACGTAAGGAACCCCACACAAATTGCAAATTCACATCGCATTCACGATATTGTATACTAGATAGTAGATCCCATATACGAGCTCCTACATATTTGCGATGCGATACGAATGCGCAATTATATGTGGGAGCCCTTAGTGGATCCATATCCACCAAGGTGGCCATCCACCTTCAGAATCTGTCGCGATGATTTTATATTATAATGAAAAACTATTAAGATTTTAACATCCTAATTCAGCTGCTAGCATCGATTTACATGTTTTAGATTTCCTAATTCCGGGTAATATTTTTCCTTTTTGGTAGCAACCCTACCCGCTCGCGACTAGCGGCGAGCCGTTATTACATTCCTCGGGTGAAGGTGAGCTCATGCGAATTCCGCCCCCAAACGTATAATTGAATTGCGACCTGGGACCCCCCACTCCCCCCTGCGGGATATTAACCCGTCGCCACGCCGCCGAACTCGAATTAATGAGTTACATAGTTTATAGACGTAACAGGTTTAGCGGCTGAATTAGGTACAATTATATCTACCTTGGGAAGGGTTATAATTTGAAGCTTGAGAGTTACCCCCTACCACTATCCACTGAATTGATATAACGAAACCCTAGTTGCATTTATAATTTTCTGGTTGCTCAAAAATAAGATTCTATGTATACGGAACAGAAACTATAGCTTGACCGCTGTAAAGTCGACCCTCCCGATGGTATGCGGGACGCGGGGTGGGAGGTATGCACGGGTACACACGGCATTGTGCCACAGAGATTTATCTCGAGATATCTCAAGATAAATATTCGTGTTATTGTTTAGGTGAATGATTATAATTGTTTGAGTCATGTGAGTGTGGCAAATAATAGACTGATTCTATATTTATTTTTATTATATATTATTTTTATATATACACAATTATTTAAGCAGCTATGTTAGATTTATTGTTGGATGTAACTAAGTAAAATAAACGCATGTGTAGCGGGCACAATGCTTCAACTGCGCGAGCTCTAGCTGCGTACGTTATTCGACGTCAGTGGCCGACATCGGACTGATTGATTGGTTGAGCGCTACCCGCCCCCGCATCACGCGGACCATCGGGAGGGTCAACTTTACAGCGGTCAAGCTATAGCGCGTACAAATGTTTATTTGACAATCTGTCGACATTTTACAATAGCTCTAGTACTATTACAATCTAATGGTTTTTACAATTTTACGGTGACATATACAAATTAAAATAATTGGTTTTACTCAATTTTCTCAGCTCATAAACTTATTACAGCTGCAAAAGTATTGTATATAATATAAGTAGTATTCTAAGTTATGTGAAGTAATAATAGTTGTAACCTCTCTCTTGTGAAAACTCAGTGAAGCGTGACGTTCTCTTTTCCCAACAGATAACTGTTTCAAACAATATCCAATCATAACACTGAGGGCATACTCAGGGAAACGACATTGATTTTTGATGTGTGATAGATGTCTATTATTATATGGTCTAGTCTGGTTTTAATAAAACCGACCACCGTCAACGAAATCGGTGTGGAAGCTATTATTATTATTATCATGTCTTTTAGTATAGTATTGCAGATAGGTTGTGGCTATATCATTAAGTTGCAATTGACAAAATAGAAATAAAAACGTAAGAGCAAAAATTATGATGTGAATAACAAAATGTATCTCCAGTTCTGATTTAGATTTTTAAGACTGTTTTTTATCTTAATGTTTTGTATAAAATAGCAGTAGTTACATTTGGAACGAGTAACTTAAGCAATTATGTACATATGCATTTCTGTCGTATGTGTTATGGAGCATGAATGTATTCCCTTTAGTTAGTCTTAAGAGTTAGTTTAGTAAACTTATTAATTAGCACCTATGTACACGTGCATATTCATATAATAGGTATATGAAGTTCAAAATATAAACCTTTTAATTTATCTCCCAACTAGCTGATGCCCGCAACTTCGTTTGCGCAGAACTAACGAAAGCGGAATCCTATTTTTTTAAACGGAACCCTAAAATAAAAGTAGCCTATGTTAGGCCTTATAACATAAGCTATCTGCTAGTGAAAGTCCCGTGAAAATCGGTCCAGCCGTTTCAGAGATTAGCCGGAACAGAGAGACAGACAGACCGACAGACAGACAGACAGACGGACAGACAAAAATTAAAAAAAAATGGTATTTTATTGTAAGTACCGAATATACTTTCAGATTCATTATGTAAAAAGCTGTTAATTTGAAGTTACAAACAGACACTTAAATTTTATTTAACTGTAAAGATGTATAGATGTATAGATATAGATAGGGCACACCTTTACACATTTATAATAAAGGTCAGTTCATACCGACACGCGGCGCGGCGCTTCATTTTTAAGATAGCTACTCAAAATTCAACTTTATTAACCACACGAAAACATACAAGTTTCTTATAGCATCGGTATGCACAATACACATGTGCCGTTCAGCGCGGTGCAACATGACATTCGAATTATGCATATTGTGTAATGAATTAAGTTCAATTTTGAACAGCTATCTTAAAATATCCGCGCCGCGTCGCGTATTATCTCATTTCGGTGTAAATTGACCCTTAGCGTTCGTTTCTCTTCCTAATGTTAAGCAATAAAGATAGGCTTAGCGATTGAATACTAAATCTTGTTTTATTAACTTGTGTATTTTATTTGTGAATTAATTTAAAAACTTTTAAATCCCTACTGTTTCTTGTAATCAATTAAAATAATTTCATGTTTTAACTTTCATATACTGCCAGTACTGTTGCCTGAAGCTATTTCGTGAACCAAAATCGATCGTTATTTCAGATTTATTTTTGGCGTATTGTATCAACTGATAATTTACGAGTAATTTATAAATTATAATGTTACTACAAAAAATGAGAATAAAGTGAGTAAATTATTTAATTCTGCGACATGAAATACGATAAACATCCCTCTTGTATCCTGAGAGTCCTGTAAGACGTTTTCCTTTCTGCTTAATTTAGTGGAAACTCGAGGATGCGTCGCAATGAAAACAAGGACTTGTAAAAACGTTAGATTTTTTTATCGTCATCACCACCTTGGTATTTCTTATTTGCAGAAGTATAATGTGATTTGTCCTTAATGATGTTGTAACAAAATCATTCGAATATATTATGACACAAAATAATAAAGCATATGACGTAAAATATTATGTAAAAATATAACTTTCTCTCTAAACAAATCGTGTAATGTAGTAGTGATAAATGTTTCGCTTTTCAGTACCTTCTTGATACTCTTGAACTCATAGCAGCTAACTTTACTCTAGTTGTAGATATACACCTAGGTGAGGAAGGTATTTATCCACATAACAAAGTGTATGACTTAGATAAAGAAGAAAATACAATCGCCTTGGCATCACTCCCATGCCTTCAGATATTGAATTTACACGCGTTTCATATTTTGCTAACGAGCCCAGTTACGGAAGTATTTACCCAATTACAGAATGTCAAAGTATCAATTACAGTGATAGTTATGACTCACAGACCCGGTGGATCCCATTAAAATAAATTGCCTAGCAATTAACGCACTCGGCCAAACACGATTGTTATGCTGGAGTTGGCACAAAATGGATTATCTTTTGATGAGCTCGCTCAATATTGACGTAAAATGAGTAAGTCGATAATTGTCACGTAATAAGTTTGAATTAACAGAAAAACTTTTCGCGAAGTCGTAAAGACCTTTCACCAAATGTACGAAGTTCTTACGAAATAAGATTCAGTTGTGAAAATATGCAACCACTTGGTTGCATATTTTCACAGCTGCTAAATTACGCAATTATAAAATGTGCAAGTTTCATAATATTCTAATAAGTGGCAGATGGCTTATTGCATGTTTTGTCTCTGTCGTTTGATATAAAGTAAGCAGCGATAAAATTTCTCAATATCTATGCTATCCGACATTTTTAGACAATAATTGTGAAACAAGCCCTTACTGTATTGTATAGAAATATTTAATAGTGTTATTGGGTAAATAGCAATTCTACTTAGTGGCGTCACAGGTAATAGTGATATTACTCAAATAGTGATAATTATATATTCTTTGTCATAGGGGCGATACTCTACAAATGTCAACTCGAGCACCACTCTGGTTGACACCGAAATAATTTCGAACGTCGCGTTAGATACTATTATAAATAATATGAAATTATAATGTCGATTATATCAAAGCACAAAATGAGTAGGTAGCTTGTGAATGCTTAGTCCTAGATTAAGAAAAAAAAAACTAAAACACCCATGTCCCGCGCGCCATACGCTCTTTCTTCGCTTACATCTAGCCATGAGCTGTTATTCGTGTAAATCGTTAAATTATATTTATTTTACGTAAGTAATATAAATATTCTTTGGTAGCGTTAAACTTGCGTAGTTATTTCCACAGTACCTGAATAATAACCAAACTATATTACACAATATCCCTAGCGTTCTACCGTCTGACCTGACCACGAGTAATACACATGTCAGCTGCCAGTTATGCGGTTTCTGTTTGTACCGGGCTTGTATTTGAACCGGTTTTCTGTTTGAACCGGGTGCACCCGGCCTTCGTAGCCGGTGATTGAATATCGGTTGTGGAACGAATCTTTCGATGAACAAAAATAAAACTCTTTTTGTTAAAAATATAATATAAACAAACATTGTCAAAAATACTAAATGCGGATTGATAGATATTACGTGAATGTCTAGTGCATTTTCAGTATGTTATAACGATAATATGAGGGTCCGTAATATTGAATGAAAATGATTTTTTTTTATTTCCAAATAAAACTTAAAAAGCTATTTTCGGAAAGTCAACAAAAATAGGCTACCACCAGTTCAACCCTAACCCGCCGAGAAGAACCGGCGTAAGAAACTCGCACGGGCCCATCTTTTAGCAAAAAGATGGAAAATTGTTCTTTTAAAAGAAATATATGTCGGAGAAACATCGTCCTCCACATCATTTTCAGTAGCGGTTGCTCGAGTGGGCGTCATCGTGGGTAAAATGCGGGCACAAAACACAATGACAGTGGTCATTGTGTTAACACTAATTTATTAAATGTGTAACAGTATTTTACTACTCACTAGTTTATTTTAGGTAAAATAGTGATTTTAAATTATTTTAAGATTGAGCAGTGGGTTCAGGGCACCGATCTTACTTTAGTTAGTAAGCACAAAATATATTCCCCGACTACGATCCAACTCGATCGACAAATCACACACAAATGTATCTCAATCACTGTCCGCACCTCTAAAGTAAAGATGGCGCCTCGACCCCACTCGAGGCGCGCGCGCGCTCTGCTCTGATTGGTCGTTAACAAAATAATTACGATTTAATTTTAATCAAGGTTTTTACGTAACATAAAAATGTTTAGAATTATCTTAAATTAAATAACGAATTTAAAAGTAATCAAATGAATTTAAGGCTAATTAAATTATAAACAATCAGTTTGCAAATAATCAGTAGCAATCAAGATGCAACTCGACTCATGACTTCCTCCGACATATATATTTTACATTGTAAACTTAAATCTATGTTAGATACAACAAAAGTCAATACACAAGTACATAGAGACAGCCTTGCAGGGTTGCATCTTATTCCCAAGGTGTGCAATCGTTAACAAAATTATTTACTTTATAATAAGCTTTAGCACACAAACGTTTTTTGACTACTTTTTTAAATTTATTGATAGAAAGGTTTTGAACGTTTTCTGGGATCCTATTGTATACATATACTATAAATCCTATAGATCCTATTGTATATATATATACATATACATAGGCGTATACATTGGCCCCTAAAAGATTTACTTATTTTACTAAGTCTTATCACTGGTACATCTAGCTTATTCTTATTTCTAGTGTTTATACAATGACTATCACTTTTCTTCTTGAAATTGCTTAAGTTTTTTCTAACGTATAACAAATTATCCAAAATATACTGAGAGGCGATTGTCAGTATGCCTATTTCTTTAAACTTTTCTCTCAGAGATTCAATAGGGGACATTTTATAAATAGCACGAATAGCTCGCTTCTGCAGCACAAATATTGAATTTATGTCGGCAGCATTTCCCCATAAAAGTATGCCATAAGACATTCTACTATGAAAATAGCTGAAATAGACCAGGCGCGCCGTTTCTTCATCTGACATTTCTCTAATTTTTCTGACTGCATATGCTGCAGAACTGAGTCTATTCGCTAAGTTAGCAATATGAGGACCCCACTGTAATTTACAATCTAGTGTAATACCTAGGAATACAGTGGAGTCTACCATGTTCATTCTCTCATCATTGAGTAGTAAATTGGTTTGTACTTGCCTAACATTTGGCAAGCTAAATTTTAAACATTTTGTTTTATTTGCATTTAAAAGTAAATTACTAACACTAAACCAGTTTACTATACTTGAGAGAGCACTGTTTACCTCGTCGTAATTTAATTGTTGTCGCTTCACTTTAAATATAAGTGAAGTGTCATCAGCAAAAAGTACTATCTCATGCCTATCTTGAACTAGATAAGGCAAGTCATTTATGTAGATGAGAAAAAGAAATGGACCTAAAATAGATCCCTGTGGGACATCTAATTCTATTTTAGTCCCAGTAGACCTTTTACTATTAATCTCTACCCTTTGAGTCCTATTGTAAAGATAAGAACTCAAAATATTAAGAGCTGAGTCCCTTATGCCATAGTGGTGTAGTTTTCTGACTAGTGTAGCATGGTCTACACAATCAAATGCTTTGGAAAGGTCGCAAAAAACTCCTAATGCATCCTGCGCCTCCGCCCAAGCCTCGAATATACTACAGAGAAGCTTGATGCCTACATCTGTAGTAGACCGACCTTTAGTAAAACCGAATTGTGTAGTATGCAATAAATTAGAACTAGAATATTTTTTTCAAATATTTTACTAAATGTCGGTAGTATCGATATCGGTCTATAATTTGCTGGGTCAGACTTATTTCCAGCCTTGAAAAGAGGCATAACCTTACTGTGCTTCATTAAGTCAGGAAAAACACCACTTTTTATACAATTGTTAAATATTATGGCTAGGTAAGGAGCTCAATGTCAATTATTGATTTGATAATTCTGGTAGAAATACCCCAGAGATCGGCAGTATTTTTGATATTTAACAATTTAAATGTATTAATAATATCTTTAGAATCAATTTCCCTAAATTTAAAATTGACATTACATTCCTTGACGTTATCTCTAAGTATCATTTCAGCAGCTGCAGGCGAAGAATTTAGGCATTTTGTAGTTGAGACCGGAATGTCAGCAAAATACTTTTCAAAGACTGTCGCAACTTCAAAGTCTGCAGTAATCTTCTTATTATTAACACAAATTTCGAAGTCAGAGCTACGACAGGCGACTTTTCCAGTCTCACTAGCGATTATTTTCCAAGTGGTTTTTATTCTGTTGTTAGAATTTCTGATTCTATCTTTAATATTAAGAGCTTTTGCTACTTTACATACATTTCTAAAAATTTTAGAATATTTTTTTATATATGTTTTAAATCTCTCAGTGTCATTTATCGATTTTTCGTTATATAATTCATATAGTCTTTGCCTACTTTTTCTAATTCCCGCAGCAATGATTTTTTTTGTAATTTGTGAAATTTTTGTTGTAAGTAGGTATAAGTTTCTGATTTTGTTTTGTATATTTTTTATCTATGTAACTATACAGTATTAAAATAGTGAGCGCATCTCGCCATCAAACTTTCGTTTGGCGAGATATTATCTTCATAATTTATTTGTTACTTTTATACATAGACGTATATAATATTATAGACGAGGCATTTTGAGGCAAAAAGTGTATCCAGTTAAATGGCCCCCACTTTTGAGATTTTTGGGACCATTTCAACATTTGAAGTATGGTTAAAACAAGATGGCTGACATTTGAAGTGTGGTGAAAACCAAGATGGCGGAACATTTTCTTGTATGAAGATTTGTTTTGTCAAATGAACGTCATAATCTATCTTGAATTTTAAAATCTTTACTTTTATATAAAAAAATAGAAGTACTTACTTATAGACCACTGTCTTGCTCAAGTGCCTAAATAATAAGGTAAGTGCATAAAAATAGTATTCAATAATGTTTCCTAAATAAAAGTTACTTTTACACTAAATGTAAAATGCGTTCTAAGAAAAACATACACAAGAATTGAGAACCTTCTCCTGTGTTTTGGAAGTCAGTTGAAAAATACAAAATTTGATAATAGCATCCATAGAATGGCCATTTGAATCGACTTTAATTTGCTTCTTAGAGAACGTTTATGCAATTCCCGACACAATATGGAGGTATTTCCGAGACTGAGACAAAAGCTGCATTTAAGGCTGTCCAATATTCTCTACACAATGGCGAATACGTCGCAAAGTAAATACACGCAGGCTTCACGCTGCTTGGTCCCTAACAATGTACAAAGGAAATAATAGATTCTTAAAGTGAAATGAAGAAAATCTGAAATCCCTTTGACTGGCTGAAACGATTTGTATTAGCAAGGATAAAGATAATGGTTAGTGATTATTTTTTTATAGATAAAATGGCCACACACTCCCACCACTGCAACTCCTATGTTGCCAGGAGCGACAGCGGTAACCAACCACAAAAACCATTTGATATGATTTCAGGGATGGCCAAGGGACGTGCTAAATCTGTCTTGGGACCCGCAACGAATTGAATCAGAAGAAAGGTAGGAGGAGTAAGAAGCCAAATTGTAATGACCAGAAATGTCAGAACTAGAAGGGAAAGCACCACGGGAATAGTATGTTATTAGTTTTATTTTATAGATAAAATAATATTTATTTATTTATTTATTTATTTATTCTGCCATAAGGCGTCACCATTGATGTACAATATTTACAAAACAAGCGATATAATTTCTAATCAGCTACAATTACAGTCAGATATTAAAGATTATCTAGAAAGTGACAATTTTACTGCTTTTTGTCGCTCACATATTATTATTACACAAACGCGATGTCGATAATATGGTGCATCAACGTTTTTTTACAAAGTAAAAGCACATTACCACACTTTTACACAACATGTAAGTTCGGAGAACTCCATTTCGCTCAGATCTCGCTTGTTCGGACACTGCTTCCGCTTATTTATTTAAGCTCGCTTACCACTTCCACACCTCGCTTACGTAACGAACTTCGACGCGAACTCTTCGTGGAAAACTTTTATGCACTCTATCCTACTTAGTTGAATTTGAATCATATTCAAAGACTTAGTACGACGAAATGGAAAAAAAGAAGCACTATATAATACGAATCTTAAGAAGTATTAGGTTCACCTTTTCATTGCGAAGAATATCTTATTATTAGCAGTACATAATATTATCAAAGGTTCAAAATTTACTAAATGGAAAAATGTGATGACTTAACGCATTTTTATGGAATATTTGCTGCTATTGTCAACGGGAGTTATATCATCTACTGTTAGAGCGACCCCTTACCCCTTTAAGGCAGACCTGCCTCAAACTAATATAACTTAAGCCGGCTACTCACACACCTGCTGCAGGGGCAATACTGGTCGCACGGCGGTTGGACCAATTTTAGGCTGTTCTCTACACACTAGCCTGCCGTTCAGTGTGTAACTGATAGTCCCGCTGAACGCACGTCCACGAGAATGCCTCCTGTATTGTCGAAACACCAGAGGATTGGTATCGCCTTGGTACTTTCTGTGGTGCTACCAAAAAAAAAAAAAAGGAAGAGAAGATATTGGGTGAAGAATTGGTTGCAGAAACGAAGCAAATTGTGCCACATGAATATTATGAAAGAATTGGAAGTAGATGATCTTAGAAACTTTTTGCGAATGGATATTGATTCTTTTGAAGAATGGATATTGATTCTTTTGAAGAATGGATATTGATTCTTTTGAACTGACTGGAATTGCCCCAATCCTACTACACACGCAAGCAACCTTGCAGGGCGGTAGACACAATCAAGCTAGGAAGGTCTTGCGCCCCTGCTGCCCTGCCCCGGGCCCAATCTAAAAATTGCCCCTGCTTGCCTACACACATCACAATTAAGGAGGCAATCAAGGGTCCAATTCCCATATTGCCCCTGCAGCAGGTGTGTGAGTAGCCGACTTTAGTATTTGTCTATACTAATATAATAAAGAGGAAAAGTTTATTTGCATCGAATTAGACCGACCACTTACCCCTTTTTGATAGTTATACCTACCTCAAACTAATATATCTTAGTATTTGTCTATCGTAATATAATAAAGAGGAAAAGTCGAATAGGCTCCGAAACTACTAACTACTGAAACGATCGATTTTGATGAAATTTGGCACAGACATAGAATAGACCACATATGCTACTTTTTATTGCGGCAAAATGTACGGTTCCACGGAATTACCTTTTGGTAACGTAAACGTAACGTGGTTATCCCTCCCGCTTCGTCTCGGGGGATGCTGTCCGTTCGTGCGTCGTCACAGCGTTGCGTCGTCGCAGCGCACCGTGTGAACGGTACAGTTTTTAGTATGTAAAACGACGGAGCGACAGCACTGCGTCGACGCAATGCTGACGCAACGCGCCGTGTGGACTTGCCCTTTGTGCTGTAGCATAGCACGTTATTAGCGAGCACGTCAGTGTCCACCGTCCGGGTCGCAGCTGGTGCTTTTTAATAACCTTTTCATAATTAACGACTCCTCCAGCTTTTAAATTTTGTCGGTGAAAATGCAGGAAATTGAACAAAATATCTCCACTCTCATTAGAGAAATGTACGCGAAGTGTAATGTCGTAAATTGTATAGATTTTCAAGCGTAAAATTCTCTGTTGGTTTGTATTGACTCTGCACTAGTGTATTTCAATAAATATTTGACGCAGTGATGTTTGTGTTAACGCGCTTTATTTAGACGCGACGCGACGCGACGATATTTGAAGGTGCAGTAATAAATTGCGATTTCGATTTTGTGTCGCTATTTAAAAGTGCGCTTCACGTTTCGGTGTGTCCTGACCCTAAGCCATGAACAAGTAATTTTCCAATATAGATATATGTGGCAAGGTAGCGCCAAGACGAGCCAAGCGAAGCGCAAGAGCACTACCTAACCACCTTTTCTCGAAGCTTCACTGCATGGGCAGTAATACTACTACCCTTGCTTCCGAAGACGAGAATTCAATGAACAGTTAAAAGAAATATTTTCCATTTTTTCTACACATTTTACGATACGTAGGTCTTGTAGAGTTAAGGCATGCAGAATCAGAAGCTTGACTCTAGATGTGATCTCATAAAATATAATTTTCTGATAGTGCGAGTCATTGGGTCTCGTCTTGGCATAATTTTACATGAAAATGTTTTTGTTGGATCATTTATTTTATTTGCACGGCGTGGCGAACGGTACTCACGATTTTTGTTTTATAACCATTAATCACGAACGAAACGATAGAACGCGTAACTAGCTAGTAATTTTGTGTGACTTACCAAATTTCTACCTAGCTTTTGCGCACGGCTTCGCCAGCGTAAATGCATTATCCCGCGGGAACACTACTTTTCGAGATAAAAAATATGCTGTCCTTTCCCGGGACCTAAAGTATGTCTTTACCAAATTTCATAAAAATCGGTTGAGCGGTTAAAGCGTGAAGAGGTAACAGACAGACACACTTTCGCATTTATAATATTAATTATAGATTTATATAAAGTTTTTTTATATTTCATTACACTATCAGAGTATACCTTTATGATATTTTTTTAGTAGTATTAATGTCTTACTGAGCAACAGCCACTGGCGAGGTTCACTAAGCTTTTTAAAATACGAGCTGCAGCGAAAACTCGTTAAAATTTTTAAACTGTTCATTTCGAGCCTTTGAGCTGTGACAATTATGTAAATGCTGCCCTACGACAGACAAAGAACATTATCATAATAGCTATAAGGCCAGGAAAAAGGCCCGAGACTGCACTGATAGCGAATATAAAACAAAAATATCCACGGGATAGTATACTTTATTACGTAGGGATAAAAACAAAAACCGCTTGACCGGCGTCCATTAGCTAAAGTATAATGCACTGCTCAGACGCTTGAAGAAGCTTAAATAAACAATGAAAGAACAACCAAATGAGTTCTTTTGTCTCAACAATGACACTCCTACGAGTGTTTTGTAAGATATCAGTTCTATGAGAAGATGCTGCACTTCACCCGAGACTAAATTGACTGCTGAACTTGCTACAGCTATCTGAATAACAAATAAAGAATTTTATGTCTAAGATAGTAATAGAACGAAAAAATAAACGAGGCTTGGGGAGCCGACTACATGGAAAATATTGAGTTTAGTTTATACTAGCTGATGCCCGTAACTTCGTTTGCGCAGAACTAACGGAAGTGAAACCCTATTTTTTTAAACGGAACCCTAAAATAAAAGTAGCCGATCTTAGACCTTACAACATCAGCTATATGCTAGTGAAAGTCCCGTGAAAATCGGTCCAGCCGTTTCAGAGATTAGCCGGAACATACAGACAGACAGACCGACAGACAGACAGACGGACAGACAAAAATAAAAAAAAATTGGTATTTTATTGTAAGTACCGAATATACTTTCAAATGCATTATGTGAAAAGATTTTAATATTTTAATAATTTAAACAGACACTTCAATTTTATTTGTCTGTATAGAATATAGATGTATAGATGCTTAGAAATGTTGAGGTATTACTACTTGATAAAGGTAAAAATTTTAATATTTTATGTGTATTTTAGTAATTAGATACATCTTAAAAATACAAAAAAGCTTAGAATTTTTTGATAAATTAGTAAAAAACCTACATCATGAGTTGTCTTACATCATATTATACAAAAACATTCGTTACTGTAAGAGTTACTTCGCACAAATTTCGGAGATACTTTTAAATATAATGTTCCGGCGGCCTTATACCTATTTCATACACTTTTGTATGGGACGTTTTCACGAGACTTTGTAATCAAATCGCTGTACCTTTGAAAATATGGATATTTTTATATGCTGTTTCTTTTAAGAACTTAATTTAAGAGTACTATTACTTTATGGAGTAAAAAAAATCAGATTTTTAGCCCATTTTCAATATCTTCTATTATTGTTACATTTAGAGAATTCGCGCACTTAAATTTTAGTATATTCATAGTAAACTATTAAATCAGGCACCCCAATGTATTCTTTTCAGCAAATATTCTTCAATCTGTACTAATATAATAAAGAGGAAAGGTTTGTTTGTTTGTAGGTTTGTTTGTTTGCTTCGAAACTACTCGACTGATTTTGATGAAATTTAATACAGATATAGAATAAACCACGAGGAAGGACATAGGCTACTTTTTATAACAGCAAAATGTACGGTTGCCTCGAGATTTCCTATAACATCTATATGTAACCATAAAATTGTAAAAACCGTTAGATTGTAATAATACTAGTGAAATTGTAAAATTTTGATAGACTTCCGACGCGAATATGCTGCCTATAATTTAACACATTATTTTTCGTTAGATTATAAACATATAGTTTTTAATCTTTCGACATATTTTTACAATCTCATTAGTTATTTTACAATCTTACGGTTTTTACAATTTTACGGTGACATAATATATACCATCTATATCTGTTCTCAGCAAATATTCTCCAATGTTATAAAATATACTTTCGTGTTTAAATGCGACCCTGCATAGCATTCCAACTTCTATAGGAAGATACCCCAAAGGTTTAAAGTATTAAATATATCGTTTAGAGCTAAGTGAAGTAGAGCCTTGGAGTTGTAACGTGTAATATGTCCCGCGCGATCCCGCGGAGACAACTTATAGCTTTATTGCGAGTACGTTTGTTAACGTCCTTGCTTAGTGTTAACAGTTAATTGCACTAAGTTTTTGAAACGATGATCAGTTCGTTTTGTTGTTTTTCTCTTTAAGAATTCGCATTTAAGATGAGTTTTCACAAAAACAAAATATGCAAGTGACAAATCTGTTTTTCTACAAGAATAGGTATTTTTTCTCATTTATCTTCCATATACAGGCAGCAACCAGTTACAAATTTATTATATGTCTAGATTGACACACCCGTGACCCCCCGGCTTGAGCACCAACGCACTCAACCACTGAGCCACACAGATCGTCATAACAAAAAAGACTTTTTACAATTTATATGAATATATAAATTGTATTTCACTTAAAATATGTAGCAAATACTTGTGAAAACATAAATTTAAATTAGTATGAAAGGTATATTCGTTAGCATACCGTAGAATAAATCACATAAGACGAATCACCTCATAAACGATGCATCGTGCTACAAACGAGCGCTTATGCCAGTAATTGGTACCGCGTAGGCTAAATTATTGAGTCACGACTCACGTGCTTCGTAGAATTTCATAGCACTTTGTAGAGTGTAGCTGCGTAAGCTCCGTAGTATCGCTACGTAGAACCGCGTAGCACCGTAAGATCCGTAGCTTCGTAGAGTATTGTAGCGCTAAATAGAACCGCGTAGCACCGTAAGCTCAGTAACTTCGTAGTTTTGTAGCGCTACATAGAACCGCGTAGCACCGTAAGCTCCGTAACTTCGTAGAGTATTATAGTGGTACATAGAACCGCGTAGCACCTGAAGCTCGGTAACTTCGTAGTTTTGTAGCGCTACATAGAACCGCGTAGCACCTGAAGCTCGGTAACTTCGTAGTTTTGTAGCGCTACATAGAACCGCGTAGCACCGTAAGCTCCGTAACTTCCTGGAGTATTGTAGCGCTACATAGAACCGCGTAGCACCTGAAGCTCGGTAACTTCGTAGTTTTGTAGCGCTACATAGAACCGCGTAGCACCGTAAGCTCCGTAACTTCGTAGAGTATTATAGTGGTACATAGAACCGCGTAGCACCTGAAGCTCGGTAACTTCGTAGTTTTGTAGCGCTACATAGAACCGCGTAGCACCGTAAGCTCCGTAACTTCCTGGAGTATTGTAGCGCTACATAGAACCGCGTAGCACCTGAAGCTCGGTAACTTCGTAGTTTTGTAGCGCTACATAGAACCGCGTAGCACCGTAAGCTCCGTAACTTCGTAGAGTATTGTAGCGCTACATAGAACCGCGTAGCACCTGAAGCTCCGTAACTTCTTAGTTTTGTAGCGCTACATAGAACCGCGTAGCACCGTAAGCTCAGTAACTTCGTAGAGTATTAGAGTGGTACATAGAACCGCGTAGCACCTGAAGCTCGGTAACTTCGTAGTTTTGTAGCGCTACATAGAACCGCGTAGCACCGTAAGCTCCGTAACTTCCTGGAGTATTGTAGCGCTACATAGAACCGCGTAGCACCGTAAGCTCCGTAACTTCGTACAGTTTTGTAGCGCTACATAGAACCGCGTAGCACCTGAAGCTCGGTAACTTCGTAGTTTTGTAGCGCTACATAGAACCGCGTAGCACCGTAAGCTCCGTAACTTCCTGGAGTATTGTAGCGCTACATAGAACCGCGTAGCACCGTAAGCTCCGTAACTTCGTACAGTTTTGTAGCGCTACATAGAACCGCGTAGCACCTGAAGCTCGGTAACTTCGTAGTTTTGTAGCACTACATAGAACCGCGTAGCACCGTAAGCTCCGTAACTTCGTAGAGTATTATAGTGGTACATAGAACCGCGTAGCACCTGAAGCTCGGTAACTTCGTAGTTTTGTAGCGCTACATAGAACCGCGTAGCACCGTAAGCTCCGTAACTTCGTAGAGTTTTGTAGCGGTACATAGAACCGCATAGCACCGTAAGCTCCGTAACTTCGTAGAGTATTGTAGCGCTACATAGAACCGCGTAGCACCTGAAGCTCCGTAACTTCTTAGTTTTGTAGCGCTACATAGAACCGCGTAGCACCGTAAGCTCCATAATTTCGTAGAGTATTGTAGCGCTACATAGAACCGCGTAGCACCTGAAGCTCGGTAACTTCGTAGTTTTGTAGCGCTACATAGAACCGCGTAGCACCGTAAGCTCCGTAACTTCGTAGAGTTTTGTAGCGGTACATAGAACCGCATAGCACGTTAAGCTCCGTAACTTCGTAGAGTATTGTAGCGCTACATAGAACCGCGTAGCACCTGAAGCTCCGTAACTTCTTAGTTTTGTAGCGCTACATAGAACCGCGTAGCACCGTAAGCTCCGTAACTTCCTGGAGTATTGTAGCGCTACATAGAACCGCGTAGCACCTGAAGCTCGGTAACTTCGTAGTTTTGTAGCGCTACATAGAACCGCGTAGCACCTGAAGCTCGGTAACTTCGTAGTTTTGTAGCGCTACATAGAACCGCGTAGCACCTGAAGCTCGGTAACTTCGTAGTTTTGTAGCGCTACATAGAACCGCGTAGCATCGTAAGCTCCATAATTTCGTAGAGTATTGTAGCGCTACATAGAACCGCGTAGCACCGTAAGCTCCGTAACTTCGTAGAGTATTATAGTGGTACATAGAACCGCGTAGCACCTGAAGCTCGGTAACTTCGTAGTTTTGTAGCGCTACATAGAACCGCGTAGCACCGTAAGCTCCGTAACTTCATAGAGTATTGTAGTGATACATAGATCCGCGTAGCACCTGAAGCTCGGTAACTTCGTAGTTTTGTAGCGCTACATAGAACCGCGTAGCATCGTAAGCTCCATAATTTCGTAGAGTATTGTAGCGCTACATAGAACCGCGTAGCACCGTAAGCTCCGTAACTTCGTAGAGTATTATAGTGGTACATAGAACCGCGTAGCACCTGAAGCTCGGTAACTTCGTAGTTTTGTAGCGCTACATAGAACCGCGTAGCACCGTAAGCTCCGTAACTTCATAGAGTATTGTAGTGATACATAGATCCGCGTAGCACCTGAAGCTCGGTAACTTCGTAGAGTTTTGTAGCGCTACATAGAACCGCGTAGCACCGTAAGCTCCGTAACTTCGTAGAGTATTGTAGCGCTAGATAGAATACATAATCTGTGGCTCAGTTGGTTGAGCGTGTTGGTACTCAAGCCGGGGGTCGCGGGTTCAAATCCCGCCGAGGGAACAAAAAGTTTTTCTGTGTTCCTGGGTCATAGATGTGTATTAAATATGTGTATAATATAATAAAAATCTTAAATATGTGTATAGTATAAAAGTATTAAATATATTTCCGTTGTCTGGTACCCGTAACACAAGTTCTTCGAGAACTTACCACAGGATCAGATTGACGTGGTCTGAAGCGTCCATAGATATATAATATTAATTTGATTATAAGTACAGTTATTTTACTTCCCTTTTTTAACTTATTTGCTTTTGCTTTTTGAGGTTCCGTACCCAAAATAGTAAAAATGGAACCCCTGCAGTTACTTAGACTCCATTGTCCAACCGTCTGTCTATCTGTATATCACCAGGCTATATCTCATGACTAGATATTAGCTAGACCGTCGAAGTTTTCACAATTATTAGTATAAGAAAAATATCTTAATTGGCAAATAAACTTGTTTGTGTTGTACGGAACCTTTTGTGCCCGAGTCCGACTCGCTCTACGCTAGTTCATTATCAGCTACGCAATTACTGAAACAAAAACAGAATATTTTTCTATATCCATAATATACATGTCACATTACTTATAGCACTCATGAGATTTTCACTAAAATGTCACGAGTGCTAGTAATGTTATATTTATTCTAGAATATACTTTATACGAATAAACATCAACTCTAATGGAGTCGAAAATAAAATGAGTGGAGGCCGGATACGCGTCTCGCGCGATAAAGTAGATACTCACAAAAAATATGTGCTGGAAAATAAGGATTCGTAGCACGCAAGGTTTATTAAAATACATGATGGTGGTTATATATCTTGACAATAGCGAATAGCTCGCGATAGCTGCGTCGATATATTATGATACGAGGGATAACTTATAGAAATCACACAATTTGGATAAAGTAACTTTGTGTAAAAATATGGTTATGTTAAGGCAAAAAAACCGAAAGTCGCTTTCAACTGTCGCCTCTGCGAGTGTTGCTACCTTGTATTTTAGAAGTTATCAAGACTATTTTTTTTTTGTGAGAATACTAAAACGAGTCACTCATATAATCTTCTTTTTATCGGTCTGAAAAGTAGTTTCTTTTAACTAAATAGATAAAAAAAGTTTTGTTTTGTAACATAATTTTGTAGAAAACTATATAAAAACTAGTTGTATATAACACCTTACCTGTATATAATAGTTTTATGTAGTCGAATCATAGTTGACATATTAATATCACCTAAAGTTATTTAATATTAACACGAAGCCATCTTCAGTCTCTAATGAGTATTTTGTGCTTCGGCTAAGTCTGAAGGACTTTGAAGTTCGATGTTAAGCATATTAGCTTTGTGGTAATAATGGGTATAAGTCTCGGCTAAGCTTACATACAGAGTACTTGTATAAATATTTTAATATAAACTCTCAATTATTGTTCACAACTTTCAATGTTGTTTAAGTTATAAAAAAAAAAGTTACAGGTTCTAAGAATGAAGTACCTATACAAGTATTAAGTAATATTTTAACTCTTAAAAGAAGGCGAAGATACTATAGTATTTTTATCTTAGGATGAATCTATACTAACATTATACATGCGAAAGTGTGTCTGTCTGCCAGTCTGTCTGTCTGTCTATCTGTTACCTCTTCAACTGACTTTTATGAAATTTGGTATAGACAATAGACATACTTTGGGTCCCGAGAAAGGACATAGGATATTTTTTATCCCGAAAAAGTAGTGTTCTCGCGGGCAGAGCCGCGCGCAAAAGCGCGTGGATATATACGACGAAGATACAGTTGGATACTCAAAGAAGATACAATATTGTTGAACCTTTTGGGGTTGAAACCCTAGGTACATGGGGTCCGGGTGCGCACAAACTTTTCAGAGAAATTTCCAAAAAACTCATTGAAGCCACTCGAGACCCTAGAGCCGGCACCTACCTGGCCCAGAGAGTGAGTATCGCAATCCAGCGAGGAAACTCTCTGAGCCTTCTAGGTACTCTGCCTGGTGGGGACGACCTGGGAGATTTCTTTTTTTTGTAGCCTTTTAAGTTTTGGAGTAGTTATTAATTATTTTTTTTAGTATTACTTTTATAGTTTGTTAATATTTTAATAGCTAGCTATAGATTAATATTAACCTGTATAGTATGAAATAAAACGTATATAGTTTCATATTAAAGTACGTAATACATAGACGTATATTATAGACGAGGCATGTTGAGGCAAAAAGTGTCTCCAATAAATTGGCCCCAATTTTTAAATTTTTGGGGCCATTTTGAAATTCGAAGTATGGTGAAAACAAGATGGCTGACATTTGAGTTATGGTGAAAACCAAGATGGCGTAACTTTTTCTTGTATGAAATCTTTTTCTGCTAAATGTACGTGATAGCCTATCTTGAGTTGAAATCTTTGACGTAATATGAAAATAACTATCTTCGTCGTGTGTGGAGCCCCTTAGGGCCAGTTCACACCGCATGGATACGTGACGCGGTACTTAATTTTAAGGATAGCTATTCAAAATTAATCCCTATTTTTTATGAAATGAACTAGGAAACGAGCAGACGGATCGCCGGATGGTAAGCGATTACCGCCGCCCATAGACACTCGCAACACCAGAGGAGTTGTACTTATAACTCCTCTGGTGTTGCGATTTGCGTTCCTGGTCCTTCAAATCCCCAATCCCCCCCCTTGAGCCTCGGGTAACTTATTGGTTATTTCACGCCGGTTGCCGAAGCGTGGCTCTCCCACAGTAAAATCTATTCACTACACGCAAAGTTATTCGTTACATCAGTCATTTATACTGCACATGCGCTGCACGATTTCGAATTCTTAAAATAATGAAATGAATAAAGTTAAAATTTGATAAACTATTTTAAAAATGCAGCACCGTGTCAAATAATGTTTCGTTTCGATATGATTTGACCCTAAGCCTTTGTAATATTCTATTAAAAAATATTATTTAATACATACATACATACATACATATAATCACGCCTTTTTCCGTAAAGGGGTAGGCAGAGACCACTTTTTGCCACTTGCTACGATCCTTGCATACTCGTTTCGATTCGTTCACTTTCATTCTTACCATCCATTCCTCCTCTTACATTCAACGTAGCGAAGCGGCTCTCCATGGTCCGCTTTTCACCTCCGTGAGAAACGAGACGTGATGGGTGGTGAACCACATGGCCGCCATTTTGGATAATTAAATTATTTTTATGATTATCCATTGCGTTTCCACGGATTGGTGGAGAGGGTAGGAATAAGGATAGGGAAGGATAGGAGGTGTGGAAAGGAATATTAGTAAGTTAGAGTGGGAAACAAGAAATGTTGGATATTACCGTCCAGGAGGGCAAGGGATAGGACAGTAATAGCTAGGGAAGCCGGGTCGCATACCCGTATACTATACCACAACTACCGGACAGGTAAGTTGGGATGAGTATCCCATGACATATTGTTTAATATGTCTGCAAAATTAAAATGTACAATTCATAAAAACACAACATACAAAATGCTACGTAAAATAAAACAAAAAACATTGGTTTAATGCTTTGTATGTTAGAACATTCACCTCCGAATGGATTTACATAAAAAGCTTAGAGAAACAAAAGCTCAAATTATCGCGAGCTTTATCTGAATGGCGCAGGCATGACGCGTAGTAAATATGAGTTGAACTGTGCTTAATGTTTAATTCAGAGCTTTAACGAGCGGTGTGAAGAAGCTTTTATAGCTCGTGATCGTGTACAGTGTGGAATTTTAGCCTCGGCGATTATTGTATTAATGTGACATATATCGTAGTATGAAGTATGATTTAAGTAATTAATAATAATATCTATGGATGCTTCACACCACGTCAATATCCCGTGGTAAGTTCTCGAAGAACTTGTGTTACGGGTACACGGAAATATATTTAATATTTTTATACTATACATATATTTAAGATTTTTATTATATTATACACATATTTAATACACATCCATGACCCAGGAACACAGAAAAACTTTTTGTTCCTTCGGCGGAATTTGAACCCGCGACCCCCGGCTTGAGCACCAATACGCTCAACCAACTGAGCCATAGAGGTCGTCAATTATAAAATACTAGCTATCGCGTACCTACTTCATTGAGCGTATAATATTTTTAATTGTAAATTATTACTATAAAAAGTTAATTAATAGAAAATCATCCAGTGGACGAAATTCTCGTATCTGCTTGAACACACAGAAATTTCATTTCAAAATCGGTCTAATCGATTTAAAGGAGTTCAATTACATTATGACGAGCGCTGTGGCTCAGTTGGTTGAGCGTGTTGGTGCTCAAGCCGGAGGTCTCGGGTTCAAATCCCGCCGAAGGAACAAAAAGTTTTTCTGTGTTCCTGGGTCATGGATGTGTATTAAATATGTGTATAATATAATAAAAAATCTTAAATATGTGTATAGTATAAAAGTATTAAATATATTTCCGTTGTCTGGTACCCGTAACACAAGTTCTTCGAGAACTTACCACGGGATCAGATTGACGTGGTGTGAAGCGTCCATAGATATTATTATATTATAATTACAAATTATTAGTGGGTGTACACTGAAGATTTGTATCTATTTATTATGGTATATAATTGATTTAATAAACAGTCCATAACTAATTTTGTAACAAATTAGACTACGGCTCACATTTTTCCGACAGCTGAACACTTACCAATTAATGCCTTCGTTACTAACTCAATGTGTTTTATAATATTAATAATGATACAAAATTTTTATACACATCTGTGTATGCTGGCCCTTACAATCATACTTTAAACAAAAACGGAATTTAATGCCGTCTTTGTGAGTTTCATTGAAATTGAAAGCGAATAATTGCTTTTATGCCATTGATATTCAAATGATCATTTCGAAGATTTTAACGGAATCTATTTACAAAACTTTATAAATAGTGATTTGAATATACATTTAAAATAGTGGTTCTTTGTAAAATTTCAGCGCCTTTTCAAAATCCAACGACAGACCGACGGATGGACGGACAGACAGACAGACATACAGAAAGACAGACAGACGCGTATTTATAATTAATTACCTACTATTGCTGTTTCTCTCGTTTAACTGTCATATTCCTACGTTCATTTGCCTGTAGTATTCATACGTTATGAAAATATTGTAAATATAAACAACATATTTAATTCATTTTCTACCAAAAGACAATTTTCAACAACAATACACATAAATCCATAATTATGTTTTTATACAAGCGTGTTTCGCGAACGCTGCAGCGAACAAAGGCGATTGTTTACCGTTTTTATCGTTTTAATAAAAAGTCGGAGAGGTGTGTAAACACGCAATCGCAGAACGATTTAAGCTGCGTTCATACTATGCGATACGATGTCAGCAAATCATAGTGATGTGATAATTTGTATCAAATTAAAACTGAAGAAGACAATACAAAAAAATCGGTGATTTAATGCTCCTTTCGTATGTTACGACTCTTTTCTGTCTTACCAAGTATGCACGCACTTACAGTGTAACGATTTATAGCGTTGTTTCGTTATGAAGTACCGTTGAACCGTTATCTCCCTCGTCAACGCAAACGTACCGACAAATTGCGGTATAACCTCTTTTACGCGTTCCATAGGATTCATTACGCGTTTATTCGTTGCGTAAAAAGTTTTCACAGCCAATAACGTAGTGGTATACGATTGTTACCAGTTGTTTATCATGCTTATTACGTTTTCGTGATGCTGAAAGTTGTGTATTAAAAAGGTAGAGTTTACGCGTTGTGGAAATTACGACTGTTTATTTTTAGCATTTAACGGGTTTACATTCGGCCTATGTTATTATTTGAACGAGTATTATCTTAGTCACTCTTCTTTCTAAGCGAAATATAACACATAGCCGTGTGTAGAAGTTAGCTTTGATATAGGTACCTACTCGTGTTACGTAATCCCAAATAATGAAATACCTTATGCTGTAAATAATTTTATTGCTGTACAATAAGATCGCTCTGCACGTGTTTAAAGCCTACGTTACATAGTGCGAGCTGGCATGCGAGCTGGCCTAGTACGTTACTGTTAGTACAGCTACTCGCATTGTGTGAGCGTCATACGAGCTACTGTGCGAGTCAGTTAGTATCCGAGTTACTGAAACATTTTTCGATTTTACTCGCCACTTGCCCTCCCTCGCTACGCAAATGCACACACTACAATAGCTGTCTACTTTCACGTCAGCAGCTCGTACTTGTGTGGCCGGGAGAGATGAGAAGAGACTGCTCCGCCAGTAACAGTATTCTGTGGGAGACTGCTATGTAAGTACAGGGGTAAAGCAATAACAATAACTCCCCAAACCGATTTCGATGACGGCGGCCGGTTTCATTGAAACCAGGCCAGTTACGCAGGAGTAATTTTATAGTGCCCAAATGTGTGCTCAGTACACAAGAGCACTCTCTCTTCCTTTACTGTCATAATCTAGTGGGACGGATAACCAACACGACTGACTAGAGATCAGGCGCAGGTCCGACTTTTTACATGCCCATCCGACGCATGGATCATCTTTCTTGTCAGACAATCAGGTGATCAGCCTGCATTGTCCTAACCAAACTTGGAAACAACATTTTTTGATGTTCCAATGCGGGAATTGAACCCACGACCTCCGAGCCGAGAGCCAACGCTCTAACAACTAAACCACAGAGGCTGTTAGTAGCTTGTATCCGAGTTACTAAAACATTTTGACGACACAACACGAGCACACACACAAACACAGACTTGTCACATGGAGTACACAGATGCACTAGCTGTCTTCTTTAGTCGTCTACGTCAGCAGCTCGTACTTGTGTGACTGGGAGAGATGAGAGGAGTCTGCTCCGCGAGTAATAAGATAAAATATATATGATGTAATATATATGTCTCCCACAGAGGGAGACTGCCATGCAAGTATAGGAGTAAAGTAGCTGTCTATTGACAAATCAGCAGCTCGCACTGTGTAACCTCTCCTTAAGTGTTTTACGCGCCGTGTTTTACCCCTCACTGTACTTATGTTTTTATGTTCTTTGCAGCTTGTTCAAAATTGACGCACGCTTCTTACATTATAAATTATGTTACTGAAGTTTCAAAAGACGCTCACAGCGCAACTTTTGTGATTAATCAGGCAAGTTCTTCACTCCACCCTAAAAATTATGCAAAAAACGACCAAATTAAATAAAGGTTACGAGGGCTTTGATCTTAGTGTCAAAAAAATGTATCAAATATGCCTAGTTTTAAAAAAGTTACATTATTTTCATTTACATAGCAACAGCTTTTTCTAAATTATATTTTATTAGCTTTGCATCATGATCAGATAATATTACCAGCTATTATTTTCCATTCAACTTACAATTTGCCGAATAATTTAAAATACAATCCAATTTAGTAAACAAAAGAATTCATTTCGTGCGAGAATTAAATTTAAAATTACGTCATGAGTAAATAACAAAAGGCTATTTAAGTGCAATATTTTACGTTAGTAAAACTAAATGAGCAGTAAATGCAATGAAAAAGGTTTTACATACAGTTTTATCAACGTGAAACAAGCGGCCGCGCAAATTCTCCACCGCTGCGACCATAATTAAATCATATCTAGACTAAAACTGGACGAGTTAAAGTTCTACATTATTCATTGTCATTTCAAGTGTTAAATGTTTTAGCTCCGTTATCTAAATGAATTTTACGAATATTTGTTCGTATGATTAGAAATACATACATACATACATATAATCACGCCTCTTTCCCGTAGGGGTAGGCAGAGACCACTTCTTTCCACTTGCTACGATCCTTACATACTTGTTTCGCTTCATCCACTTTCATTCTTACCATTCATTCCTCCTCTTACATTCAACGTAGCGAAGCGGCTCTCCATGGGCCACTTTTCGCCTCCGCGAGAACGAGACGTGATGGGTGGGGAACCACATCGCCGCCATTTTGGATAATTAAATTATTTTTACAATTATCCATTGCGTTCCCACGGATTTTCGGAGAGGATAGGAATGGGAAATGGATAGGTGGTGTGGAAAGGAAGATTGGTAAGTTAGAATGGGAAATAGGAAATGTAGGACATTACCGCCCAGGAGGGCAAGGGATAGGACAGTAATAGCTAGGAAAGCCGGGATCGCGTAGCCGTATACTATACCACAATTACCGGACAGGTAAGTTGGGATGAGTATCCCGTGACATTTGAAATACACAGTGTACTTATTATACTATAGTATTAATGGTTTATTGTGACAACCTTAAAGTAATAAACGTGGAATATGCGTGTCTAGAAATTTGAACTATAATAAACGGTTAATTTATATATGTACAACTCGTTAATACAAATAAGGGGCCATTATTTTTCATGCGAAGAAACGTATAAGACCAAAGTGTACAGAAATTTACTATGATGTCAAAAACGTTTATTCGTATTTCAGTTTGACAATAATTGTAAGATTGGTTATTTGTGTAATCAATTAAATTGATTTTCTCAAAGGAAAAAAAAAAGACTATTAATTTTTTTTTCTTGTTTTTTGCCAAAAAATAAACAAAAGAATTACATGGTCCCTAAACAAAATCTAAGTATTTTAAACCAAAAATAATGTTGTGTGCAAGAGTTCTTGTACTATTATTCGATGCGACCGTCGATATGTAATGATATCTACAGACACACGAATTTGGTACGGAGCGTACAGCGAACCATATCCGGAGACCAAATTCGGTGTCGCTACACACGCACGGATTTGGTACGGTGCAGTGGAACGTGAAGCTCGACACTCGTGTATTCGATTTTATGCTCTATTACATTAGGACAGAGTTCTATTTACAGTGCTGTTTTTAAACGACGACGATGATTTCCGCAATTCATTGATAACGGGTAGTGATACCAACAATTTAAAAAATATTTCTCCCCAAATTTTACCCCTGATTACTTATACCATTGACAGGTCTAAGAGATAATAAGCTAGAAAGAAAGGTTATGTGTTTAACATAAAGACTTACGCGTGAATAACATAAACTAACTTGTCTTAATCTGATTTCACTCCTAATACATTTTCATATCCCTGGCTATATACACACATTAAAATAATTTTTATTATTGTATGTACAATTGATTTATAAGGAGAAAACTCTAAGCATCCTGTCCCCCTAGTAAACCCCCGTAGATATTTTCCCTAATTTTGGGGGGTACATCCCCAAGTTGGCAACACTGATACCGTTGTACGGCCAAACCGCCGGACTGCTCGAATTTGGTACGGAGCGGACCAGATCCGATGCGGACAACGGCGAACTCTTCGCCTTCTTCTTATGTTCGCCGGACTGCCCTACACACGCTCGGATCTGGTACGGAGCGTACCAGATCCGCTGTACGCTCCGTACCAAATTCGTGTGTCTATAGACACCATTAGAAGAATTTCAATTTTGACAGTCCGACGTTTGTGAGGTTATATAATGTCTCCGAAAATAAATTACAGATATTTCGGGCACATGATTCACTGCTTATAAAGACGTTTAGGAAAAATATTTGTCATACTCAAAGTAAAAAAAAACATCTCATGTATGGGTGACTTTCCGCAAAACGCTAACTCGCCCAGATAACGAAAAAAAATTTTTTTTCGAGTTTAACAATTATTTTTCTGCTTAAACGTCTTCATTAAGCAGTAGATATCATATTATGCCCAAAATATCCGTAATTGATTTTACCGAACCTTATATTATACGTAGACGTGCCAAATACCGAGTAAACTAACGACATATTGTGTACTTTCTTTACAATTGATAGAAATTTTCCAGAACATAAATGATGCAAACGGAATGTATAGAGATCACGAGGAGCTGTTATCACACTCTCTCCTACATTTTTAAGCAGACTCTTTTAAAATTCGGCCCATAGTCTACCTTCACAGCTCGTACTGATGCTAACATTAAATATTAACGTCCATGATCTTATAGACACTGTAAGAAAAACCCGACTGAATAAACTGTGTAAAAGAAACTGTGTAATATTGTTTTATACATGCAGCACTGTCTGTTTGTAATTTTTAATTAACAGCTTTGCACTGAGCGCATATTATGATAGTAGGTAGTATACGGCACCTAACTCAGCAAAAAATCTATTTTTTATCGCCCGAACCGCTTTTGACCGGACTTTGACTGGCAGATACCTTATGTTATAAGGACTAACTGAGGCTACTTTTATTTTTTTATAAATAAGTTTCCATATTTAGGTAATAGTTCCACGTACCTAATTCTGTCAGACACGCATTAATCTTTATTTCATGGATTAACACTTGACTTAGGGTTAAATATGCTCTCCTTTCAAGCGATCTCTCATTGGATCCATCGCGAATTTATAATTTTATAATCGCTTAAAGTTTCAAAGTAGGCGGAATGTTGATATCAATACAGTGAAGAATTAGCGCACCGAGCCACTAGATAATCTACCGGCTTAAGGTTTTGAATAAATTAGAGTCGATAAAAATTCTGTTAGCGTTTTCTTATAAACAAGCGATGAATATTCTAACGAGAGTTTATTGGAATTCTATAGCTTCTGTCTATCAGCCGGAATATTTATGATATTGTTGTCGGTATTTTTTATTTGACTATTGGTTAAGCTAGTTACAAGGCGATCCATTGCTAAATAAATATGAAAAATAATGTATTCTGGATTAGATAAATCCTATTAGTTACTATGATGAATGTGAAAGTTTGTAAGGATGGATGAATGTTTGTTACTATTTAACGTAAAAACTACTAAATTTTGATGAAATTTCGTATGGTAGGGTAAAAAGCCGGATAGTTGCCCCACTTTTTAAAAAATCCCTGTAGTTCGTAAAATTATACAAACTTCAACATGTTCATCCAAAGGTAGGTCTTTAATCTTTTCTAGTGACTAATTTTTGTAAGCCTAATTTATACGAGTTTTGAGAAAATCCATTTTTACTGGACCTCTAAATAAGGGGATAGTCGCCTAACGTTACAGATGCATTGGGGGATAGTTGCCAAACATAAGTCATGTATCCTAGTGTTTATTGTTTACCTCGTAATTAGAAAATTAAACAATCGAATATTTATTTTAGTTAAAACTACATATTTTTATATTTATGATTACTGCGATTTTTTTAAAAACAAATAATAAAATAAATTTGTCTTTACTTGTTTAAACAATCGAATATTATTATTTAAGTTAAAACTATATTTTTATAGTTATGATCACTGCAAAAGTTTGAAAAACAAACAATAAAATAAATTAGTTTTTACTTGTTTTAGAATTTATAGTTTTATCGGGGTGCGAATAGTTGCTCCTAGAGCAGCTCTAGTGACTATCCTCTAAAGAGATACGGGCGACTTTCCTTTTTGATACGGATACTTGCCTTTACTGTTTACAAAATAAATAAAAGCTTTTCTACAGTAGAAAGTAAGAAACATAGTAACTTCATTTCTAATACATACAAAGCTACCAAAAAATACTGGACCCCCTACGCTACTAAAAATATTAAGTAGAATTGACTTGCCAGTATAATTATAACATCTGTCCAAATCTTACCGTGAAAGATTTTTGCTCACATGACACACAGACAAAACGGGTGCGCCTACAATAATGACTTTTAGGGAAATAATGTCTTCAGGGAAGGAACTTCCAATCGTAATCAAAGTCTATCGCAAAGAACATTCCTAACATAGCGAATTCAGAACAAAGGTAAGTATCTAACCAAGGCAACTATCCGGCTTTTACCCTAGTAGTTTATGATCTGGATTTGGATTTTACATACATAGGCTACATTTTTTCCCAAAAAAGTGTAGCGTTCCTATGAGATTTATTTACGTGGGCGTAGCCTCGGGCAAAAGCTAGTGTATAATAACAATATGTATAAATACCAAAAAGGTTAATTAAGCGTTAAGATGTTTCTGAATATTTATTCCTACCCCAAATAACGTACACCAAGAGGCTTTTTTTACCTTCCAAATAATTAAACATATACAAAACTAATACACTTTTCATTAATAACACATTAAAGCGGTTTTTGACTTTAACATAATAGGTTGGGGAAAAAGTCTTTTCGCATTATAGTATGTATGAACTTGTCATAAAATATCTTGGGCTATACCAATTGTATCTGGCTGATTTTGGTATCATTAAAAAGTTTTAATTTTACAGAAGACAATTCCAAATTCAAATTAGGTAAATTTGAGATTTTCATTTGTTTTTCTTATTGTTAAAATGAGTGATTCTTATGAAGAATTTCGATACATTTTAAAATTTTATTACAAAAAAGGTAAAAATGCAACACAAGCCGCGAAAAAAATTTGTGATGTTTATGGACCTAATGCAGTATCTGTGAGAGTAGCTCAAATTTGGTTTAAGCGTTTTCAATCCGGAAATTTTGATATCAAAGATGCACGTCGCTCTGGTCGCCCTGTTACGGACAAAACTGTTGCCATTTTTGAAAAAGTGGAGCAAGATCGGCATATTAGTAGTTACGATGTAGCTGAAGAACTGGGGATTGACCACAAAACGGTTTTGGCGCATTTGAAAAAAGCTGGGTACAGAAAAAAGCTCGATATTTGGGTGCCTCATGAGCTCACTGAAAGAAACCTAATGAACCGTGTACTCATTTGAGATTCTTTATTACGACGTAATGAAACCGAACCATTTTTGAAGAAGCTGATAACTGGTGATGAAAAGTGGATCACGTACGACAAGAACGTGCGAAAAAGATCGTGGTCAAAGGCCGGTCAGGTTTCACAGACTGTGGCGAAACCCGGGTTAACTCGCAACAAGGTGATGCTGTGTGTGTGGTGGGATTGGAAGGGCATTATTTATTATGAGCTGTTACCGCCAGGCAGGACTATCAATTCTGAACTATACTGCGAACAACTGATGAGATTAAAGCAAGAAGTTGAGAGAAAGCGGCCGGAATTAATCAACAGAAGGGGTGTGGTTTTTCACCATGATAACGCTAGACCTCACACATCTTTAGCCACTCAGAAAAAATTACGGGAATTTGGCTGGGAGGTGTTAATGCATCCGCCGTATAGTCCTGACCTTGCACCTTCAGATTTCCACCTGTTTCGGTCGCTGCAGAATTCCTTAGGCAGTGTCAGGTTGACATCACAAGAGGACTGCCAAAACCACTTGTCGCAGTTTTTTCATCAGAAGCCCCAAAAATTTTATAGCAATGGGATCATGTACCTACCAACAAGATGGCAAAAAGTTATCGAACAAAATGGCACCTATATACTTTAGTCACTTGTAAATAAACTTTATAAATTATTATTTCTAATGCTTTTAATAACTACTACAAAAATAAAGTAACACGAATAAATACAAGTCATGAATCTCTTTACAAACAATATGTGACATCAAAACCTAATTCTATATTTATGAAACCGTGTATACCAGATGACATAACACAAATTATAAAAGGCTTAAAAAATACCAACAGTGTTGGCTATGACAATATTTCGACTAAAGTTATTAAATATGTAGTTGAGTACATCAAGTCACCACTTAGCCACATTTTGAATCTGACTATAGAAACTGGTATATTTCCAGATAGGTTAAAAATAGGAATAATTAAGCCAATATTAAAAAAAGGTAATAAAGAAAATATTGAAAACTATAGACCTATTGCCCTTGTGCCTATTTTTTCCAAAGTGTTCGAAAAATACATATATAATATTCTTTACAACTATTTAGAGCAACAGAAAATTCTAGTTAAGGAACAAAAAGGCTTTCGAAGAGATAAAACCATAAATCTTGCTATATATGATTTTTTAGACATAGTAATGTCGAGTGTTGATAAACGGACACCAATCTGCGCTGTATTTATGGACATGACACAGGCGTTTGATCATGTGGATCATGATATTCTACTGTACAAGCTTGAGGCGTATGGTATAAGAGGTAACATTCTAAAACTCATAGAAACCTACATTAAAAATCGCACTCAATATACTAAGATAGCTAAAATTAACGAAAAAACAAAAATAGAAGAAATATACCTCTCTGATGCACAAAAATTAGTATACGGTGTACCACAGGGAAGTGTTTTGGGTCCACTCCTATTTATCATTTATATTAATGATCTTCCAAAGGCGACTTGCAACCCAATAACACTCTTCGTTGATGATAGTACAGTAGCAATTAAATGTAAAGACATTAAAACATATGAGCAAGATATAAATAGAACACTGAGTGACATTATTAAATGGTTAGATACAAACAATATAAAAGCTAATATAGAAAAAACTAAGCTCATGCATTTTAGTCAACGTTTAAATGCTCCAAAGCTTAACATTAATTACAAATCCGAGCCAATTTATGAAGTGCAAACTACCAAATTTCTTGGACTCACAATAGACAGTAAGTTAACATGGAAACCTTATATTGAACAACTATGCAAGAAAATAAACAAATCAGTTTATGCACTTCATGAACTGTCTCAAATTGCAAATGCCAATACAACAGTAACTGCATATAATGGTCTAGTGGTTTCAATACTGAGGTATGGAGTAGTTTTTTGGGGAAACTCGACAGACAACGAAATAATCTTTAAGGCACAGAAACGGTGTATTAGAGCTATTTTTGGGCTATCAACAACCGATACCTGTAAACCATTTTTTATAAAATATAGAATCCTAACTCTTACGTGTCTGTATATCTACGAAATTGCAACTTTTGTCAAACAAAATCCAAATTTATTTGAGTTAGCCTCAGTAACGAGCAACAGGCAACAACGTGACGTATATCGCTTATGTAACCGTATGACCAATACCACGCTAATGCATAAAAGTGTTTTTCATATGGCTCCTGCAATTTATAATAAATTACCAAAAGAATTAAAATCAATGAATTTATAATTATTTAAGAAAAACTTAAAAATACTACTGATAAGAAAATGTTATTATAATATATTGGACTATTTAAATGATAAATTAATTAATAATATATAGTGATAAGTAAAATAAATAATTGAAAACTTATGACATTAAATTGTAATAATATTGACCATTGATTTAAATTGACTTAACTGTTTGAATTGAATTTCTTAATTATTATTATTATTTTTTTATTATTATTATTTCTTATTAAAATTATTTATTCAATTACTATTTATCTTATTTTTTGTAATAAAATATATTTTCGTCGAATTTATTTCAATTTAAATTATGTTACATTAAAATTATAATTATTATTACCTACTTTTGTTACCTACAACTATAATATAAATTTTGCATGCCTACTTATTAGGTAGAAAGACTCGAACCATGTACCATTATTGTAACACCTATTGTAACAGTGCTTTCTGCAAATAATAAATGATTTGATTTGATTTGATTTGATTTGATTTAAAAAAACCTTTTGAATTTTTATATAAAATGCGAAGAAACTTTTTCCCCAACCTAATAATATTATCTCGAAAAAATCTGGGTAAAAAAAAAGGTCAAAAGTTGGATCACACGTCGAGCAGACGACCGCCCAAAATTCTCGAACCACTGAACCATTTGTTAATTAAGATTAGGCAATGGTTCATTAACGCCATCACTTCGCCCGAAAAAATCTATGTTCATTTTTTCCTTTGTAACCTATTTTATCTTTGCATTAGTGAAGATTACTATATTAGATAAAATTTAACCAAGTTACAAAGCTTGTTTTACTGTATCTAAGTTTAACCAAGTAACAAAGATTTTTGTTGTCTAATTTGCAAGTTAAAAGACGTTGTGTAAAAATTAATTATTAATCTAGAAAGTTTTGTACACATTTTTATAGATTTTCAACGAATTGTAAGGAACTCAGACATGGGTAAATAATAGGTTAAAGATACACGTGCCGTGTTTTCAAATAAATAAAAAAATAATTACCACAAATTGATAAAGACAATATAAAGCCTTGTAAGTTGTACCACATATTGCAATGAAGATTGTCGTACATCTCGTCAACTTGTTTCTTTAATAACATAAAAACGCGAATACGATCACCAATTTATAAAGTTATTGTCCTGCATAATCGTCGATCGTCGCATATCACGTCAACTTGTGTGTATAATATCATAAGAGTGCGAATGTGATCCCTAATGTAAAAAGCATTGTCCTGCATAAATTGAAAGATCGTCGCATATCACATCAACTTGTGTGTTTAATAATACAAGAGCGCGAATGTGATCACTAATGTAAAAAGCCTTGTATCGCATAAATAGAAGGATCGTCGCATCACGTCAACTTGTGTATTTGATATCATAAGACCGCGAATGTAATCACTAATATAAAAAACCTTGTACCGCATAAATTAAAGGATAGTCGTATCACGTCAACTTATGTGTTTAATATCATAAGAGCGTGAACGTGATTACTAATGTAAAAAGTCTTGTACCGCATAAATTGAACCATCTACGCATCACGTCAACTTGAGTGTTCAATATCATAAGAGCGTGATCGTGATTACTAATGTAAAAACCCTTGTACCGCATAAATTGAACCATCTACGTATCACGTCAACTTGAGTGTTTAATATCATAAGAGCGTGATCGTGATTACTAATGTAAAAACCCTTGTACTGCATAAATTGAACCATCTACGCATCACATCAACTTGAGATTTAATATCATAAGAGCGTGAACGTGATTACTAATGTAAAAAGCCTCGTACCGCATAAATTGAAGCATCTTTTCATATCACGTCAACTTGTGCGTTTAATATCATAGGTAGCCATTACACAGTCAGTCTAAATCGAGATCCTTGATCGAGATCTTGATCCAGATTGACTGTCTAAAGAGTAAAAGTTACAACATTAGACAGTCAATCTGGATCAAGATCACGGATCTCGATCTAGATCGACTGTGTAATAGCTGCCATAAGAGCGCGAACGTGATCATTTATTGAAAGATCGTCGCATATCACGTCAACTTGTATCTTTAATATCTTAAACGCGCGAATGTCATCACTAATGTAGCTAAAAACCAGCGAAATCTAAAAGTCAATCACGATTAGGATAAGTTTTATCTTTGATTGCGTTCCTTAATCAGATCCCGAATAGGGGGTAACATGGGGGAATTACTGATCCGACACGCATACCCCCGATACACGCTCACGCCGCGTGATGCATACTAACATCGTCCTAATGCTTTTAGCGTCACCTTATTAGCTCCCAAAGTTCGATTCGTGGTTCGGAATTTATTTTATCTTAAAAATGTTGAAGATACGTAATTCGTGACCGCCGTACCAAGTCTGCCAATATTCTGCGGAATTTCGGATCCAGCTTATTTGACAATTCTTCCCGCCCTTTATTCATTGGACATTTTCTACAAAGATGCTGAACAATTTGGCATTGATAGCGTTTTTACCTATTCTAATGGTACAGTTATCTCCTCTAATATTAGCTAGTAGGTACCTACAAAATATAGTAAAGGATAAATACAAATAAACACACCACACAAATACGCTTCTTTTAAGTCGGTTAAGTGCTTTCACCTGCTTTGCGTTAATGCATTTTTGGTAGAAAGAGTGAAACCTACGACAATTGCGCACATCACACGTAAAATTCGGACTGCGGGAAACAAAACGCACCGTTCCAACTCACGTTCTGAAACGAACACGTATATGCGCGGGGCTGACAGTCCGATCCGACAGTTCGTATTTTCCACATTTTTATTCGCAGGATCACTTAAATATATTATATGACACGAGCAGTCCGATAAGGCTGCGCATGTGTGGTGTGGACGCGTGTCTAGTCGTAATTAGCACGTTTGATCCGCAGTCTTAACCGTACAGATCCCTTACCGATTTAGAATGTCTTGTACTTTAATGTTTGTGTGCAAGTTCGTGTACAACCTGGCAAGTGGTTTGGACTTTTTTTTTAGATTGCAATAACTTCTTTAAGGTTAATAAGTCATAAGCTACCAACGACAAATCAGAAATCTTAAATGATTGCAAGTAGTAGGTAGTACTGTTTTTAAATCGTTAAAACATAATATTTTATAAACGTTAGCACGTCTACATCAAACTTAAGAAGTTGCTAATTTACCATCGTTATTCTGTATAGTGTGCATAAAAAGTGGACAATTGTACACTTTTCAAAGATATTTTTGTATGAAATATCAGTGGACAACTTTTAGTATAAGTACTTTAGTATAGGTCACGCCGTCGGCCGGAGGGGTACGAAGCTATAATATACCCATATCCGCAGGCTTATGCCGACATGAAAGCTTTATCTTAAAGCTGTATCGCACAAAGTAGACCGACACGATGTGTATTTTCTAATTCCGCCATCTTTGATGCCAAATTTCACAAACTACGACTGCTTTTTATTATTTATTAAATATCCAACTAGTTTATGTTTCTCGCAAGTATATATATGTCACCGTTAAATTGTAAATACCGTTACATTGTAATATAACTAGTGAAATTGTAAAATGTTGATAGACTTCGGACACGAATATGCTGCCTATAATTTAACACATTCTTTTTCGTTACATTATAAATATATAGTTATTAATCTTTCGACATATTTTTACAATCTCGTTAGTTAATTTACAATCTAACGGTTTTTACAATTTGACGGTGGCATACATGATCGTAAATTCCTTTATTCCCACGTATCTTCCAAAAGGCTGGATTTATTTCGACAATAATTAATTGTATCGTTAGATTTGTCCTTATATAGCTAGTTCAAAGAAAAAATATAAAATGGCGGATTATGGCGCCAGTGTAGTTCAAATTTTTTTAACCAAACATATCAGATAGTGGGGTATCAAAATAAACGAAATTAAAAAGATACTTCAAAAGTTAGACATAATATATTGTAATATATTTAAATTTAATAAGGAATAATTACAACTATTGTAATTAAATCACTCAATTAAATGTAATCAATGCATTCGAATAGTCGTATGTTTGGTTTCGGCTAATAGTTGATCGACCAACTTTGTGTTGGATAAGGTCGACGGCAAAAAACTTTTCTTTTTTAATTATTTATTTTATAAATGAAACTAATCTTCACCTCGTGGTTGAATACTTACTAATACCCCTGTATATCAGAATATTCCACATGAAGAGCGCGGTGAATGTTTCCTCTGTGCATATTTTTACATCGGCGAAGGCTCTTAAACGTGCCTCTGGAATATGCTCTGTAGTTATTTGTTAAAAGATTAGACTTCCTCTAGTGTCATAACCTCCGTCATGACTTCGTGCCACAGAGGAATTAACATGCAGAGTTTGTGTGTTTACCTTTTTTTTAAAATTGTAAGTAGAGCCTTGGTCAGAGAATTTATTAGAGAATAGATACTACGAGATATATTAAACGTTTTATTAAGTAATTATGTCTATAGCAACTCAAACTATAAAAAAAAATCGTACTTTTTTATAATAATAATGAATACCAATCACACTCTTTACTTGTTGATTCAATTGAAAGATTTGCGAAATTTTAATACCATTTTTAATAGCATACTTCATTTTAGATACTTTTATTGGGTTACGTAACCTTGTAAAACGTGGGTACGTACAAAAGGATAAAACCGGGATCTGTTTGATTACTGAGACTTAGCTGTATCTGTCTGTCCATCCATCCGTCCATGTGTTACCAGGCTGAATCTCATAAACCATGAAGGTGTATTTTGGTTACCGCTATAACAACAAATACTAAAATCAGAAAAATATAAATATTTAAGTGATGCTCTCATAAATAAACTTGAATTTCTGCCGTTTTATAGGTGACAATCAGTTATCCGAAAGTTTTGTCGCTGCTAGTGCGTACTTTATACTGAGAGACAGAGACGGAACTTTCAGATAAGATATTTGTCATATTATTATAATATTATACTATCCCCTCAACTAATATTTTCGTAAACACTCTGTGTACGGCTACTCTGCGTCCGCACCTCAGCGCTTAGTGGCTGTCACCTTCCTCTGTAATGACGCTCCGTGCGGTCATAACCCGTATCGCATTGAGATATCGCCGAAGTGTGGCCCGGAGTAATAAATTTTTATTCCAGACGTTAGAAAGTATTTTAGAATATTGCAGGTTAACTCGAGAAAATGTTTTATATTTCGATTTTCGGAGGGCATCGCTCCGTTTATGTCTTTAGTGTATTTTAGTACAGTGCCTACTGAGTACTTACGTCGTTACACGCAGTTTCAAAACACTGCATCATTATCCCGTTTTTATAATGTTGAAGGCGTTTTGTTGCCTATCCTTACATAACATTTTCTATAAAAAGTAGTTGTAGGTATGTATAATTAGTGGTTTTTGCTATAAAGAATAAGAGAGTAGCTCCGTGGCCTAGTGGGTAGACCGTTTGATTCGCACTTGAGAAAGTGCAGGTTCGATTTCAGATCTCAAATATTACCTTCATTATACGGACGCTCAAACGGTGAAGGAAAAACATCGTGAGGAAACCCGCACATGGTTGGCTCCAGAGTCCAGACGTATTGACCAGTCATTCCTCTGGACTAGGCTGGCCGTGTTGTGAGAATGCCGTATGTGCTTGGGCAACCATTATGACATTTAACTACTTACTCTCTCGTTACTTTGCTCGGAGAATACTGTATAAATCATCCAATAACGGAAGGAAAGGCCTAAGTTGCTATAAGGGCTAGTTGTGGGTGACGGTAATCGCTTTGCATTCCGTTAGGGCTAGGCAATCCATTTGCTTGTTTGAATCAGGGGCATTAATATATTAATTTTAACAATTAGTGTCAGATTTTAACAATATTATTTAGATTTTAGGAAATACAAGGAAATTCTCCGCCTGAGCAAATCATGCTCAGCAGTTGTTTTATTTAAGAAGTTTTACGACGAGGCGAGCAGCAGACATGTTCAGTGTGTGGACATTTTATACTGTTTTACTGTCTGTATGGCACGGGCACGATGTATTGCACGATTCCTACCTTTTTGTTAGTGGTTTTGCTACGTTATGGGTATACGTATCAACTTTTTCCTGTTGTAGATTGTTAGTTGTGTAGTCTTGCAAATACTTTTACACATTATTATATTGTGAATTTATATAAGTTTGTGTATAAATTACTTTATACACACTAATAGCTAAATTAACATAGTGTTGTTTTTAAATCAAATATAGTATCAACATTTTAATTTGTAAATATTTATAGCATTAAAATAGTTTATTAGTTTTAACAGTCATTAGCCACTGTAATTGATAATTAAGCTCTATCGTCTATAATCTACATGAATAACTTATTAAATGTTTAAAGTTTATATTTCATGATGATTAGGAATAAAATATTCCTACGAACCCTGACCTGTTAATGGGCTTAATCCTATTTTGACTCCACCCCAATTGGTTTAGAATATTCTATTTTGTGGGTTAGTATAATGTTTATATAGCTAAAATTAGAATACAGTGTTATTGAAGAATAGTAATGATATTACTAAGTTTCTACAACTTTGTCTGAACTACAATAAAAAACACACGCATAATAAAATTGAAAATATAAGTATACATGTACGTACTGATAAAAAATATATATTAAAAAACACACGAATACTCACAAAAATATTATTTACTTATACACTAGTGTTAGATACAATTTCATATAGAGATACGGTTTATTACAGTTTATTTCATAGGAAGAATAAACTTAAATTACTCAAAATCACTAGTTTAATTAATTTCTAAATGGTAATTAATTCATACCGCCGTTTTGAAGAGACGCGACGTATAAAATATGAATTAAAATGCACAGAACACTTATTCAGTAACAAATTCGAAAATATTCGATAAAATATCTCTCAGATACGACTATACAAATAAATAAAATTGTATTGTCTGCTTGTAATTTAAAATTAACAGCTTTTTACTTAATGCATAAGAAAGTAGGTATATATGGTACTTACAATAAAAAATACATTTTTAAAGTTTTTGTCGGCCCGTCTGTCTTTCTAATTGTTCCGGCTTATCTCTGAAATAGCTTAACCGCGTGATTTCCACGCGACTAACATAGACTACTCACTTTGTCTTAGAGTTACGTTTACAAAAATAGGGTTCCCTTTCCATTAGTTCTATGCAAACGCAGTTGCGGGCACCAGCTAGTAAACTATATAAACAAACACAAATTTACCCATTAATAAGCGCCGATAAGTTTTGAAACAAAATAAAGAAGAAGGGGCATTTTTGTATGGAGTCCGTCCCCACTACTGTAGCACTACAAGACGTATCTACACTAATATTATAAAGAGGAAAACTTTGTTTGTTTGTTTGTTTGTTTGTAATGAATAGGCTCAAAAATACTGGACAGATTTCAAAAATTCTTTCACCATTCGAAAGCTACATTATCTACGAGTAACATAGGCTAAATTTTATTTTGGAAAAAATAGGGTTCCGTAAGATATTTGGGTTTTTCGGACACAAGGTGTAAAAAATCAACCAGAAAAGTTACTTATTTTGCGTACGCTGCCTAAACTATAAAAGATAGAACCATAAAATGTTCTAATTAATTGTAGATCTTATAAATATCTACAAAAAAGTCCGCGACACACTATACCTATCTATATCGAGTGAGGCACAACAACCA
The DNA here is from genome assembly GCA_905404095.1 of Glaucopsyche alexis. Lineage (NCBI taxonomy): Eukaryota > Metazoa > Arthropoda > Insecta > Lepidoptera > Lycaenidae > Glaucopsyche > Glaucopsyche alexis. Next base: position 22,701,669 of record FR990048.1, on the reverse strand, counting down.
TTTTTTATTTAGAAATCTTGAATTTTTTTTGGACTATATTTAAACGCGTTTATTTTACTCATGCTATTAATCCTTATCAAAATAAATTATTTCATCACTAAGTACAGTTTATGTAGATAATATTTGAATAATTAAAATTGGATGTTTGGTTTTGAAGTTATGGCGAAATTAAAATATTACGATTTCTGCTGCACAGCCCGTTGCGAAGTGGGTGTCACCAAGGCGGGAGTGCGCGTGCGGAGTTTAGACTATTGGGTAATTTTTAGGGTTCCGTAATACTTAAGGAACCCTTATAGTTTCGCTCTGTCCGTCTGTCTGTCTGTCTGTCTGTCTGTCCGCGCCTCTAGCTCCTGTAATTATGAATATAAATTGATGAAATTTGGTGCAGTTATAGATTGTGTATAGATCACGGTTTCGGGATCATAAAAAAATAATAATTTTATATTTTAAGGGTGGCTCTCCATACATGTGAAGTGGGGATGAAAAATATTTTTTCACTCTACCCCATCGTGTGGGGTATCGTAGAATAGGTCTTTTAAAATAAAGGCAAGGTTTCATACGTTACTTTTTTATAAAATTGACCATTTTCGAGTAATCGGCCTCCAAAGTAGTTTGTAAGTTGGTCCCCCCCCCTACCATTTTTAAACTATAGGAGATAGAAACTTGCAAATTTCCATGCTGATAGATCATGCTAAAAACTCTTTAGGAAAATTATTGTGAACCAAATCGGACAGTAACTTTTGAAGTAATTAAAAAAAAAGCATATTACGCGTTTATAGTTACGGAACCCTCCTTAGACATGTCCTGACATGCTCTTGGTTAGGTTATTTTGTTTTGTGTTCGTTGTAACTTTGATGGATAGTTACTTGAATACCTATTTATTTAGTGTTTGTTGTATTGTTAGTCCTGAAGAGTATAGGTATTTCGTACGATAAAAGTATACCCACCTACTTATTTCATTGAGTTTTAGTAGGTACCTATATTAATTTGTTTCTGTTTGTTTTGAACTTTTGACTGAATTTCGCCCGTTTTGTCAGAGGTTTAAAGACATTCTGTAGTATTAGTATCAGTATTGTACCCGTGCGAAGCCGGGGCGGGTCGCTAGTATCAAATGAAAGGGCTTAAAAAGTGTGTAATTTTATTGATGATGAAAAATCTCTAAACCATGGGAGAAAAAAGTTACTGAGGGTTAAAGGTTAAAAAAAAGTTTAAAAAATCACTCTGTATTATTGCACCATTTTATAGTATTGCTAATAAGGATCAATTTTTGGGAAGTAATGATATACAGCAAACTTCATAAAAGTGGTAAAGAAATGTATGGAATTGTATAATAAAATGCTAAAAAAAAAGCTATTTCCTTAATTTTTTCGCAAATAATTACTTACTTTCTGGAAATTGTTTCTTACTTTCGACACTATCGAATGGTGTAATATACAGAATGTATTTTTTTTACAATCTATGGGTTCGAATCCTGGCTAGGAAAACTGAGTTATTAAAAATCTAATGATGTAGTTTAAGTTTTCATCAAGTCGGACTCTACACTCCATAGGGCTAAATTGCTATTCCTAATTTGTTTTAGACATCTCTTACAACGCCCACAAGAATAGTTCACGATGTAATATGTTTTTTTTTACTATTTTTGAGTGCATAATCATTTTAAAATAATTTTTGCTTTAATTATACGTATTTTAATGTAATTGTTTTATCTGCATCATTAGATTTTACATAAACCAATTTTCCAGGCCAGGATTCGAACCCGCAAATTAAAAAAAAAAAATACATTCTATATTATTGCACCATTCGATAGCGTTACAAGTAAGAAACAATTTCTAGAAAGTAATTATGTGCGAATAAATTAAGGAAATAGCTTTTTCTTAGCATTTTATTATTATTCCATACATTTTTTCAAAATATGAGGCAGTTCATCAAAATATACCACTTTTCTGAAGTTTGCTGTATACCATTACTTTCCAAAAATTGCTCCTTATTAGCAACACTATAAAATGGTGCAATAATACAGGAAGATTTTTTCAACTTTTTTTAACATTTAACCCTCATTAACTTTTTTCTCCCATGGTTTATAGATTTTTCGTCATACAATAAAATGACACACTTTTTAAGCCCTTTCATTTGATATATGCCCTGTAGTGCTACAAGGGTGGGGACGGTTTGCCCCTTCTTCTTTATAGTAGGATGAAACCCATTGGAAAAGGAAGAAAATATAACATAAATAAAAGGAAAAACAATTTACAGGCTCTTTGAGGTCGAAACTTGTAAATTAATTTTTCACATAAATTTTGAGGTTATGTAAATACAAAAGTTGTAGATCTTATTATTACCTACAACATTGCCCATTGACTTTTTTCCATAGGACTTGTAGTTTTGCCGGAAATCGAAATCAACCATTTTCTACCCTTAAAAACTCACCTCCATCACATCCTGACCTCAAATTGCCCGTAAAATATTTCATCTTTTATTTTTGTTATATTCTCTTCCTTTTCCAATGGGTTTCATCCTACTATACATTTATATAACTTTTGACCATTTCCAAAGGTGGTCCTAGTTGACTTAGTCTATCATAGTAAATTTTTTAAAAGCGGTTCAGCCGGCGGTTTCTTCTCAATTTGAAATATCTTGTGAACTCTGCTCTCGACCGTACGTTGAACAGCACGACGACAGTCTGTACCACTAGTCGCGTTGCTGCTATCATCTGCAATATCTTGAATATCTCAAACGCACATTCAGATTCGTGAGATATAATATGCAGTATGAGAAAATCGACAACCAAATAAAGTCCAGCTAGAACATCTGACAGTATAGTAACTCCCATGAGCCCTGCCAGCCGCATTCGACGCGCGCGCACTCCCACTGCCACGCGCACGCCGCTGCTGTCCGCTCGTGCTGCGCGACACGACAGCAATACGCGAGCGATGTTCACATACAACAGCACATTTATAGTTATCAAGATAGTCTCACTCAAAACTCGCGGTCCCTGGTGAGATTCTTTGTCAGAAAAATAGTCGCCAAGATTAAATATAAACGGCACAACACCATCGGTAATGAACTTCACTACGACGAGCGTTCCGTAGCTAAAACACAGCGCACATCGCCGGTACTCGACGTCACTCGTACCAGATAACAGCAGAACCAGTCGGGCATACGCGTAGAGCTGACCGCAGAGCGACCAACATAGAGATAAGAATAGTAAATACTCCCCCAACTTGACAACCAACTTCAAGTTTGTAATGAGTCGCCTGATTAAGAAAAACAGACTAAGGTGCAGTGTTCCAGTCGTAATCTGGTGCACGCACATGTAGTTGTGGAGGCTGCGCCATCTTGGAATAGCGCACCAGGCGGTCACCAAAACAGCCGAGCACAGCACCGATATGACTGTGACCACTTGGCAATACAGATATTGAATATCGGAGTCCAACATTGTACAGTATAATGGTTTGTTCCGTTCATGTTTCACTCTGGTTATAGCTCAGAACTAGCGCAATAATTTGCAATTATCAGTAATCTCAATGTCGCACACACGCACACACGTACGCACGCTGTAGAACTTAATCAACTATGTGACACTGATAAGCTAAATTTTAATTGAAATCTCACTAGTAAATAAAAGAGATGTTTGATTTTGGGCCAGTTCTATGTACACTACATAGGTAAATAGGAAAAAAATATGGGAATATCATAAAAATATGAAAAAATTTATTTGAAGAAGGGTACATGCGTACAAAAATGAGTTTTTTATTGCGAGAACACTATTTTTAGGGCGGCCATGATAGTAGTTTTGACTTGACTTTTGACGTAGTAGACAGTTTTACGAAGAGACGTCGTCTTGAATGTCATACGTTTGACGACCTCCGTGGCTCAGTGGTGAGCGCAGTGGCGCTTAAGCCGGAGGTCGCGGGTTCGAATCCCGCCAGGGAACAAAAAAGTTTTCTGTGTTCCTGGGTCATGGATGTGTATTAAATATATGTATAATATAATAAAAATCTTAAATATAAGTATAGTATAAAAAAGTATTAAATATATTTCCGTTGTCTGGTACCCGTAACACAAGTTCTTCGGATACTTACCACGGGGCCAGACTGACGTGGTGTGAAGCGTCCATAGATATTATTATATTATTATTATTATTATACGTCTTTCTTTGTCAAAAGTCATGTCATTGACAAAATGACATTCTTTAGTTATTTCTGATCTGAACCGCCATGTTTTATTTTACTTTGTGTTGCTCTCCTTGACGAAGTTAATTTAAATTCTGTACGTAGGGCTGGCCCAGGCCTCATACATTTCTTAAACATCTCTTTTATTATTTTAATTCTAATAATATAATTAAACTACATTTTGCCCTGACTTCGTCCGCGTGGAACAGTTACTTTGGGATATCGCTAAGATTTACCTGCAACTTTTACGTAGAAGGAGAAGCGCTTCCCCTTCACGACTGCCCGCCACGCGCCGTACATTATTTTTGATATTTGCTCGCTTGATTATTTTATTACTGCGATATCTTTTAAAATATTAATTGAAATCAAAAGATGTAAATGGCAAATTTCTTCTAAATTAAATGCTTGTAATGAATAACGTATTTACTTGGTTATGGATTAATATAATCTTTATGAAAACACGCTTACAAATAATGCTTAATTTTAGAACAAATTTGGTTAGAACAAAAGGTTATTGTGAGCCAACCTTAAAATATAGACTTATACAGTCGCGGAGTTTTTTTTAGAACTTTTAAAGGGAAACAATTCTGTCATACATAATTTTAGTTTGCGGTTCCGCAGCGTACGCAGTGAAAGCTCTCAAAAGGAAAAAAATAAAACCGATTTAGAAACATTCTTGATTGGTGCTCTGCTTGTTTTGAGCTTAGCATGACTTTTTCTTAGAATTTCACACGATTTTCAGCTAGTAAAATAATAATTATTTTTAAACAAAAAATTAAACCTAGTTCCAAAGTACAGTAGTAGTCCAAAAATACACAAAAAATTATAAAATAAACTTATTTTTTTAATAATTCCCATTTTAAATTTGGCTAAAATTTTAACTATATTATTTTATCTACTCAATTTTCTTAATTTCACCAGTCAGTACCAGCCCCATCAATATCTTAAAATATTTAATAGAACTCACGTTCAAATTTGATGGTACCGACTTCAAAGATTTAATAAGTTAATTATTAAGAAAATCCATTTAATTTCATATTTTTTGTATATTTTTGCCTTAGAAGTCGGTTTAGTTTTTTGTTTAAAAATAATTATTTCACCTTTTTAGTGATATTATTAAATTATAATATTATTAATACATCTTAAGACTGTCTAAAATAAACGATCAAACGTATAATTGAATACGCGCTAAGTTTCTATTAGGTATTGTTAATAAGATGATGATGATGATTACTGTAAATTACAAAGTAGCATATGCAGTTTTTTAAACAATGTCGAAATTTCCAAACGCATTTCTTTAAAGACTGAGTACTTAGTTCTATTCAGTGTTTTTGGATCCAGGGTGTACCTTAGTGCAAAATCTTATGTTTTGGTAGAATATGCTTGTATTACATCAAAAAAGTCAAAATCACTATATTATGTATCCATATAAATTTCGGGGAGTTCCCTCGAATCCTCATGGATCGCATCATCAGGTTTCCACTTTAGTGACTAAAGGACCAATTTCGAAAGAACAAAAATGTTTACAAATAGGTCAATAAATGGCAGAGTAATGTTCAAAGATTTAAAGACTTGGTGTAAAATACTATGAGAAATCATCATAATAATATGATGATATATTGTGTGATGGTAATAATATGAATATTACAGCTCTGATAATTATATTGCACTTTGTAGGAAATTTCACATCCAGCCCTTAACTAACCGTCGACGTATTGCTGATTGCACATTTATTCTTCAAATATTAAATAACGAAATTGACTGTTCTAATCTCCTCTCTAAGTTTAATTTTAATATTCCTTCCAGATCCCGTAGATTTAATCCTCCACTGTCAGTCCCAGTCTATAATACCAACTATAGAAGAGATTCCTTCTTGGTGCAAGCAAGTAACACCTTTAATGCATTATGTAAGGAACTAGACTTAGACCCCTTTGCTACTGATGTTGCTAAAGCAAGATCTGAATTTAATAAACAATTTTTTGTCATTGATGTACTTACATCAATCATCAATTTTCTTTTTTAAGTTTCTTTTACTAATGTAAAAGAAACTTTTTAAACTTTAATTTCCATGTATTTAGATCTAGGCTCATATTATTATTATTGTTAGTAACTTGTGTTTCTTGTCAAGTTTGTATACTATATTATATTCTATAGCTATTAGTGGAAACCTATTATTGGCTTAACTCTAACTGTGCTGCTTTCTACTTTCTTAATTATAAGCTGTTGGTTTCCCGAATAAATAAATAAATAAATAAATATTATTTAGATTTTAGGAAATACAAGGAAATTCCCCGCCTAAGCAAATCATGCTCAGCAGTTGTTTTATTTAAAAAGTTTTACGACGAGGCGAGCAGCAGACATGTTCAGTGTGTGGACATTTTATACTGTTTTACTGTCTGTATGGCACGGGCACGATGTATTGCACGATTCCTACCTTTTTTGTAAAGGGTTTGGTTTTGCTACGTAATGGTATCGTATCAACATTTTCCTGTTGTAGATTGTTAGTTGTGTAGCCCTGCAAATACTTTGATACATTATTATATTGTGAATTTAACGAAATGTTTACATCGTTGTAATCGTACTCAAATCAGAAATCAGAGGGTAAATTCTGGTCGAGAAAACCAGAAATAATACAATTACAATCAAGTCCCAAGTCAAACTGTATTCTCGCAAACGTTAAACCAACATGAAACGCGTTTTGATTGGTCAATTTATGATAACATATCGCTTCACTTATAATATAGTCAAAGTAAAATAAAAATCGACATTACGAGAATTGAGGTTCAGATGGAAATTCAGACGGTAAACATCAACAAACAGTTTGTTACAAAATGTACAACCATTTTGCTAATTTCAAAGTACCGAGCAAACAACAGGAAGTGTTTGTATAAGGGTCAACTTACACCGCGACGATACGTGACGCCGTAGCGCATGCAATTTGGCTTTTCGAAGATAGCTATAGAAAATTGAACTGTATTCACTACACAAAAGATACACGTTCATATGCCATCAGTCATACACTGCACATGCGCTGTACAGTGCGGTGCAACATAACATTCGAACCCCTGCAATGAAACACGTATCTTCTTCTGTAATGAATAAAGTTCAATTTTGAATAGTTATCTTAAAAATGCAGCGCCTTGTCTCGTATCGTTTCGTTTTGGTGTGAATCGACCCTTAGAATTTAGTTATTGTTGTGTATAAAAAACTTTATACATAACAATAGCTAAATTAACATAGTGTTGTTTTTAAAACAAACATAGTATAAAATTTTAATTTGTAAATATTTATAGCATTAAAATAGTTTTATTAAACAGACATAAAGTGAATTACCCTTAGGATTTAGTTATTGTTGTGTATTAATTACTTTATACATAACAATAGCTAAATGAACATAGTGTTGTTTTTAGATCAAACATAGTATAAAATTTTAATTTGTAAATATTTATAGCATTAAAATAGTTTTATTAGACAGACATAATGTGAATCACCCTTAGGATTTAGTTATTGTTGTGTATAAATAACTTTATACATAACAATAGCTAAATTAACATAGTGTTGTTTTTAGATCAAACAAAGTATCAACATTTTTATTTGTAAATATTTATAGCATTAAAATAGTTTAATTAGACAGACATAATGTGAATCACCCTTAGGATTTAGTTATTGTTGTGTATAAATAACTTTATACATAACAATAGCTAAATGAACATAGTGTTGTTTTTAGATCAAACATAGTATAAAATTTTAATTTGTAAATATTTATAGCATTAAAATAGTTTTATTAGACAGACATAATGTGAATCACCCTTAGGATTTAGTTATTGTTGTGTATTAATTCATTTATATATAACAATAGCTAAATTAACATAGCGTTGTTTTTAAATCAAAAATAGTATCAAAATTTTTATTTGTAAATATTTATAGCATTAAAATAGTTTTATTAGACAGACACAAGCCACTATAATTAATAATTAAGCTCTATCGTCTATAATCTTCTTGTATATAAATAACTTATTAAATGTTTAAAGTTTATATTTCTACATGATTGTGATAAATTTTCCAACGAACCCTGACCTGTTAACGGGCTTAATCCTATTGATTTAGAATATTCTATTTTGTGTTTATATAGCTAAAATTAGAATACAATATTTTTAAAGCATAGGAATTATATAAAAGTTTCCACCACTTTATCTGAACTACAGTAAAAAACACACGCTTGATACAATTGAAAAAATACAGTCTGGCCCCGTGGTAGGAATCCGAAAAACTTACAACGGAAATAAATATATTTAATACTTTTTATACTATACTTATATTTAAAATTTATATTATACACATCCATGACCCAGGAACATAGAACACTTTTTTATTCCCTGGCGGGTTCGAACCCGCGACCTCCGACTAACACCACTGCGCTAACCACTGAACCGCGGAGGTCGTCAAATATGAAATATGAAAGTATATACGGTACTTACAATAAAAAAGCATCTGTCTGTCTGTTTGTTTCGGCTAATCTCTGAAACGGCTGGGCCGATTTTCACGCGACTTTCACTGGCAGATAGGGGCGTTATATGGTTACCATAGACTACCTAATTTTTCTTAGGGTTCTTTCAGTTAGTTGCTTGTGGGCACCAGCTAGTAAACTATATAAACAGACATAAATTTACCTAAAGTATTTTATAAGCGGTTCAGCCAGCGGTTTCTTCTCAATCTGAAATATCTTGTGAACTCTGCTCTAGACCGTACGTTGAACAGCACGACGACAGTCTGTACCACTAGTCGCGTTGCGGTTATCGTCTGCAAGATCGAGTATAACTCAAATTTAAGTTCAGATTTGTCAGAATATATAATTATAGCATAGATTAAGATTGGATCGGCAACCAAGTAAAGTCCAGCCAGAATATCTGACAGTATAGTAACTCCCATCAGCCCTGTCAGCCGCTTTTGCCGCGCGCGCACTCCCACTGCCACGCGCACGCCGCTGCTGTCCGCTCTTGCTGCACGACACGACAGCAATACGCGAGCGATGTTCACATACAACAGCACATTTATAGTTATCATGATAGTCTCACTCAAAACTCTCACTACCATATGTAATTCAGACATATTCCGTAATTTAAATATAAACGGCACAATACCATCGGTAATGCACTTCATTACGAGGAGCGTTCCGTAGCTGAAACACAGCGCAAATCGCCGGTACTCGACGTCACTCGTACCAGGCAACAGCAGAACCAGTCGGGCATACGTGTGGAGCTGACCGCAGAGCGACCAACATACAGATAAGGAAAATAAATACTCCTCCAGCTTGCAAAACAACAAGAGTGAAATGAGATATTTCTGCCACGATATTGGAATGTTTGGATTAATTAAGTATACCGCAATGAGGTGCAGTGTTCCAGTCGTAATCTGGTGCACGCATATGTAGTTGTGGAGGCTGCGCCATCTTGGCACAGCGAACCAGGCTGTCACCAAAACAGCCGATCCCACCACCGATATGACTAGGACCACTAGGAAATACAGATCTAAAATATAGTAGTCCAACATGGTACAGTATAATGGTTTGTTCCGTTCGTGATTCACTCCGGTTCAGAACTGGCGCAATAATTTGCAATTATCAGTAATCTCAATGTTATAATGTAGAACTTAATCAACTATGTGGACGCTGATAAGCTAAATTTTAATTAAAATCACACTAGTAAATATATTAATTAATTTAATTCTGATAATAATATTATTAAATTAGAAAGTTTTTATGTATATTTGTCACTTTATTACGCCTAAGCCACTAATCTGATAGCTTAAATCGGAGCATTTATTTTCTCAGAATTTCACGCGATTTTCAGCAATAAAAATAAAAATTGTTCGCATTTCATAAACTGAAATATATTTAAATACCGCGACGAGCTCAAAACCATTATTTCAAATGATATTTTGAAATAAAAGTTGCGGTTTTACGGTGCACAGCCAATTAACTCTTAAATAATACTCGAAAGCGCATTCAAAACTCAACTCTATGCAGTTGTGATAAGTATTGGCGCTGAAAGTTGCAGTGCTAAACGTAAGTGTCATCAGCGATTCAACTATCGACGTGAAAACCTTCAAAGTGGAGTTTATTTCGGCTTTTAGATAGACTCGACGAAAAAAATATGTTTTTCCGAGTTACAACTTATGTATGAATGAACAATAGATGGTGTAAATTGTGCCAACTCCGTCGCTCGTAAGATACGAATTACGGAAGAAATATTATAATATGTTAAGCCTGAAGCAGTTATATATATAACAGAAATTTATTCCAAATCCTCTGTGAAATAATGAAATAATCTTAAATGTGAAAGTTTGTGAGGATGGGTGGAAGGATGTATGGATGGATGTTTGTTAGTACTTTCACGCAAAAACTAAAGAATTGATTTTGATGATATTTGGTATGGTAGTAGCTTGCGCTCTGGATTAAAACAATAGTTACCCACAAATACGGCCGCGTACGGGTAGTGGGTCGCGTCACTGCCATTTGCCATACAAATTATCGCAACTCCAGGCCGCTCGCACAAATGAGTTGAATTATCTATAGTAACGATTTTTTTTGAAGTAAACACTTTTTAGCGGCGCTGAGCACTTTTCTTGGGATGGGTAAAAACTATTAAACTCGCGCGACAGGTCACGTGTCCTGATCGAAAATGCGTAAGATTATATAGTGGGCCGCGTCACTGCCAGTTGCCATACAAATAATCGCAACTCCAGGCCGCTCGCACAAATGAGTTGAATTATCTATAGTGTTGAGGAGTTATAGTGCTCCTGTGGGATCCTTCAATTAAAAGCGGACTGTATTTTATACGTTTATTATGGATACGTCTAGCTGCTGAGGAGTCCGTGTATGTAGTGGATTGCGTCGACCACAAGCCGGTCGCCGCCGTCGGGACCCCGCGCGCCCCGCGAGCGCCCCGGTGGTACGTGGAGTGTTGCCGCGCTACAGGCGCGAGCACAGTCGCGGTGTGTTGCCGCGCTAAAGGCGCGAACATGCTCCCCCCGTTGGAGAGATATCTTCAAAAGGTAGAGGGCAGATGTTGTTGAACGCCTGCCGGATGACGCCCTTCCTCGTTTTGATGTCGGCCACTCTTGTGACACCGTCGTCGCCGGGATGCAGGTGGACAACCCTGCCCAGCAGCCAGCAGAGAGGTGGGACGGCCTTGTCCCTGATGAGCACAAGCGTGACCACTGATATGGCACCGTAAGGAGCGTGCCACTTGGTCCTTTTCTGTAATGTAGAGATATACTCTAGGTGAAAACGAGACCAAAAATGTTCCTTGATAGAGGCCACTCGCTGGTAACGTTCGAGGCTCGTGATGTTGCCATCTGGAACCCGTGGTTGAGGCACAGATGTGAGCGAGCGTCCGATGAGGAAATGAGCGGGAGTAAGGACGGAAAAATCAAGAGGATCGGACGAGAGAGGAGAAAGTGGACGGGAATTCAGGACTGCCTCTATTTGAGTTAGGCAAGTAGCTAACTCTTCAAAAGTAAAGTGCGTTTGTTGTAGCAATCGTTTTAAGTGGTGCTTTGTCGATTTAACGGCTGCTTCAGCGATGCCATTGAAGTGCGGAGAATAAGGAGGTACAAAAAAAAATTCTATACCTTCGTTGGCGAACTCAGAAGGAATATCAGGTTCCTGTAAGAAAGAAGAAAGCTCGTTAGCAGTGCCGATAAAGTTTGTGCCATTGTCGGACAGTATACTGCGCGGCTTACCGCGGCGTGCGACAAATCGATGTAACGCAGCCATATAAGCCTGTTTGGTGAGCTCAGTGACGAGCTCCAAATGCACGGCCTTTGTAGCGAGGCAGACGATGATACAAATGTAAGACTTTGTTAGCTTACACCCTCGACCTTTCCAGTCAGCTATAAGTACTGGGCCCCCATAATCGACTGAACAATGCAGAAAAGGAAATTCAAGTTTGCTACGAACAGCAGGAAGTTGTCCCATTACAGGTTGCAAATTTTCGGTTTTATACCTAAAACATTTTAAACATTTATGAACCACAGATTTTGCTAAGTTTCTGCCTCCCACAGGCCAATAATTTTGATAAATATTCGCCAAAAGTAATTGTGGACCAGCATGTAATAGGCTTATATGCTGCGATTCAAATATTAATTTGGTTAGTTTATGTTTGCTACATAATAATATTGGGTGTTTCACATTATAATCATAAGGTGAATTCTTAAGCCTTCCGCCTACACGAATAATGTCGCTAGTATCGACAAACGGAGATAAACAATTAAGTCTGCTTTTTCGCAGCAAAAGCTTTCCCGACTTTAAAAGAATGTATTCTTCAGGAAACATTTGTTGCTGTCCCGCAAGAATAATATATATGTCGTCTGATGGCTCATGATTTTTGAATCTATACCATTGAGATATAGCTATTGTGGGCTTGCATGGGTAAATCGTGCAAAGAGAATTATTTTAGACTTACAATATCACTTGTTTATTCGGAATTACAATTCTTTATTAATGTACTACACCTTACATAATCACTGCACTTTAACACTGGCACTAAAACGAAACTATGGACAGTTCCTAGGCTTGTTGCCCGAACAACGACTCTCTGAGATGTGATAGCTCATTCTCTTAACGTGGTAGGCACACCACACCAAGACCACATCCCCACCACGTCGCTTGTACGAACTTCAGACTAGACTCCGTCAAAGCGCGCCAAACACGTTTCTAATAGAGGGCACACTTGTAGTTTCGTTTCCGCTTTATGACCGGATGCGACACGGCCATCCTGTGTAGCACACGTCCCCGTGTGTGCTAGTCTGAAACAAAAGAAAATACCACACAGTATCGTTCACGCTCGGCTATACCTGACCTTATCTATTTTGTCTCATAACAAACTCAACTCCTTTTATCAATAATCATTTTACTTTTAACTCAATATTTTGTGATTTGTGATATTAAAAAGTGTTCTACAATAGTCAGCCCTGTGACCATTACAAATATGTCGAGTAGTCATCCCTGTGACTACAAGTGTTCTACGATAGTCAGCCCTGTGACCATTACAAATAATATGTCGAGTAGTCATCCCTGTGACTACAAGTGTTCTACAATAGTCAGCCCTGTGACCATTACAAATAATATGTCGAGTAGTCATCCCTGTGACTACAAGTGTTCTACAATAGTCAGCCCTGTGACCATTTCAAATATGTCGATTAGTCATCTCTGTGACTGCAAGTGTAATACACAAACACACACGCATACATAGTATGTCATCCCTGTGACTAAACCGCAACAAAATCACTAATCGAAAATCTATTTACTTCCGCATTACTGCTTTTCAAAACTTGTATTATTGTACTATCTCTGTTACTGTATAAAACAAATCAATGTTTCTTCTACACTAAGATCTTTTAAAATGTGTTCATTTAAAAAAACTACCGAGTCATCACACTACAGTCACGAGATAAACAATTACGCTCACCAAATAATTTTAGTTCCAAATCTGATACTTCAATGAAGTACAGAGTGCAGATCCCTGGCCGCCGCGGCACCCCGTCGCACGGCCCACACCACCTGCTGCACTCCGTCCCTTCTCGTCTCGTCGCGTCGCGTCGCGTCGCGTCTCGTCGCGTCGCGTCTCGTCGCGTCGCTCGAATACTGAACCTCCGTCTGTACAATAAAATAACAGCACAAAAATTGTCCAAACTACGTCCAATTACGTTATTTTTAGGGTTCCGTATCTACGGGTTAAAAACAGGAACATGAAATCTAAGACTTTGCTGTATGTCTGCCTGTCACCAGGCTGTATCTCAAGAACTGCGATAGCTAGAAAATGGATTTCCTTTTTCTTAAAGATAAAAATATCAGATTTGATTATGCAATAAAGTTAATTTCATTTCCTTTCAACAATCAAACTGATTGAATGAATAAAAGGCTTTTACAATCTTACAATACCAAAAGACTTCCAAGTGCGTTTACAACCTTTTACATGATAACCAAGTTCACCAAAGTTCACTGGAGTCCACCGAAGAGCTTTCTTATCCGCCTTAGTCACAGCCACTGGACCGTTGAGCGTGTGCTGCCGCGATCACCATCAACACCAGCCATAGGCACCTGCTTACCGCATACCGCAACTTCTGAAACCGTCAAATTATTTCTTTTAATTTCTTTTCTTTTTGTTGTCAATTAAACTATTTCCTATAATTTATGTAACCTATAGTGATGCAAGCTTATGGACCATTCACCTCACATAAACAATATTATCATGTTATTTTTGTACCTTCAATCATTCCAATCCGCCTAGTCTAAACGTGTAATAGATAGACAAACATGTAATGTTCCAAATTTTAACAGCTTACAACAACGATATCATGAAAAGTTTTCTCGCGAATTGCGAATGTCCTAGAACTTATTATCATGTCATCTAACAGTTCTTTTAGACACTTTCAGAATAAACAACAACATACATGACATTATTTAAAGTCACTTTTAAAACTGACCAATGATTAATTTCTCTTACTACGTGTGCAGTAACGCCAAATAAGAAATAAGGCTATTCAAAAACTGTATGTACTGTGTTTAAAACCAACTACAAAGTTGAGCTTCAATAATTACTAGGTAGGTAGACGTAAAACTTAATTGAAGTCGTTTCAAACTAATATCGCCTAAACAATGTTAATTGTTAAGTACAAGTCAACTGATTTTGTTTACGCAGTGCACCAGCTATTGTTTTTCAGGAATACCTGCAATTGGGGCTGTCTTTGTTTTCGCATGAGTTGTTTACAACTTGCGCGTACTGCCGTGACTTGTCATTTTATACAAAGTACAATGTGATGTCACTAAATGGAATGTCGATAATGATTATAATTGCCAGAAATAATTTAGCTTTTTCCATCCACTTCGGATAATCAAACAGTAATAATAATGAGTCTGTAAGACGTATGTCGTATGTACTGAGTACTTGTTTTTACTTTGCGTTAATTTCTACTCACTTTGTTTATTTTTCATAATACTTTGGTTTTAATACCAGAATAATTTAGAACCCTATAATGAATTAAGCAACGTTAACGATACAACCAGTTTCCATCACTGTGAAGCGACTAGACCAGTCCACCAGAGGCACAATGAACATCCATTTGGCACCGCCGCCATGGAGGTAGCCTCCACTCTGCCGCTGCTCGGTCACGCAGCGCCGCTTGTTGTCCCCTTGGCGCGGCTATACATTGCCCAGTCTAAGTCCATCTGCACAAAACAGAACAGCAAAACAACAGAACACTAAATTGTAAAGGTTATTTTGAGATATAAGCAAGCAATTTCATGAATACTTGAAACACGAGATAAATCACTAGTTTATTGAACGTCTTAAAAATTATTGCGAGAAATAAAAAGTTGGCTACCGCCTTTTACCAAAACCACCAAATACGTAATCAAAGCCTGTTGTTAAGCTACCATCCACCGCGCTCGTGTCACGACCATAGATGCCATGGCACTGTCGTCATCACCTCACCGTTATCCTTACTTCAACTCCCGTTTTCATGGCGGGCACGAACAAAGGGTTATTGGTACAAGGTCACCTTGCAGCATTCAATTCACTGCTGTCCCATAGTTTCACAATTACACCGTCTGCATGGCGTGCTGCCTTGTTGTACATACTGCCAAACTCGATCCACATCAATTGCAATGATTATTATCACTTTTTGTAGCCTTTGTGCGGGCTAGATTACACGTTTTTTTTTTTTTTTTTTTTTAATACCCTTACATTTTCGGACAATAATTTTCTTTCTTTGCACGACTTGATCCCGATTCTGATGTCGTCTGATGGCTCATGATTTTTGAATCTATACCATTGAGATATAGCTATTGTGGGCTTGCATGGGTAAATCGTGCAAAGAGAATTATTTTAGACTTACAATATCACTTGTTTATTCGGAATTACAATTCTTTATTAATGTACTACACCTTACATAATCACTGCACTTTAACACTGGCACTAAAACGAAACTATGGACAGTTCCTAGGCTTGTTGCCCGAACAACGACTCTCTGAGATGTGATAGCTCATTCTCTTAACGTGGTAGGCACACCACACCAAGACCACATCCCCACCACGTCGCTTGTACGAACTTCAGACTAGACTCCGTCAAAGCGCGCCAAACACGTTTCTAATAGAGGGCACACTTGTAGTTTCGTTTCCGCTTTATGACCGGATGCGACATATATTAAAGAATTTTGCAGTTCATCATATGTAAGCGAACCTTTTATTTTTTTATCTTTATGTTTTAAATTGTATATAAATCTTTGTAAATATGCAACTATTCTTTGTAAATAATTAAATTTAGAATATTTTTATATTAAGTTTTGAATTAATGTGTATTTATGTATTGAAGTTATAGAAACACTATTATTATGTAGCTGATTATGTTGATCAGTTGAAATATTTAAAGAAATGTATTTTAAAGTGTCTGGTAAATCTTGTTTCGCGGGGTGAGTAGGCAATTTTGGCTAATGGTTTTCGGTTTGTGAAAGAAATGCGGGACCTGTCCACCACAAAGATGAATCAACGATAAGATCAGCTGACATTCCGCGCGAAACAAGGTCACCTGGATTAGCCTTCGACGTGCTTTCCTGTATTTCACAAACACGATTTTTTATAAATGGCTTGAGTTGGTTCACAGGTGTTGACAACCATCCTAACACTATTGATGAATCACACCAAAATATGTACCTATTTATGTTTATAGTCAATGCGTTTCTAACTTTAGTGCACAATCGTGTACCTAACAACGCACCATATAATTCCAAACGCGGAATAGTTGTTGGTTTAATAGGTGCTACGCGATTTTTCGAAGTTAGTAACGAAACTTTGATTTCGTTGGACTGATTAACCGAGCGAATATATAGACAAGCGCCGTAGGCGCGCTCCGAGGCGTCACTAAAAACATGCACTTCACGCGTTACCGCATCGTTGCAAAAAACCCATCGAGATATGTTTAACCTATTAAGTGAAGTTAAGGTATTTACGAACGATTGCCATAGATATGCAACGTCGTCGGCAACGTTATCGTCCCACTCAGATTTACTTATCCAAAGTTTTTGCATTATAATTTTTGCTTCTAAAATACAAGGGCCAACTAAACCCAAAGGATCAAAAACTTGACTTATAACCGATAAAATATGTCGCTTCGTTATCCTTTGGTGTTTATCTATACTAATGCGAAACGAAAGACAATCTATGTCGCATAACCAGTTTACACCTAATGTTTTTGTACCTAAATTTAAATTGTTACGCGAAAGATCTAATGAATTACTTACGTCTTCTTGATTCTGTACGATTGCGTTTAATATTTCAGGACTATTTGATTGGAATTTACGTAAATTGAATTTTGCTGACGATAAAATATTTACTATCTCTTTACATAAGTCTATTGTACCTGTTATAGTATCTCTGCCAATTATGTAATCGTCAATATAACAATCTCGTTGCATTGAAGATTTAACGTAATCGTTACTGGCCTTGTCGGCAAGTCTCACTAAACACTTAGTCGCTAAGTACGGCGCCGACGCTGTTCCGTAGGTAAGAGTGTTTAATGTGTACGTACGGAGAGGGTCGTTTGGATCGAAACGAAAAACAATTTTTTGTAAGGATCGCTGAGACTCATCCAATTGTATAGATCTATACATTTTCTGGACGTCACAGGACACTACGAATTTGTGCTGCCGGAAACGAATTAAAATTGAAAAAAGATCATCCTGCACAGTGGGGCCAACCATTTGCAAATCATTAAGTGATACGCCTGACGACGTTTTAGCTGACCCGTCAAACACCACCCGTAACTTCGTGGTAGTGCTAGACTCGCGAATGACCCCGTGATGTGGAAAAAAATACCTAATGTTCCCGTTACGCTCATTATATTATCAGTATCGAGCGTCATATGACCCAAGTCTAGGTATTCCCTCATAAAATCTAAATACATCGATTTAAATGATGGATCGCGTTGAAATCGTTTTTCTAAAGAAAAGAATCTATGTTTTGCTATTTCATAAGAATTACCTAAGACACTGGGATCGAGTTTAAGCGGCATCTTAACAATAAAATGACCTTCAGGACATCGACGTGTATTTTTGTAAAAACTATTTTCGCATGCTCGTTCTTCTGTCGAGAGCGAGTGCGTAGAAGATATTGAATCTAGTTCCCAAAATTTGGCCAAATCCATGTTAATTTCTGGTTGTGTTAAAAAATTACAAATTATGTATTTTTACGTGGTAGAGCCATGCTTCGGCACGAATGGGCCGGCTCGACCGGAGAAATACCACGGGCTCACAGAAAACCGGCGTGAAACAGCGTTTGCGCTGTGTTTCGCCGAGTGAGTGAGTTTACCGGAGGCCCAATCCCCTACCCTATTCCCTTCCCTACCCTCCCCTATTACCCTATTCCCTCTTAAAAGGCCGGCAACGCACTTGCAGCTCTTCTGATGCTGCGAGTGTCCATGGGCGACGGAAGTTGCTTTCCATCAGGTGACCCGTTTGCTCGTTTGCCCCCATGTTTCATAAAAAAAAAAAAAATATGTTATTGTAAGAACTATGTGAAAGGGATTTGTGTGAGCTAACACTGCCAGATATAAGCCACCCTAGCCTGCTTTCACATAATTTTGGTTTATTCTTGCCTAAATCAATACGATTATTTAATATGACGTCCCAAAATACTTCCGCACCTACAAGTATGTCTATGACTGACGGTATATGAAAAGATCAGGTATATGAAAGGGTCAGCTAGTTGTATGCCCGTAGGTATTGGGATATTACTAATATCGATTGGCGTAGACGGTAACATTTGTGTGATTTGCGGTAAAATAAGACAGCTGATGTTAAGTGTATAACCACCGTAATAAGATTCAATGTGTAACTTACAAGATTGTTGTTTGATGTTCCAGCCAGGATCTCTACGTTGAATATCTTGGGGATTCTTCTTATAAGTTACTCTAGCTCTAGACAAAGTATCTGCTTTATACATAAATTTACCAGGTACATAAACCACATCTAAGTCATAGCCTTGCAAAGAAAGCATCATTCTCTGCAACCTAGCAGGTACTTCATGTAGGGGCTTCTTAAATAAATAAATCAACGGTTTGTGATCAGTTTGCACAGTTATTCTACTGCCATAAATATATTGGTGAAATTTATTACATCCAAATTGTATTGCAAACAATTCCTTCTCAATCTGAGCATAATTTTGTTGTGAGCTGGTCAGTGTTCTTGAGCTGTAAGCAACGGGTCGCTTATTTTGAAATATAGCGGCACCGACGGCATATCTTGAGGCATCTACCGACAAAGTCAAGTGTAAATTACAATCATAATTTGCTAACACGGGCGCTTTAGTTATAATTTCTTTTAATAAATCAAAGCATTTTTGACAATTCTCATCCCAAAGCCATAACACATCCTTTTTTAACAAATTTCTTAAAATATTAGTTTTGTCAGCTAAGTTTTCTATGAATGGTGCTAAAAAATTTATCATACCTAAAAATCTTTGCAAGTCTTTAATATTTTTTGGTATTGGCATCTCTTAAGGCTATAGCCTTAATTTTCTCTGGATCAATTTTTACACCATCTTTACTGAAAATATAGCCCAAATATGCGATTTCTTCTAAAAGAAACTTGCACTTGGCCCTATTTAATTTCAAATTGACTTGTCTAGCCCTATCCAGAAACAATTCTAATCTTTTATTGTGTATTTCAATTGTTTCACCGTATATTAAAATGTCATCACACCAAATTATTATTCCCTCAATGTCTCCGAATAAAACTATCATAGTTTTATAGAAAATTTCTGTTGCCGTGCTTATTCCGAAAGGTAATCTCAAAAATTTATATCTACCAAAGGGAGTTTGAAAAGTACAAAGGTCACTGCTCTCTTTAGTTAATTTTATATTATAAAATCCAGAAAATGCATCTAAATGAGAGAAATATGAGGCTCCGGATAATTTAGACCTTACTTCATCAATATTTTTAATGGGATAATGACATCTCAATAAGTTTTTATTTAAATTTCTAGGATCTAGGCAAACTCTTAATCCTCCATTCTTCTTCATGGTAATAACTAAGCTACTCACCCAGAGAGTTGGTTCATGGACTTTCTGGATGATCCTCAATTCCTCCATGAGTTCGAGCTCCTTCCGCAACGGCTCCACCAGAGCAAATGGCACCTTCCTGGGTGGATCTATGCACGGCGCAGCATCTTTTCTTAACACAATACTGTGTTCATATGGTAAACAGCCTAGACCCTGAAACACATCATTATATTTGGTCACAATTTTGTCACAGGGTTCTTTATACATATTGTTTAGATTAAAGTTTTTGATAACTAAATTTAGCTTTATACAAGTCGGTAAACCAATTACAGTAGGACAGTTTAATTTTGTTATAACAAAAGTAACACTTTCAGGTTCTTTTTTGTTTTCAAACATACACCATATGTTTGACACTGACATAATGGGAATTGGTTGTTTTCCCCCATAAGCATAGATATTATATTTTTTACACATTTTTTTACTCTGTTTGTCAAACTTAAGATTTAATTCTTTAAACACTTTGTAAGACATCATATTTATATCTGCCCCAGTATCAATTATGCAGTCTACACATTTGTTATTTATTTTTAAATAATAATGCCAGGAATTAATGTCATTTTTACTCAAATTTGAAGTAGTACTTTGTGACTTTATATTTTTAACATTGAACAACGCCCCAATAGTGAATCTCTCAGTATGAGCATTGCTTACCAAGCAAGCAGCACTCGGTTCATCATCGAGATGCATATTGCCTACCCCAGAGACTAAACTCCTGACACTATTTTTCTTAAAGCATAAATGAGTAAAATGTCCATATTTAAAACATGACCTGCATTTGTGCTTCCACGCTGGGCAATTGCGGTGACCATGGACTGTGTTGCACTTCACACACTTTGTTCTGGATCCAGGCGTAGCTGACCTTGGTTGACCTTGGCGCGACGGAGATTTAGATTTTCTTCTCTTCTCTCTCTGTGTAGCTTGTATACTGTGGCTTCTTCTCTTCCATCTGCTGCATTCATTGATTCTTCACTTTTTTGTGCCATTGTGAGTGTTCTACATAGAAGTTTGGCTTTTTCAAGGGTCAAATCTTGCTCTAGTAGGAGTTTCTGACGAAATTGCGAGAAGTTTGTGGCCATATTCGCAATAAGGATGTCCCTTACTAGGGAATCGCGGAGCGAACCAAACTCACAGGCATGACTTGCATTTTCTAATTCCATAAGAAAGTTGTCCAACGATTCGTTCATGCGTTGTTTCAATGTAAAAAAAATTGTGTCTTGCTACCGTCAGATTCTTCTTGGGTTCAAAATACTCGACGAATTTTGTCTTGACCTCTTGAAATGTAGCTTTGTCTAGGTCCAAATTGAAGGAATTGTAGATATTTAGACCTTTTTCCCCCATGGAATGTAGCATTAATGCTATTTTTCTTCTGTCTTCAGTTTTCTCTGTACCTGATGCCAGTAAATATATTTCGAATGATTGCGCCCATTTCTTGAAATTCTCAGCATTATTGTTGATAATTTCGGTAGATATTTTAAGTTTTTGTACACCGTTTCCAGCCATTGTAAGGTCTTCACTTTTCTTTTTTTACCACCGTTTCTTTTCGAAAACGCCACACCCGCCGAAGTTGTTGTTGAAGTACCCTCTCTTCGGTTAATATTTTGTTTTTCTTTTTTATTATATTTTAGCTTCAGCTTCTGACACCATGTTTGATGTTCCAGCCAGGATCTCTACGTTGAATATCTTGGGGATTCTTCTTATAAGTTACATGGAGATACAAATGATACAAATCATAGCATCACAATATGTTGATTTATTACTACATGTACAACAGATATAATTAATATATAACTCATATAACAGAGGAGCATACTAATACATGTCTATACTATACATAGCCTTTCGGCTAACTGAATAAACTATCACAGGCATCAAAGTGACAGTACGAAGTTTGGCGTTGACATAACACACTCTTATATAATTGTCGTGTTATGTAACAATTGTGAACTAAAACTGGTTTGTTTGTTAACACCTGTGACTGTGGAGTAGGTACCGCGTCGGGTCAAACCCAATTTGTTGCAAAAACTCGAACTAACGAAGTTGGCTGTACTGCCGTTGTCTAGAAGTAGGCGCGCGTCGTACTTCTTTCCTTTTTCGTTAATCACCTTCACCTTTGCTGTGGAAAGTAAAACATTTATATCAGTAGTAGGCTGTATAAATGAAGTGTTGGTTGATAGCGTGATATTTTCGGACGATTTAGGCATCGGATCACAAAAGGGCTTATCAGGTTTGTCTGTGTGCAAAAGAGTGTTGTGTCTGCTGGCACAATACTTGCAATTCGACAATTTACATCTTTTTTCAAAGTGGCCTTTACGTAAACAATTTGTGCAAACCTTTAATTCTTTAGCCTTTTTAATTCTCGATTCAACCGATAAGCATTTAAATGATTCGCAATTATATAAAAGATGATTTTAGAACATAATGGACATTGTTGAGATTGTAAATTAGAATAATTAGTATTAGTGTTAAGGGCCCTATACGGCAATCGAGGGTCGGGAATATAAGAGAATTATACAGAAAAAGATACTCCACAACCTTGAAAAAAATCACACGGCTAGTTAATGAATGTTACTAGCCGCTGAAACATTCGAATTTAAGATAATATTTATGGATAAGTGTAAAAAAAAATCTGAATATCACTGAAAACGTGTAAATCGCACTCCCGTATTATAATAACTGAGTCGTAATTATCAAGAATTATTAAACTAATTTTATCAAATAATAAAGTTAAAACTATAAAGAAGTAGATGAAATCTTTATTTCTTAGTAAATATATTCTTATTTTGTGTTAAGAAATCATAAACTTGCCCAATTTTTTCGCTCAAATTCTTCATACAAATTACTATGAACTGGCGAGTTTCCACAAATACATGTGCGAGCGCCCGCTGCGGTCAGTACGCCACGCAACTCCGAGGAGAGAGCACGTCGCTTTACGCCGCATCCACAGATCGCGATCGAACCACAGTATAATTAATAATAGTAGGTACATTTGTTCTGTTGAGCAAGTAAATATTTCTTTTGGAACGAAGTTCCTTATGGCGCGTTGCAAAAGGGAGACGGAAAAAATTAAGACCAAAAGTTGTAACGACACTTTTTGCCATAGTTGTAAGCCGTGCGGTGTGTTTCTCTGTCTCTCTCTCTCTCTCTCTCTAATCATCAATCAACAAAACCCAACAACCCTCCACACCAAAAACCCCACCCCCTATACAATGTAACCCCCCTCCCCCTCTAAAATTTTTTGACCTTACCAATAGCCTTCCCACGAAACCTCCCCCCATCCCCCCACCCTCCAAAAATTCCCCTCGAGGCATATCTCAGTCAACTGGACCCCTAGACCCCTCGAGCCAGGTATCATTGGAATCGCGAGAACGAGCCCTATAATTTGGCTTAATCAGATCCCCTAAATTCCCAACGGGACCCAGGATATACCTCAAAAACCTCAAGAACCCCCCTCCCCCTCTCAAAAAATTTTGACCCCTCCAATAGCCTTCTCACGAAATCTCCCCCCTCCCCCTCCCCCCCAAAATCCCCTCGAGGCATATCTCAGTCATCTGGACCCCTAGACCCCCCGAGTGAGTAATCATTGGAATCGGGAGAACGAGACCTATAATTTGGCTCCATCAGATTCCCTAAATACCTCAAAAACGTCAAGACACCCCCCCCCCCTCAAAATTTTTTTTTGACCCCTCCAATAGCCTTCTCACGAAACCTTTCGAAAATTGTTTTTGGACTTGTGGAATGGATTTCGATCAGGACTAGTGACTCGACTTAAACTCGCGACAGGTCAACAGGACAGAACAGGACAGGAAAATGCGGTCGGCGTTGTGCACTAAGCATGTGTCGTTCGTTCAATTTCCGCGAACCAGTTTTGAGGTTTTTAGGGCCATTTTGAAATTTAACGTATGGTGAAAACACTATTGAGAAAAAAAGTGTCTCCAGTTAAATGGCCCCACTTTTGAGATTTTTGGGGCCATTTTGAAATATGACGTATGGTGAAAACACTATGGAGAAAAAAGTGTCTCCAGTTAAATGGCCCTACTTTTGAGATTTTTAGGGCCATTTTGAAATTGAAAATTAGTATTTTCAATTTCAAAATGGCCCCAAAAATCTCAAAAAAAAAACGTGTCTCCAGTTAAATGGCCCCACTTTTGAGATTTTTGGGGCCATTTTGAAATTTGACGTATGGTGAATGGGGCCATTTTGAAATTGAAAATACTATGGAGGTGTCTCCAGTTAAATGGCCCCACTTTTGAATTTTAGGGCCATTTTGAAATTTGACGTATGGTGAAAACACTATGAAGAAAAAAGTGTCTCCGGTTAAATGGCCCCACTTTTGAGATTTTTGGGGCCATTTTGAAATTTGACTCTCGAAGTCTTTGGGGTATTGGTGACGACTATTGGTCTGGTCAAAAAATGTATGGTGTTGGGTTGGGAAACTTCGTCGATGGTACCTGAAGGTTTACCGGTTCTGCTAAGGAGCAGCAGGCTTAGCATGCACATCGCAGAAACATCGGAGAGTCGACAAAATGAGAGATTGAAGAAACATTAATACCATTTGTAGCAAAATAGGTCTTATTGTAAGGCAGCAAGGTCGATGCATTGTCGTTTGGAAATAATCTTTCTTTTCTTCCCGAATTTTCTCTTTCCTTTCTCACAGAAGATTTCCCGACAGCCATTTAAAACTAGATAATATGTCTGTTTAGAAATGTTGATTTCTATTGGCAACCTTGTCGCCAAGGATTAAGAACTATTTTGCAACTCACTATTTGGATAAAATATTTCTTCCTTAAATTTATTTCTTCGGATCGCCATGCTAAGCCCGCTGGCTGGTGTTCTTGAAAATTATTATACGAGGTGTGTGCATGCGTGCGGAATTGCGGATTTAAACCGAAACGCGGCACGTTTGTATGCAGATGGTTTACTCTTCTTTATACTGTGGCGCGAGGCTCGATCGTTGTGAGAGTAGCGATAAAAACCTAAACTTCGCGCGGCGCGTCTCCGAATACGGTCCTTAATTTATAATTTTGTGTCTGTTTATTTGTTATTATATTGTTAGTGTTAATTTTATTTGTGTTTTTATTTAAATTATCTTGTAAAGTTTCTAATAAATCTAAATCTTTATCGCTTAAAAAAGAGCAAAATTGGGATAAAGTAGGCGAAACAGATAAGGTATTACGAAATTCCTCCCACTTTCTACCCGTAACAATATCTAATTTATTTGACATCATATATATTAGAAGAGTGTCCCAGTATTGAACTGGTTCATTGAGAGTTTTTAATGCCCGAATGTTTTTATTAATTACGTCAATCAGCTTACGTAATACAAGGTGCGATTCTTGTAAAATAGGCTCGACATTAAATAACGCCTGAATATGATTATTTGTAAGCAAACGACTATTGTTACGCTCACAAAGCAATTCCCACGCGATAAGATAATTGTCGGCTTTAAAATCCATATTTTTAATTAGTTCGACTGCATTACCTTTGACACAAGCGCGTAAGTAATGGAATTTATTTATGTTATCTATGCTATTGTTAGAATGAATCAATGAAATGAATGTATCGCGAAATTCGAGCCAGCACTCATAGCTACCATTAAAATGAGGTAAATCAATTTTAGGCAAGCGAACAAAGTTATTCTTACATGTTTGTTGTTGTACCGTGTCTTCAGAGCCCGACCCAAAGCCACCAGAATCAAGGCGCTTACGCTCATAGCGAGTAAGCAAGCAGCGAGCTAAAGCTACAAGGCTATGGTAAGATTGTTCAAAAGCCTCCCGGGCGGTATAGGCCTCGTCAGCATCCTCCGACAACAACTCAATCTCCATCTGCAACTGATCAAATCATTGTATAAGCTTTCAATCTTACTAAGACGGCCATGTAATTCGGTAACTTGTAAATCTGATAAAGAAGAACAGCTCTGCAGAATTTCTAAATAATTAGAGAATGAAGTAAGCTTTGCTTTCATCGAGCTGCGTTTTCTAATTAAGCGATCCATGATTGAAAAGTAATGTAAATAAAGTTAAATAAATGTACTTAAGTGCAAATTGAAATGTTATTAATAGGAAAAACAAAGATGTTTTTTATTTAAATATGAAAGAAATGGCAATTTTTTGGCAACTAAAATAAATAAAGTTGCAATAAATAAATGTTTAATGCAATGACGTTGCAATTTATGCGCAAGCGCAACTTAATGCACAGAAAATGGCCGCTAGCGGTCAATGACACTACAAGGTCAATGCCCTCGTCTTACGATATGCACAACTCCAGCGCTTACAATTAAATAATTAGATGAAATAATTTAAAATAAAGGCAAGCCTGGAAATAAGAGGCATAGAAAAAAGGGACGAAAAGGCAAAAAAAAAGGAAAATCGGAACGAACTCACTCAACACCTGTTTCTTCTGTTCAATAATTTTCCTGGTTCCTGGATGATCTTCGCGGTGGAAGGACCAATGTTGAGGAGTTATAGTGCTCCTGTGGGATCCTTCAATTAAAAGCGGACTGTATTTTATACGTTTATTATGGATACGTCTAGCTGCTGAGGAGTCCGTGTATGTAGTGGATTGCGTCGACCACAAGCCGGTCGCCGCCGTCGGGACCCCGCGCGCCCCGCGAGCGCCCCGGTGGTACGTGGAGTGTTGCCGCGCTACAGGCGCGAGCACAGTCGCGGTGTGTTGCCGCGCTAAAGGCGCGAACAATAGTAACGAATTTTTTTGAAGTAAACACTTTTTAACGGCGCTGAGTACTTTTCTTGGGATGGGTAAAAACTATTAAACTCGCGCGACAGGTCACGTGTCCTGATCGAAAATGCGTAAGATTCAACGTGCAATTGTTTGCTGTCTTAGTTTACGCGAGTTTTAAATATTTCAGTTCGTATTGACTTTTGACCCCAACCTTTCCCATACATTGTCCTTTGACCTTGGCCTTTGAAATCGATCTTTGACTCCAACCATCCCCATCACATTGACCTTTACAGTGACATTTTAAATTAAATTAAATTAAATTTCATTTATTTCGGGCGGCATAGGCACATATTATAAATACCTTACAGACTAACATACATATTATATACTTAAAAACTACACTTTGTCATGTGTTGACGGCGACGTGATCCGCGCTTCGTTCCGGAGTCTCCCCGGAACCTCCGGTAGACCACACCTGTCGGCCAGAACTCCTCCACCTCGAAGGTCGACAAAAGATGCTTCGGCACTCTCACCACAAAGGAACTGAAATTGACCTTGTGGCGAGACTCCAGACGTTTGACCCTCAAGGCGATGGACGTGTTCTGGCGGATGTAGTCCACGACGTCCTCAACCTGCATAGACCAGTGCAGGCGGGATACGTACAACGGTGTCGCGGGTACCTCGCACCGCAAACGCAGTTCCGGTACGTAGGGTGCGGTGCCGCGGTGGTTGCGGGCGGCGGGCTTCTTCTTCTTTCTTCTCTCCACCAGTATGAAGCCCTCCTCATCGCACCTCCTGCTCTCGTCCTTGCCAGGTCGAGGAGGCTCGGCCTTGCGGCTCTCCACAGCCTTACGGCTCTCCTTCACCCCCTTTGTCTTCGCCCGCGGGGGAGGTGCGGGCCGACCGGCGACAGTCGCAAAAGTTTTCTGCTGAGTTGGTTGACTCGGCGTCTGCACGAACCGGAGGGGAAAGCGGGCGGGGGCGGCGGTGATCGCCGACTCGTCGGAATCCGCTGACACGCAAAACGATGTGTCAGCGCGCGCGCCGCCACGACGTGTGTTGACAAAGGCGGTTGAATGATCGGGTGACCTACTTACTGAATTATTACATTTTAATTGTTTAATTGTAGTAATTCACTACGTAAGTCACGGATGGTAGATTCCGATGCATCCAACCTACCTCGCATCTCGTCCAGCTCTGCCTTCATACTGTTGAAGTTCTTCAGCAGGCTGGAGACGTCGACGTGGTCCATCGTTACCACCGGCAGCTTGTGGAGATCTTTCGCCACAAAGGCCGGCACGTCGTCTGGATCCGTCTGCTTCAGCAGGGAGATGATGTCCTGCACGCTTCGTTCGCCGCCATCTCGCCTCAGTGATGGCATATTCGCGCTCTGGCCGAGCGTTTCGTAGAGCAGCTGCTTGCCCGTGCAAATCTCCTCGCTTGTGAAAGAAGATTTGCAGATCTGCATGATGCTGACCTCGTCCATAGTATAGATGGCGTGCTGGATGAACGCCAGCAACTCGTTGGCCACCAACGCCATGGTGTACGTGCAGCGGCAAGGCCGCGCGACTAGCAAACAATTAAATTCACTTCGTGTGCAATACGGAGCGCGACCGTTTCATAGCGCTCAACGCACGACACGACACGACACACATTTGACCCCAACCATCCCCATTACATTGACCTTTGACCTTTACCTCCAATCGTCTCACGAAACCTCCTATAATTAAACTAGAAATCATTTTTATATCGCTTTTAAATAACATAATATTCATTTTCGTCTATATATGTTACAGCCAAAGTAATAAATCCGGATATTATATATACTATCCAGCCATTATTTATAATCTCTACTCAAATTAGACAAAGTGATAAATGACATAGAATTAATCACATTAACTGGCCATTTTATATAATATCTTCGAAGAATTGGATAAAGTAATAAAACAAGTAGGTACAGGTAAAGATTATTAAAGGTAAATTGTATTTCAATCTGCCTTTATTTAATAATAATTATAATGTTTATTAAAGAATTATAATAATATTGTCATAGATACAATTTTATTGTGATCTATGTATATAAAGTAATTTAACTTTATATAGTAATTTATTTTAATAATAATTTTACCCTTTTTAGTAATATATTTAGGATTATTATTTAAAAAAAATAAAAACGTTTTAAATAAACGATCGAATATATAATTATTGAATACGCGCCAAGCTTCCATTAGGTATCTACACTAATATTATAAAGAGGAAAACTTTGTTTGTATGTTTGTTTGTTTGTTTGTTTGTTTGTTTGTTTGTTTGTTTGTAATGAATAGGCTCAAAAAGTACTGGACCGATTTCAAAAATTCTTTCACTATTCGAAAGCTACATTATCCACGAGTAACATAGGCTAAATTTTATTTTGGAAAAAAATAGGGTTCCGTAAGATATTTGGGTTTTTCGGACACAAGGTGTAAAAAATCAACCAGAAAAGTTACTTATTTTGCGTACGCTGCCTAAACTATAAAAGATAGAACCATAAAATGTTCTAATTAATTGTAGATCTTATAAATATCTACAAAAAAGTCCGCGACACACTATACCTATCTATGTCGAGTGAGGCACAACAACCATTTTTTTATTTAGAAATCTTGAATTTTTTTTGGACTACATTTAAACGCGTTTATTTTACTCATGTTATTAATCCTTATCAAAATAAATTATTTCATCACTAAGTACAGTTTATGTAGATAATATTTGGTCTTTAAATGATTAAAATTGGACGTTTGGTTTTGAAGTTATGGCGAAATTAAAATATTACGACTTCTGCTGCACGGCCGGTTGCGAAGTGGGCGTCACCAAGGCGGGGTGCGCGTGCGGGTTAATGTTTAGTTTAGTTTAGTTAAATAGTTTAGTTATTTTATAAACATCAAATTGATAATATCTTAAAATATAATACATTATAATATCTATACATCTATACAGTTAAATACAATTTAAGTGTCTGTTTGTAACTTCAAATTAACAGCTTTTTACATAATGAATCTGAAAGTATATTCGGTACTTACAATAAAATACATTTTTTTTTTAATTTTTGTCTGTCCGTCTGTCTGTCTGTAAGTCTGTCTGTCTGTAAGTCGGTCTGTCTGTCTGTTTGTTCCGACTAATCTCTGAAACGGCTGGACCGATTTTCACGGGACTTTCACTAGCAGATAGCTGATGTTATAGGGTACATAGGCTACTTTTATTTTAGGGTTCCGTTTAAAAAAATAGGATTCCGCTTTCGTTAGTCATAAATAAAGTCGCGGGTAAATTTCAGCGATATCCCAAAGTATTGTTCCACGCGGACGAAGTCGCGGGCAAAAGCTAGTTGTAAATAAGATGACGATGATGATTACTGTAAGTTACATGGCATATTATGCTTGCAGTTCTTTGAACAATGCCGAAATTTTCAAACGCATATCTTTAAAGTCTGAGGAGTTCTGATCAAAGCTTTTGTGAACATCAGGTCATCACTTTAGTGAAAACGGAACCAACCTCGGATTATACCCTTAAAGGTACGCGCACATTATGCCGGGCCGCAGCGTGCCGTGGCGGAGCGCAAAAATCCGCTCAGATCGCTTTCATACAATTTGTATGAAGTATCGCACACTGTCGGGCCGCAGCGGCGCGCATTATTGCGAGCCGCGAGGTGTATTTGCGTCCATGCGATGCGGCCCGCCCCGCCCCACTGCGACCCGTCAACAGTGTGCTATAGTAAGCGGATTTGTTTTATGCAGATCCTTCTTTATTATTTCAAGTAATTTAAAATATCGATCAGGAGTTATCTGAAAATATCCCCAAAACAAAAATGTATTCGCCAAAAACCTTTCTCTTGGAACAAATTGGATGTATCTATATTTTACATTTTCTTTTTTGACGAACTTTTAGTCTATGCTGTTCATTATCTTCTTCTTCTAACAGCAGTAAAAAAAAAAGTTCTTCGTCAGAGCTATCCATAACGTCGGTTGCACACAAATTCTGGCTGTACACTGTACTCAAAATCTGTCAATGCGCTGCGACCCGGCCCGTCACCAGTGTGCTAGGTTAGCATTTTGCGCTGCGCTGCGCTCCGCCCCGTCACGCTGCGGCCCGGCATAATGTGCGCGTATTTTTAATAAACAAAACTTTTATACCGGCCGAACTTCACTTCTCTTCCCACTGTAAACTTCCGTTTAGAGTTCTGTTATAAAGTTTGCGGAACCAGAAACGGAAACGAAAGTGAAGACATGCAGAACTTCCGCGGAAGCGGATGCAGAAGCAGAGTTCTGTTGCATCACTAAGTTGAATCGTGTTTATTACTTTAGCTAACTTTGGCCCGCTATTATGAATAATTTCCGGACAAAGTGATTAATTTATCACATTAACTAGACAATATTGTTATTATATAATATAATGACCAGTCATTATGTATAATAGCTATTTAATCACAATGACTGTAACATATACATGTACAAAGGTTCTACTTTTTGAAATAATAAATCTATGATTTGCTATTGTCACTTCGATAACGATTTTAAAAGACATTATCTGAAGATCCTCATTTACCTGAAGTGGCATTTTGCGAAATTCACTGAAATTGGCTCAGCTGTTTAGCAAATAGACTGGCATTAGCAAGTATAAGTCAGGACATAGTTTATAGTTTGGAATCAAGCGGGTGTTCAGCATTTAATTGAAAACAAAGTTAGGCGTGTATCAGGCGACACCACAAGGGCGACACAACTTGTATCAGTCACAACACTCGGTCGGAGTTCATCTCTATAGCACATGACATTGAGCTTAAGGCTTGGCGCAAACTGGCTACAGCGACCAAGACTAGTCGCCTCCGCAACACATTTTATTTTTGACTACGGGTAGCGCGCAGCAGCGCTTACAATAGTACGACTACGTGTAGATATAATAATAATATATACATAGTTTTACCACAGAACACACAGGCACAGAATATATAGTTACAAACATACAAATAGTGAGACAACTTTCATAGAACGATCCAAATCGATCATTTAAAAATTTTGACGTCCCCTTCAATGGCCCACAATTTTTCCACACAATCACGGACACATCGTATGCTTGTAGTCATGAAGAATATAGTTTTAGAGAAGGATTGAAAGTCTTGATTGGATAACAATCGGTATTTATTTGTGCAGAGTTTCACCTTACACGTCTCAAAGTTTATTACAGAATGTGTCATTAAATCACTTATTCCAGGATTTTATACTATTTTTACTGAGACAGTTATTATCAAATATCGAACTTCCGGTTTACAATTCAACACTAGAAAAATGTACCACAATGTTTAAATACAATTAAAATAAGGATGGATAAGAATTAATTATATAACATTTAAATATGTACTTCTCATATTTAAAATAAATTGTTAACTTAAATATGAGAAGTAGAATTTATACCGGATGTAAAGAATCCGTCCCCCATTTTATAAATTGAATTAACCATTTAAGTTTATTAATCATTATTAAGTTTCATAATTAATAATATTATTTATAAATTATAACTAAATAGATCTATGTAGCATGCCCGTTGACGTTCGATAACACTCGGCCATCCTGCATTTGTCGTGTCCCACGACGTTCCCATGGTTTGCTCCCGTTACCAGTGGACTGAAATGAAACAAACAAAGAAAAAAAAGTTTCTTGTTACAAATCAGTGAAACTATGGATCCTATAAGAAGATTCTCCACACATAATACTATTATTGAATTTATAAGGTAATTTATGCATTTTAATATGTTGCGTTATGATTTTATCTTCCTATTAACGACTATTTGCAATTGTCACACAGACTGTTTTAACTTAAGTCACAAAGACTATTTTGATTTATTTGTATACTAAGTAAATGTAAAATCTCACGATAGCTATATTACCCTGTCAGGGCACACAGACTATTTTATTGGATTACATAGACGACTATTTAGCTATTGTACTAATTAAACGAAACCCATAACAGCTAGGATATTTTGTAAGGTCACACAGACTTTTTTTTTTTTAGGCGACTATTTCTTGTACTAAATAAACGAAAC
This sequence comes from Glaucopsyche alexis, assembly GCA_905404095.1. Classification (NCBI taxonomy): domain Eukaryota; kingdom Metazoa; phylum Arthropoda; class Insecta; order Lepidoptera; family Lycaenidae; genus Glaucopsyche; species Glaucopsyche alexis. The sequence goes on along the minus strand of FR990048.1, from coordinate 22,668,637 downwards.
TCATAACAGCTAGGATATTTGTTAAGGTCACACAGACTATTTTGTTAGGTTACATAGATGACTATTTAGCTATTGTACTTAACTACCTACTCATGACAGGATATCTCATTAGGCCACACAGACTTGAAAGCTTTTGGACTTTATCTTATCAATTGTTTTAGACTATTAAAGAAAATAGATTTTATATTGTATCAATATTACAAATAATTTTAAAATATAAATTGAAATGTAGACAATTTTTAATATAAGTAGCATAATATTTTTTTAAGTAGTTAGCTATTAGATATCAGACTATAATTGTTATTTTGTTGTAATAATAATATAATAAATAAAATTTAGTAATTTATCTGTCAGTAGTTGCAAGCCTTTGGAGTTTATCTTAACAATTGTTTTAGAAAATAAAAGAAAATAGATTTTATGTTAATATTACAAATCATTTTAAAATACACATTTTACTAACGATAACATTTAGTTCCAAAACTAACGTACAATTAACTTTCTAATAAATCAATTAAATCATCCCTATCCACTTCAGCATCGCTAGATGAACCGTCAGTGTCAGAAACGATTGGTTTATAAGGCCTCAATACCTCACCCCTTACTACTGCTGTAAACTTTTTGTAGCCTTTCATCCCTTTAACTGTAGAAATAGTGTATCTATCTATATCAGATTCTACTTGACAAATTTTATATGGGCCAGTATATGGACTTTTTAATTTTTGGGCAACTTTGGCATTAGGGTCGCTTGTAGCACCTCCTTTCCACAGTACTAGATCCCCGAGCGAATACTTCCTACATTTCTTATGAGTTTTGTCGAATCTATTTTTCATCAAAGTCATATTTCTGTCAATTCGCAATTTTGCTGTTGCCCTTCTATCATCCAATGCCTGTCTTTGCGAAGTATGGTCGCTTGGACCCCATGTAGGAACAGCTGGTAATTTAGAGTTGTCGTGACTAAACATAAGTTTAAATGGAGGGAAGGACGTAGTAGAGTTAGGTGTATTATTTATTCCCCATACTATATCAATTAATTTGTCATCCCAAACAGTTTCATTTTCAGACATTGTATTCAGCCCATCAATAATGGTGCGATTTACCCGTTCCACTTGACCATTTGATCTAGGGCTAGCTATTGCATTAAGTACATGCTTGAATTGCATGTCCTCCGCGAACTGTTTAAAGTAACGGCTGGTAAATGCTTTTTCCCTATCTGTAATTATACGGACTGGATTCCCGAACTGGGAAATAATATCTTTTAAATGCTTTATGGTTTCTATAGAACTGCAGTTTTTGACAGGTTTAGCAAAAACAAATTTTGTAAACGCGTCAATAACGACAAAAACGTAGGTATTGCCTCTCCTAGTTTTAACAAATGGTCCTAAATGATCAGCATGAAGAGTATGCATAGGTACTGGAACCTTTTCTATCGGATGTAATTCACCTTCTGTCTTTCCATAGTTACTTTTGCCATAGGCACACTGAATACACGAATTGACGTATTTTCTAATAAAACGAGTCATCTTAGGAAACCAAAACTGTAATTTAATCGTTGCCTCACACCTATCAAATCCTGGGTGCCCTATTTGGTCGTGATACTTTTGCAATATGCTATATTTTGCTAATTTAGGTACAACAAATCGCTCTCCATTTAAAGTTTTTCGGAATAATTTATCATATTTAAGCACATAATTATTTACTATATTGGGATTGTCCGTATGACCCTTTAACTGAGAAATAATACTTTGTAAATTACTGTCCTGCAATTGTAGAGTAAGTAACCAATCAGATTCCTCAATCACGTAAACTGTTTCACAAATGGGATTCCTACTAAGGGCATCTACATGCCTCATTCTATTCCCTGGACGATACTCTATTTGCAGATCATAGTCTTGTATACTGAGCCACCAGCGTGCAATACGAGGAACAAGATCTTTTTTGCTAAGAGTTGTGCGTAGTGCTGCACAATCCGTTACTACCTTAACAGGGATACCTATCAAATAAATACGGAACCGCTTTAAAAATTCTACAACGGCTAATGTTTCTAACTCGTAACTATGGTAAAATTGTTCTTCTTTCGACGTGACTCTACTAAAATAAGCTATTGGTTTGGATGTACCATCCTGTTGTTTTTGTATAAGAATACCACCTAAACCTAGTTTACTCGCGTCCGTGTGTAGTTCTGTGGGGGGTTTATTATCATATATACCTAGAACCGGCCTTTCGATTAATTTATTTTTTAAACTTTGGAACGCAGCTTCTTGATCTATTCCCCACATCCAAGGTACATCTTTTTTAGTTAATTTTGTTAAAGGTAAGGCTATTTCTGCAAAGCCCCGTATAAACTTCCTGAAATACGAAGTAAGGCCAATAAACTGCCTTACTTCATGAACGTTTCGAGGTCTTTTGTATTCCGAAACACAGTTTATTTTTGATAAACCAGGTCGTATAGTACCAGCAGCTATTTCATGTCCCAAATAATCTACACTAGTTTTTAAGAAGGAACATTTTTTCATATTGAGCTTAAGATTGGCTTTTTGCAAAAGTATCAAGACTCTCTCTAATAATTTTATTCCCGCTTTTACAGTAACCGATGGGAGCATGATATCATCTAAATAACAAGCAATATCAGTATTAACGTCATTCAACGCGATTCGTATTAATCTGGAAAACACAGCCGGTGCATTGGCTAATCCGAAAGGCATTTTTAAAAATTCATATTGCCCCGACTGCGTAACAAATGCTGTTTTAGCTATAGAATCCTCTGAAATTTTGACTTGGTAATAACCTTGAGAAAGGTCAAGCGTAGTAAAGTAGACCTTTCTTGATAATTTTGATACTTGATCCTCAATATGAGGTAGAGGGTAGCGATCTTTTAGTGTCTGTGAATTTAAGTTTCGGTAGTCAATGCACAATCTGTAATCTCCACCTTTCTTTTTTACTAAAATCACTGGACTAGCGTACTCCGACATAGAATTACGTATAATACCAGCATCCAGAAGATCGTTAACCTTTTCATCAACGATTTTGTTTTCTTTATAGGACATCCTATAGGGCTTACAGTAAACAGCTTTATCCGAAGTTGTCTTAATACTCATTTCTATTAAGTCCGTGCACCCTAAATCTTTTGTACCACTTGCAAATAAGTGTTTATATCTATTTAAAAGAAACATTAGATTATCAATGTCGGTTTTATCCAATTCTTCACCTGTATCAATATTACCTAGCCCCTCTAATTCCTGACTTGAAGTTACATTAGACTCAATCGATAAAATCATGGTATCATTAAGGATTTTCGTGTCAATAATATTCACAATTTCAGCCCGGACGATTAATTTATGTGCAGGCCAAAATATTTCTATCTCACTTATATTTATAATTTTTAAGTGGCCCTCAACACTGACAGTCCCTCCAGGAATTATGTAACACAAGTCTCCTAATAGTACATAAACTGGATTTGTTAGAAAAATTAAATTATCACCTTTTGAATCAATATCTACAAATACCTACATCGATTACACAACAACTTTTTTTAGGTAAGATTGTGTCACGTTTCAGCAAAACATTATACTTATATTTATCGCAAATATTTTTTAACTGTGTGAAATCGTAAAACAAGTCATTAGTTTGAATAAAACTGGCAGAATTTGCTGTAGTAACTAAACTAATCCCCGATTGATTTATCATAGTTTGCCCAATAATTAAGTCTATGCCACTTGGGAGTTGATCTACAGTCTCTACATAACCACTAAGGCATACTTCATCTATTTTCACAGATATAAAAGCTTTACCTAAGGATCGTGTTTCAGCACCTCCAAAACCCTTCATAATAGTAGTAGAAGGTAGAAACTTTAGGTTTAATTGCCTTGCTTTAGTTATAGATAAGATATTTGCTTTACTACCCGTATCTATATAAGCGACTAGTTCATTGGTACCTACATACACAAGCCTTTTATAGATATTAATTACTAAGCTGTTACTTAAAGTATAAAATGCATTGCTTACTTGCGTTGAGTTCTGTTGTTGCGAAGTCCCCGGTGTACTTGCGAACCAGCAGAATGCCGTAGTATGACCCATGCGCTGACACGTGGAGCACCGCTGATGCATTCTACAATCCCGAGCTTCATGGCCATGTCTTCGGCAAGTATAGCAGCGTTTTGCTCCCGGTGGTTGTGATTGTAGTGCTGGTGTCGATGATTTACTATCGCCCGTACCTTTTCTCCAAGTAGACTTCCGCGCTGACAGTGCTATGTCTACTCTTTTGTAGTTTTCTAATGAGGATAAGAAACCATAATACAATTGTTCAGGTTCTTCACACTGGTAAGCCTTTGCATTGGCTTGTAACTCGGTCGGCAAACCTCTTATGATGCATGATATCGCGTGTTCACCTTGGATGTAGCATTTCTTGAGGAGAGAGACTTTATCGTGGTAATATTTCGACATAGTTTCACTTTCAGCCTTTGTTCGTGCCAGCATAGTTTCAAGGCGATCCACAAAATCAACAGATCGCGGAAAAGCAGTTTGTAAAGCAGTTTTCCATTCTTCCCATGAAAAACTATAATCGTCCAAATCGTCATACCAACGTCTTGCGGAGCCACGTAAACGCAATTGCATAATAAATTGCCGATCGGTATTATTCCATCCGTAAACCTCACCCAACTGGTCGATCTTATGTAACCACGTAGCTACATTGCTGGCGTCGTCTCCCGGTTCAAATTTTGGTATTACTTCCGCATCAGCTTGAGTAATTCTGCGTCGTTTTATCACAGGTTCAACAGTGTCGATGGTTGAAGAAAAAAAATCCGATTCTTCGCTGTCTGATGTTGATAGCGTGGGGTAGCTCCTCTTCTTATTGCCAAGTCCCGTAGCGTAAGGACCCGACATTTTATAAATCAATCCCAGTTCTGAGATTTTAGAGAAGGATTGAAAGTCTTGATTGGATAACAATCGGTATTTATTTGTGCAGAGTTTCACCTTACACGTCTCAAAGTTTATTACAGAATGTGTCATTAAATCACTTATTCCAGGATTTTATACTATTTTTACTGAGATAGTTATTATCAAATATCGAACTTCCGGTTTACAATTCAACACTAGAAAAATGTACCACAATGTTTAAATACAATTAAAAATAAGGATGGATAAGAATTAATTATATAACATTTAAATATGTACTTCTCATATTTAAAATAAATTGTTAACTTAAATATGAGAAGTAGAATTTATACCGGATGTAAAGAATCCGTCCCCCATTTTATAAATTGAATTAACCATTTAAGTTTATTAATCATTATTAAGTTTCATAATTAATAATATTATTTATAAATTATAACTAAATAGATCTATGTAGCATGCCCGTTGACGTTCGATAACAATAGACAAGAGTCTAATGTAGAAGTTGTCCCGAAAATGTGTATAGAATTAAAAGCAAAAAAGCAAATTCAAATAAATTAAAGCAAAAATAATTTAATTTCATTAAGAATGGATTAGTACTTTTATAAATATCACAATAAAGATTATTTATTTATACACATTTATCAACAAAAAGATTTATCAAATTCACTGATTTGTTTTATACTAACATCATTATTGTAATATTAATAAAAGTACTAATCCATTCTTAATGAAAATATATATATTTTTTTAATTTATTTGAATTTGCTTTTTTGCTTTTAATTCTACATTCAAAAATGGGTGGTACTTTTTACAATAGACAAGAGTCTAATGTAGAAGTTGTCCCGAAAATGTGAATAGAATTAAAAGCAAAAAAGCAAATTCAAATAAATTAAAGCAAAAATAATTTAATTTCATTAAGAATGGATTAGTACTTTTATAAATATCACAATAAAGATTATTTATTTATACACATTTATCAACAAAAAGATTTATCAAATTCACTGATTTGTTTTATACTAACATCATTATTGTAATATTAATAAAAGTACTAATCCATTCTTAATGAAAATATATATATTTTTTTAATTTATTTGAATTTGCTTTTTTGCTTTTAATTCTACATTCAAAAGTACCACCCTCTTGGGACTTATTTTTACTCTTTTGCCTACATTAAATGAATGTAAATACGAATTTTGCTGTACTTGTTTAAAATATTATGTCAACCAGGGTCAAATACCACGTCTTGCAAGAGCAAACGGCCTAATATTTCCAGATTTACCAGAAATTCTACAAAAACTCACACCAATAAAAGAAAGACTCCTCAGTCCACGTCACGTTTTTTTTTAAATTGTTCGGAGGGGCTCAGGCATAGGATACCAACACGTGTTGTCAGGAAACGTAGTGAATGTACCTGTACATGTAAATAACACGGTAAAAGCTTTACCACGGTCGAGAAATGACAATATCATCATAACCGTAGAATTAAAAAGAAAGTCTTGTTATAAACATGTCAGGAAAGAAAGAGTTCGTCCAGAGGTAGTGCGAGCTGCAGCACGATACTTAGTTAACTAAAATATTATATTTAAATACAGTGATGAGCTCAAAACCATTATTTCAAATTAATGATATTTTGAAATAAAGTTGCGGTTTCAGGTGCACAGCCAATTAACTCTTAAATAATACTAGAAAGTTCATTCAAAACTCAACTCTATGCAGTTGTGATAAGCATTGGCGCTGAAATTTGCAGTGCTAAACGTAATGCTATCTACAGGCACACGAATTTGGTACGGAGCGTACAGCGGACCATATCCGCAGACCGAATCCGGTATCGCTACACACGCACGGATTTGGTGCGGTGCAGTGGACCGTAAAGCTCGACACTCGTGTGTTCGATTTTATGCTCTATTGCATATAGCACAGAGTTCTATTTACACTACGGTTTTTCAACGACGACGATGATTCCCGCAATTCATTGATAACGGGCAATGATACCAACTCTCAAAAATATTTCTCCCCAAATTTTACCCCTGATTACTTATACCATTGACAGGTCTAAGAGATAATAAGCTAGAAAGAAAGGTTATGTGTTTAACATAAAGACTTACGCGCGAATAATATAAAACTAACTTGTCTTAATCTGATTTTACTCCCAATACATTTTCATATCCCTGGCTATATACACATTAAAATAATTTTTATTATTACATACAAATTGATTCATAAGGAGTAAACTCTAATGCCCATTTGCACTAAACTTAAGGATCGCCTAAGTTCTTTCCTAACTTGTTTAGGCTGCTCCTAGCAAAAAATACTATTGCACTAACCTTAGGCCATTCCTAAGTTCACTTAGGATATTCTTAACTTTATGAGCCCGATTAGGAAGTGCCTAAGCGTAGGCAACACATAAGTCGGGCGTTTTATCAAGTTGTCTGTAGATTATTTGTAACTATATCAATTATCTTTATTCGTCGTTCCTTCGTGAGAAGACTTTCGATAGGATGCACAAAATTTATTTTTTCCTCCGCCGTAAAGTTTGCGGTTTTTACTTTTTATTTTAATTTATTTTACATAATAGTTATATCATAATCGATTCCAAATCAATCGTAATGTATAATTTTAGTCAACAGTAAACACGTAATATTAATATATATCTGTTTGACGTCTTGTAATGACAAGACAATTGACAGCCTACGTTACCAAACAAAATAAACCAAGGTCTTATCTTTTGTCACTTTTTAACACACGACGGAATCAATTTAAAGAGAAGGCCAAAATATTTTCTATGGACTACATTACTTAGCCGGTTTATAAAACCATAAACAACCAATCTTTACAATCGTTCAATCATTCACTTATCTAGGCAATGCCTAAGCTACGACATAATTAAGTTATATCTGTTAGTGCAAACAAAATGTTTAGCTAGGCTGTTCTTATGTTTAAGTGTAACTTAACTAGGACAGGCCTAACTTACGTTTAGTGCAAATGGGTATAAACGTCCTGTCCCCTAGTAAGCCCCGTAGATATTTTCCCTAATTTTGGGGGGTACGTCCCTAAGTTGGCAACACTGATACCGTTGTACAGCCTAACCACCGGACTGCCCTACACACGCACGAATTTGGTACGGAGCGGACCAGATCCGATGCGGACAACGGCGAACTCTTCGCCTTCTTCTTATGTTCGCCGGACTGCCCTAAACACGCTCGGATATGGTACGGAGCGTACCAGATCCGCTGTACGCTCCGTACCAAATTCGTGTGTCTGTAGACACCATAACGGTCCACTGCACCGTACCAAATCCGTGCGTATGTAGCGACACCGGATTTGGTTCCGGATCCGCTGGTCCGCTGTAAGCTCCGTACCAAATTCGTGTGTCTGTAGATAGCATAAGTATCATCAGTGATTCAACTATCGAAGTCGTGTATCGTTTCGTGTCGATGTGAATTGACCCTTAGGATTTAGTTATTATTGTGTATAAATTACTTAATACACAACAGCAGCTAAATTAACATAGTGTTGTTTTTAATATGGGCATAATATGTAGCCTGAAATAAACGATATAATTAAATCATGAATACATAATGTCAAAATTTTAATTAATAAGCATTTATGGCATTAAAATAGTTTTATTGGTGTTAACAGATACAAGCCACAATAAATAATAATGAAGCTCTATCGTTTATAATAATCTATATGAATAACTTAATGTTTAAAGTTTATAAGTTCTTGATGATTATGAATAAAATATTCCAACGAACTCTGACCTGTTTACGGGCTTAATCGAATTTTAACCCCACGTCAATTATTGGTTTAGAATATTCTATTTTATGGGTTAGTATAATGTTGTTGCTTAAATTAATTTTTGCTTAAATTAGAATACAGAATTTTTGAAGAATAGGAATGATATTAAGTTTCTACAACTTTGTCTGAACTACAATAAAATACACACGCTTGATACAATTGAAAATATTAAAAAACAAACAGATACTTAAAAAATTTAAAATACATTCTTTACTCATACACTAGTATTAGATACTATTTCATATAGATAGATATACGGTTTATTACAGTTTATTTAACAGGAAGAATATACTTATATCACTTACATACAATGTGCATTAGTTTAATTCATTTCTAAACATAAATTAATTCATACAGCCGTTTTGTAGAGACGCGACGTATAATATACTAGCTGGTGCCCGCAACTTTGTTTACGTGGAGATAGTAAATGGAAACGGAACCCATTTTACCCAACTATGGCGAAGCCAAAAGGAAGAATAATGATTTTGGCTGTCTATTTATGTTATAACCTTACTGCAAAAGGTGTTTGGTATCAAAATAAAGAGCTTGAAGAGACCAGTCCAAAAAAATACAACACATACCTATCGTAAAATGGTCGACCATGAGTCTCAGCTCTGAAAGACATACACCCGTTCATCCTTTTAGGGGTTGAATATCGAAAAATCATGAAACACGTGTTTACGTATTTTCTTTTAGTATTTACTACATTTACAAAGTTCAAAGCTGAAACGCTCATTTAATATTTTTCTCAATACAAAGTTTATTACCAAGGGGTACCCCTAAAAGATCAAATTTTAGAAAATATTGAATTAGAGTTTTAGTAAATCATGCCAAAAAGCAACATCACGAAATTCTAGACGTATCTGACTACAAACAAAAAAGTTAGATACAAATGTTGATACCCCTATTATTAGTATATATAGCTCGTATATACAGCTTATATACAAAGGGGTAAAAAGGGGTTCTAAACTACAAAGTTTAGTACCCGTTTTTACCCCTTAAGAGATCTAATTTTAGAAAATATTGAATTAGAGTTTTAGTTAATAAAGCGCAACATTACGAATTTTCAAACAGATCTGACCACAAACAAAAAAGTTACATACAAACGTTTATACCCCTTTTTACCCCATTAGGGGGTGAATTTCGCAAAATCCCTTCTTAGTAGACCTATAAGTCACAAAAGGAACCACGGTCAAAATTTTACGTTTCTAGCTTCAGTAGTTTGGGCTCGGCGTTGATGAATTAGTCAGGTGTTGTTACTTTATCTACACTAATATTATAAAGAGGAAAACTTTGTTTGTATGTTTGTTTGTTTGTTTGTTTGTAATGAATAGGCTCAAAAAGTACTGGACCGATTTCAAAAATACTTTCACCATTCGAAAGCTACATTATCCACGAGTAACATAGGCTAAATTTTATTTTGGAAAAAAATAGGGTTCCGTAAGATATTTGGGTTTTTCGAACACAAGGTGTAAAAAATCAACCAGAAAAGTTACTTATTTTGCGTACGCTGCCTAAACTATAAAAGATAGAACCATATAATGTTCAAATTAAATGTAGATCTTATAAATATCTACAAAAAAGTCCGCGACACACTATACCTATCTATGTCGAGTGAGGCACAACAACCATTTTTTTATTTAGAAATCTTGATTTTTTTTGGACTACATTTAAACGCGTTTATTTTACTCATGCTATTAATCCTTATTAAAATAATTTTTTTAATCACTAAGTACAGTATTATGTAGATAATATTTGGTCTTTGAATGATTAAAATTGGACGTTTGGTTTTGAAGTTATGGCGAAATTAAAATATTACGATTTCTGCTGCACGGCCCGAAGTGCGAAGTGGGTGACATTCTGTAGTATTAGTATCAGTATTGTACCCGTGCGAAGCCGGGGCGGGTCGCTAGTATAATAGATAATAATATAAAACATGAATTAAAGTAATAAATTCGAAAATATTCGACCTATCACCTATCACATCATCTATTATCTACATCTTTAAAATAAATAAAATTGGAGTGACTGTTTGTAATTTAAAATTAACAGCTTTTTACTTATTGCATTAATAATAATACTATGGACGCTTCGAACCGCGTCAGTCGGCCCCGTGGTAGGTATCCGAAAAACTTACAACGGAAATAAATATATTTAATACTTTTTATACTAAACTTATATTTAAAATTTATATTATATTATACACATCCATGACCCAGGAACATAGAAAACTTTTTTGTTCCTTGGCGGGATTCGAACCCGCGACCTCCGGCTAAAGCAATACTGCGCTAACCACTGAGCCACGGAGGTCGTCAAATATGAAATATGAAAGTATATACGGCACTTACAATAAAAAAAGCATATGTCTGTCTGTTTGTTTCGGCTAATCACTGAAACGGCTGGACCGATTTTCACGCGACTTTCACTGGCAGATAGCACCCGTATCTATATGGTTTAGCATAGACTACCTACTTTTTCTTAGGGTTCCGTTTCCATTAGTTCTATGCTAAAGAAGTTGCAGGCACCAAGTAAATTACTATATGAAGAGACACAAATTTACCAAAAGTAAATTTTTATAAGCGGTTCAGCCGGCGGTTCCTTCTCAATTTGAAATATCTTGTGAACTCTGCTCTAGACCGTACGTTGAACAGCACGACGACAGTCTGTACCACTAGTCGCGTTGCGGCTATCATCATCAATATGTTGAATATCTCAAACGCATATTCAAGTTCGTGAGATATATATTCTAATTCAAATATATTCTGTAGTCCTAAATATATAATAAGCAGTATGAGAAACTCGGTAACCAAGTAAAGTCCAGCTAGAACATCTGACAGTATAGTAACTCCTATGAGCCCTGCCAGCCGCTTTCGTCGCGCGCGTACTCCTACTGCCACGCGCACGCCGCTGCTGTCCGCTCGTGCTGCGCGACACGACAGCAATGCACGAGCGATGTTCACATACAACAACACGTTTATAGTTATTATGATAATCTCGCTCAAAACTCTCGGTCCCTCACGGTCTTCTGAAAAATAGTCGCCAACATTAAAATATATAAACGGCACAACACCATCGGTAATGCACTTCATTACGAGGAGCGTTCCGTAGCTGAAACACAGCGCACATCGCCGGTACTCGACGTCACTCGTACCAGGTAACAGCAGAATCAGTCGGGCATACGCGTGGAGCTGACCGCAGAGTGACCAACAAAGAGATAGGGAAAATAAATACTTCTCCAACTTGTCAACCCAGAAGCTTATTTCCATCCTCGGATCCGTAATGAGAATCAACAATCTTGTATTGAACATTACCGGCGACGAATTCGTAATGAGTGGTTTAATTAAGAATAACAGACTGAGGTGCAGTGTTCCAGTTGTAATCTGGTGCACGCTTATGTAGTTGTGGAGGCTGCGCCATCTTGGCACAGCGCACCAGGCTGTCACCAAAACAGCTGAACACACCACCGATATGACTGCGACCACTTGGCAATACAGATATCGAATATGGGGGTCCAACATTGTACAGTGTAATGGTTTATTCCGTTCGAGGTTCACTCCGATTATAGTTCAGAACTGGCGCAATAATTTGCAATTATCAATAATCTCAATGTAATAATGTAGAACTTATGGCATCTACAGACACACGAATTTGGTATGGAGCGTACAGCGGATCTGGTACGCTCCGTACCAAATCCGAGCGTGTGTAGAGCAGTCCGGGGAACATAAGAAGAAGGCGAAGAGTTCGTCGCTGTCCGCATCGGATTTGGTCCGCTCCGTACCAAATCCGTGCGTGTGTAGAGCAGTCCGGCGGTTAGGCCGTACAATGGTGTCAGTGTTGCCAACTTAGGGATTTACCCCCCAAAATTAGGGAGAATATCTACGGGCGTTTACAAGGGGACAGGATGTTTAGAGTTTACTTCTTATGAATCAATTTGTATCTAATAATAAAAAAATATTTTAATGTGTTTATAGCCAGGGATATGAAAATGTATTGAGAGTGAAATCAGATTAAGATAAGTTAGTTTTATGTTATTCACGCGTAAGTCTTTATGTTAAACACATAACCTTTCTTTCTAGCTTATTATCTCTTAGATATGTCAATGGTATAATTATCAGGGGTAAAGTTTGGAGAGAAATATTTTTGAGAGTTGCTATCACTGCCTGTTATCAAGGAATTTCGGGAATAATCGCGTCGTTGAAAAACAGCACTGTAAATAGAACTCTGTGCTAATGCAATAGAGCTGAAAATCGAACACACGAGTGTCGAGCTTTTCGGTCCACTGCACCGTACCAAATCCGTGCGTACGTAGCGACACCGGATTCGGGCCGCGGATATAGTCCGCTGTACGCTCCGTACTAAATTCGTGTGTCTGTAGATGCCATTAATCAAATATGTGGACACTGATTAAAATCACAGTAGTAAATATTATACTAATTATTTTAATTCTGATAATAATATTATTAAATTCGAAAGTTTTTATGTATATTTGTCACTTTATTACGCCTAAGCCACTAATCTGATAGCTTAAATCGGAGCAACTTTTTTCTCAGAATTTCACGCGATTTTCAGCATTTAAAATAAAAATGTTCGCATTTCATAAACTGAAATATATTTAAATACCGCGACGAGCTCAAAACCCAATATTCAAATTTCAAATGATATTTTGAAATAAAGTTGCGATTTCACGGTGCACAGCCAATTAACTCTTAAATAATACTCGAAAGTGCATTCAAAACTCAACTCTATGCAGTTGTGATAAGTATTGGCGCTGAAAGCTGCAGCGCTAAACGTAAGTGTCATCAGCGATTCGACTATCGAAGTGAAAACCGTCAAAGTGGAGTTTATTTCGGCTTTTAGATAGACTCGACGAAAAAATATGTTTTTACGAGTTATTACTTAATATGTATGAATGAACAATAGATGATGTGAATTGTGCCAACTCCGTCGCTCGTAAGATACGAATTACGGAAGAAATATTATAATATGTTAAGCCTGAAGCTGTTATAAATATAACATAAATCTATTCCAAATCCTCTGTGAAATAATGAAATAATTATAAATGTGAAAGTTTGTCAGGATGGATGGAAGGATGTATGGATGGGTGTTTGTTACTCTTTCACGCAAAAAGTAAAGAATGGATTTTGATAATATTTGGTATAGTAGTAGCTTGAGCTCTGGATTAAAATATAGGCTACTTTTTATCCCGCAAAAGAACAGTGCTCCCGTGGGATACTGTATACAGCCGTGGGCAACAGCTAGTACTTATATATTTTGACTCTCGACTTTTCTAATCATAATGGGATTCAGATCAACTCATTTGTTAGGGTAACGTGCAATAGTTACCCACAAATACGGCCGAGTACGGGTAATGGGCCGCGTCACTGCCAGTTACCATACAAATTATTTAAACAACTCCAGGCCGCTCCCAAAAATGAGTTGAACTATCTATAGTAACGCATTTTTTGAAGTAAATACTACTTTAGCGGCGCTGAGCACTTTTCTTAGCATGGGTAAAAACTATTTAACTCGTGCGACGTGTCCTGATCGAAAATGCGTAAGATTCAACTTGCAATTGTTTGCTGTCTAATGTCTTAGTTTACGCGAGTATGTTACTATTTTAGTTCGTATTGACTTTTGACCCCACCCTTCCCAATACATTGACCTTTGACCTTTACCTCCAATTGTCCGTCCCCCCACGAAACCTCCTATAAACTAGAAATCATTTTTATATCACTTTGAAATAACATAATATTCATTTTCGTCTTTATACATGTACAAAGGTCTACTTTTTTAAATAATAAATCTATGATTTGCTATTGTCACTTCAATGACACGTGATAACGATTTTAAAAGACATTATCTGAAGATCCTCATTTACCTGAAGTGGCATTTTGCGAAATTCACTGAAATTGGCTCAGCTGTTTAGCAAATAGACTGGCATTAGCAAGTATAAGTCAGGACATAGTTTATAGTTTGGAATCAAGCGGGTGTTCAGCATTTAATTGAAAACAAAGTTAGGCGTGTATCAGGCGACACCACAAGGGTGACACAACTTGTATCAGTCACAACTCACAACACTCGGTCGGAGTTTATCTCATGATATTGAGTTTAAGGCTTGGCGCAAACTGGCTACAGCGACCACGACTAGTCGCCTCCGCAACACATTTTATTTTTGACTAGGGGTAGCGCGCAGCAGCGCTTACAATAGTACGACTACGAGTAGATATAAAAATAATACATACATAGTTTTAACACAGAACACATAGGCATAGAATATATACAAACTTACAAATAGTGAGACAATTTTCATAGAACGAACCAAATAGATCCAGATTTAAAAAATTTGACGTCCCCTTCAAATGGCCCACAATTTTTCCACTCAAACGTGGACATATCGTATGTAGTCATGAAGAATATAGACAAGGAGTCCAATGTAAAAGTTGTCCCGAAAATTTGTAAAAATAAGAGTAGGCGCGCATAGAGCGCTACGCTTACTAAGTCCCAAGAGGGCGGTACTTTTGAATGTAGAATTAAAAGCAATAAAGCAAATTCAAATAAATTAAATGAAAAATAATTTAATTTCATTATGAATGGATTAGTACTTTTATAAATATCAAATAAATGGTAATTTATTTATTTTTTATTTTTTTTATTTATTTATTTAAATGCACAATACACATCACAATCATTGCTTAATATAAGTAATTCCTAATACAATTTTATTTAAGCTGGATCGCAACGTAACAATTATGTGTATACAACAAAACAGTAATAATTAGGTAATAATAGCTCTACATTAAATATAAATATTTACAAGTTACAGCGTTATATTTACGTGCTACATGAGTCTTTTAAAGTAACTATGTTATGGAGGATGTCTTTCACAATTTTTGTATAAGATTGGAAATTGTTGTCAAAGATGTCTAATTCTGGATTATCTTTTACAAAATCATTGTATTGCCGGGCCATCCGCGTCAATGGGTTGAAGTAAGAGATGTTGTTTTTATAAACTTGTAGGGCAAATATATTTGTGCGTTTAGCTCTACGAGCACTAAATTTAATATTAAAGTTAACGTTAGAAAGTAAATCCGGAGAATCGATAAAATAATGTATGATTTTGTATAAACATAATAAATCGAAATATATGCGTCGGCTTTCAAGAGTCTGCATTTCAAAGTATGTAAGTCTGTCGCGGTATTTTAAATTTGAACGGCCGGGATTTTGGCGATAACAAAGAAGTTTGATATTTATATTTATTATTATTATATAGATATTTATATTACACATTTATCAACAAAAAGGTTTATCATATTCACTGATTTGTTTTTTAATAACTTCGTAGTTCGTACTAAGTTACTAACACTTGGCAACTACGTAAATCGGCGCCGCTAGTGGTTATTTTTAAAATTATTGCTCTACAATTTTTTTTGGATAGAAATCTCATAGAAAACTCTATGGAGATTCGACTCCTTGTCTATATTCTTCGTGCTTCAAGTAATAGTGTAATTAAATCGAAAGCTAGCTTCTCTTGTTTTACATAACACATTACGTAAGTCAAAGAGATGAGACGAGAAGTATGCTCTTTTACGTAAAAGCGTAACAACCAAAATCCTCAAAATCAAACTCATAGACTTTCAAATTTATAATATTAAAAGTAAGATAAGTACCTCTTTTATTTACTTTTAAAATTAGTGCTAACAAAGTAAATTCCAGCAAACAAGCGAAATACAGCACCTAAATCATACAAAGCTGCACAAACACTCGAAATGTTAGCGTCAGATTTTAGAGCGAAAAAGATAGGAGCAAGCGCTTAATCCCAGGAGGGGAAGGACGTATGAAGTTATATACAGTAATACCCCGACTAACGCTACCCCCTTTTACGCGAATACGGAGATACGCGGTTTCTCTTTTTGAACATCGCGCGCACCGGCGTGTTCGGTTTATGACAAGTTCGAACGTGTTCCGTGTGGAATAACAATTCCAATTCCGTAAAACATATCGTACGCAGTGCTTTGGTTTATGATGGAATTATTTTACGTACGCGTAATTATTTTATGAACCCCGACTTACGCGAATTCGGCTGACGCGGATAGCGCTCGATGGGACCGAGGGGGCCTATCGCGGGATAGCGCTCGGTCCCACCTATCGCGTAAGTCAAAGGTATCGCCAAGTTTAAAACTGCCGTAACCTTTGCCGTAACTATACTCTATTAAACAAGGCTGTCAGTTGTCATCTGCGGGCTGAGCCTCACAAGGCCCCTTGTGAGTACAGAAGTGAGGTTATACCGCAAAAATCCTGTTTGTTCTGTATTGACACCGAATATCGAAAATATTTTGCTAAAAATACTCACTGAAATGTTTGGCCGTGGATAATGGATATTTTAAATAAATACTCTATCTCTTGTCCGTATTTTGTGGCGTATTTAGAATTTTAAAACTAACTTTATAGACTGAGAATGATCTCTGTCTATAAAGCCTTATATTCTTACTGATACCGTTATATAATTATATTTATTATTGATAAAATGTATATCATATCAAATTCTCAGTCCAATATTTATGAAAATTATAACAAGGAATGTTTTTGATGTAACTTTATCTACGTTATTGAATTTATAAATACACAATATGTTTATAATATTATGTTCAAAATAATAATAGCTTTTCCTACTAATTGGTAAACAATTTTATATGAAATAATTAATATAGTTTATAGCATGTAGCGCAAAAGTTCCGTTCGGGACCGGGTGATAAGCGCTGGCAAATACCTCGATATTAGCTCCGAACTCGGATCAGTGCCACAGAGATATATATTTAAGTAGATCGTGCACCTTTTTTTAAACATTTAAATGCTACTTACAATGGATTTGCTTTGTGGCCTCTGTCTATGTTAGAAAGTGGCAAGCATGTGTTTTAAATTACGTAGCTAATTATGTTGCCCGTGACGGCCGTGACTTCGTGCGCAAGAGTTCCTTTAGTTCGCGAGCTAAATAATATCATGCGAGAACCGTACATTTTCCGTGATGAAGTTTAGCCTATGTCCTTTCCTAGTCTAATGTACCTATATCTTTGCCAAATTTATCACAATCCATATATTATATTTGGAGCCTATTCGATACAAACAAACAATCATTTACTCCTTATAATATTAGTATAAACTATATTCTATATGTCATCGTAAAATTGTAAAAACCGTTATATTGTAATATAACTAGTGAAATTGTAAAATGTTTATAGACTTCTGACGCGAATATTCTGCCTATAATTTAACACATTATTTTTCGTTAGATTATAAACATAGTAATGAATCTTTCGACCTATTTTTACAATCTCATTAGTTATTTTACAATCTAACGGTTTTTGCAATTTTACGTTGACTAAATATATATTATGTAATTTCCTTGCATCACTGTGATTTGCGTATAGGGGTAGGCAGAGCCAACACGCCTTGATGCTAATTCTGGCTGTCTAATCCAATGCCTAAGCCTAACCTCTCGAGCGTTCGGCCGCAAATATGCAATATGGCGCAAGCGTCCGGGGTATGTCACGTGACAGCGCGTGAGCGGCTGAAAGTGCCCGCCTTTTATCTTTTATGGATTATTTTGATAAAATAATGTAAAACCTATGCATGTTAAGTATATTTAGAAACTAGAGTAAATACCCTATAAGATCATGTAACTAGAATTGAAAAAAAAAACTGAAGGAATAAAAGCAATCTCGATGTGAACACAAAATACTTGTATATTCTGGCTTCTAAATTCTTAATTCTGGCTATCTAATCCAATGCCTAATACACAATAATCATCAATAAAAATATTGAGAATATAAAAACATCACAACAACGTGGAATTCAATTGTGGATTTAATAAACGTATGACATGACGGTACACAATAGAAATACGTTCGTCTAGCCGCATGTTTGTAAATATGTCTGTGTAAGCGGGTCCATATTAAATTCTGTTGCAAGAAATTTTGACACTTATACGATTCCCGTCCGTCTGCTTTAGGATATTATCCTTTACCGATATAATATTACGTGTACTGTGTAGGACTTTATTCATGTTATCATTCTATATCTAGAATTGTAAAGGACCCCAAATAAAGTCCATGAAAATCTGGGAAACAAAATAGGTTTAAAATATATTATTAAGTTTTATTCTTATTTTACCCCAATGATAATAATAATAAATACGTAGGTACGCACTATGCATCACACCACGTCCATCTGGCCTTATGCTAAGCACCCTAAGAACTTGTGTTACGGCGACCAGACAGCCGGGAGCTTACTTTTATATTTTACATAATATTATAATATTTAAGATACATATTTACACATTTTAAATATACATCTATAACGCAGGTACACATAAAAACTTTTTGTTCCTTCGGCGGGATTTGAACCGGCGACCTCCGGCTTGAGGACCGCTCAACCACTGATCCACAGAGGTCGTCAGTCGTCAGCTGTTCTTAGTTTTTGTCAATACATTTTAGATCTACTAGTTTTCTTTTCTTTATTAATTTTGAACATTTCATAATCCGTCCACAAAAGAAAGGACAATACGTCGATGAAAAAACCCATAATAACGAATCAAAATACAAATCTAGCATTCCATTTTATTCGCTATTTATACATGGGTTAGGTAAACGCCAGAGATAACGTCTTAAATGGATTACAGGGATCAAGGAATCTCTATGGTCGCTCCTGAGGCGGGTAGCGCTTTGGGTCAGAGAATTAATAGGCACAAGGGAGCCAACTTGTTCAGGTACAGTTCGAAAAGATTTTTTCAAACAAACTCACTTAATTATCGTCGTCGTAAATGTTGCACAAGCTATTTTTAAGAACGTGGAATGCTTATCTATCGATTTTTTAGGGTTCCGTACCTCGAAAGAAAAAAAACTAAACCCTTCTAGGATCACTGTGTTGTCCGTCCGTCTCTCTGTCAAGACCCTTTTTCTCAGGAACGCGTGGAGTTATCAAGCTGGAAATTATACCAAATACTCAGTTCTACTGTCCCTAATAGAGCTGTGAAAAAATCAAACTTATAAACTAACGCAATCAAAAGATACAGCCGTATTAGCCGCAAATTTCCGCAAATGTTCGACACTCTCAAGGTAATCAAAACCTACAGGGTACTTCCCGTGAACTCAGAATCTTGAAATTTGGTATGAAGCAACATCTTATAGTACAGATAAATGAAAATTTGCGAATACCTAAATTTTTAGTCGCATTATATAATAAAAATATTTTTAATAATTTGAAACTTAGGTACTACCTCTTTCCTCATGAACACATAGAGGTATTAAATTGAAATTCATATCAAATACTCATGTCTATAATAATACAATTAAGCTGTAACAAAATCACTATAGGTTTGTACGGAGCCCTCGGTACGCGAGTCCATGACTGGTCAGTGAGAAAATACTTTACCTTTTATAATTTATAAGAAAAATATTAAAATGGGATAATTTATAAAAAAAATATATATAGTGTGGAAAACCTACAAGATTTCAAATTTTTGCCGGCTTAGAAAATAACTTATTACGTAACCTTTGATGTTCTAGTTTCTTTTTGTGCTGACTGTTCCTCAAACCACTTTTCGTACCTTATTTTCGGGTACTAGTAAGATAAGTGAACAACCTATTTGTAAATGCTAATAGCGGTAATGTTCAGCATTTTTTTAAATATATCGTTTTGAATTGTACCGCAAATTAATCTAAATTTTCTATCGTCGTATTTGCAGAATTTAAAACTATCATAGGTACCTAATACATTTAAAATATATTATTTTATTTATTTTATTTAACAATTTATTGTACACACTGAAAATTATGACAATACAATTTACAAAGTAAGATGACACAAAGGACTGCTTATTTCTAAATAGAAATTTCTTCCAGCAGCCCTATTATAACTACATAATATGGCATTGAAAAATGTTATGTTCTACTAACTAAAGTTCAAATGTGACTTTGTACTTTAAACATGTTTACAGTTTAAACTACCTATCTTTTACCGTCGCCTAACGTCGAAATAACATTTAAACCTGCGTTTCAAGTTTGTTTATATGAAATAATTAGTACACACAAGTAAATCTTTAATTGACAGCAAGATACACACAAACATATTTTAATTAGTAGTAACCATTAATCACTTGTTTATTCAATTTTTATATAAACAAATGATTAATCACGTATTTGTGTCGTATCAAATCAACTACTATCGATTTGGTTAAATTTAAACAACAGTTGTTAATTTCATTTATATTATTTGATAAAAGATCTATGTCCCATACATAGATCTTTTACTGTAATTTTCCACAGGATTTTCCATCGCCAGCTCAGATTAGACTCGAAGATAGCAAGGTTACACCGATTTAGGGAGATATTTAAGGAGAACCTTTTTCACAATTATTTTTAAACAAAAAATTAAACCGACTTCTAAATTAAAAATACACAAAAAAGTATGAAATAAAACTTATTTTATCAATAATTCCCCTTTTAAATTTGTCTATTTCTCTACTTAATCTTCTTAATTTTGAAGTCGCTACCAGCCCAAACGATATCCTATAATATTTTATAGAATTACTCACGTTCATATTTGCTGGTACCGACTTCAAAATTAAGAAGATTAAGTAGAGAAATAGACAAATTTAAAAGGGGAATTATTGATAAAATAAGTTTTATTTCATACTTTTTTGTGTATTTTTAATTTAGAAGTCGGTTTAATTTTTTGTTTAAAAATAATAATTTCACCCTTTTTAGTGATATATCTTGTTAAGTTATTATTAATACGTCTTAAAAACGTCTAAAATAAACGAATGTATAACTGAATATGCGCCAAGCTTCCATTAGGTATTGTTATTAAAATGATGATGATGGTTACTGTAAGTTACAAAGTGGCATATGCTTGCAGTTCTTTAAACAATTCCGAAATTTCCTAACGCATATCTTTAAATACTGAGGAGTTCTGTTCAGTGCTTTTGGATTCAGGGTATACCTTGGTACAGCATCTTATTCTTTGGTAGCATATGCTTGTGTTACTTCAGTAAAAGTCAAAATCACTATGTGTCGATATAAATTTCGAGGTGTTCCCTCGATTCCTCATGGATCGCATCATCATGTTTCCACTTTAGTGACTAAGGGACTAATTTCGAATTAAACCCTTTACAACAACAAAAGTATTTTGCAAATAGGTCCATAAACGGCAGAGTAATGTTCAAAGATCTCCGTGTTAGTGTAAAATACTATGAGAAGTACCTTCTTTATCATCATAATGTGATGATGTATGCTGTGATAGTAGTGGTGATGATGATGATTACTCTAATTGACAAAGTAGCATATGCTTGCAGTTCTTTAAACAACGCCAAAATCCCCAAACATGTATCTATAAGGAGTCAGGAGTTCTGTTCTGTACTTTTAGATCCAGGGTATACCTTGGAGCAAAATCTTACTTTTTGGTAGCATATGCTTGGACTACTTCAGAAAAAGTCGAAATCACCATATGTGTCCATATAAATTTTGAGGAGTTCCCTCGTTTCCTCATGGATCCCATCATCAGGTCACCAATTTTCTGAAAATGGGACCAACTTCGGATTATACCTTTTACATCAAAAAAAGAATTTTGAAAATCGGCCAACAGACGGCGGAGTTATCCGCGAACATACAAAAAAAAAAAAAAAAAAAAAAAACAAAATATATACAGCCGAACGTATAACCGCCTCCTTTTTTTGGAAGTCGGTTAAAAATTAGTTTACTATCCTAGCTCATAGCAATGCCGTATAGAAGGCCGATCAGTATGCCTCTTTCAGGTCGATCTGCTAACTCACTTTCATCTTTCTATACGGCTATTTTCCGCAGTTTTTCCTAATAACCATGAGCTAGGGATATTGAAACACATTTTATGAAACTTTATTTATATTATATATAAGACATTACATAGTCACACAGTTATATACAATTACATATATTTTATTAAAGCCACTATTTTCTTAAGAATATTATAATCAATAATTTAACTTTATGATTTAAGCTTTTACTATATATTTTAGTTATTACTTTATTTACACAATACAAAAAAATTAAGTTAAACTAAGTTATGGTTTTATAAATATGATCAAAATAAGCTTACGTTCATAAAACAACTATTTTACACTGATGCTATAAAAATTGATGACTACAATTAACTTATATTTTCACTAGATTTTCACTCTAGAGTTTATGAAATGTTTTTATTCACTGTTTAAATACTTTAATCACTATTTAGCGTTCATATTTTATCCACTCACTAAGTATGTGTTATTTCACTGCAAGGCCACTGTCTTTAACAATCTATTTATCATCACTACTACAAAACTTGTTAAAGAAGTTTGTTTTAACATCTTATATTTCATTACGGAATACGTTCTTGTTTCTTTGCATTTGACAACAATTGTGGGTCAAAACGTTTTGATTTTTTTTATTTTTAACACAATAAGCGGGCAGAAAAAATTTAACTATCATAATCTAAAAATGTTCCTACGTTCAGCCAAAGCTTAGCAGTAAACAGCCAGCCACTAATTTTTGATATAACTCAACTCAATAAAATATCGTGACGAAAGATCTCCCAATACATTTCGTACGATAAAAAGCGAATGACATTATAAGTACCATCTTTCGTGAATAAGCTACGCCTATAAAATATATTATAGCTAATAAATGTACGACTTTCGCTCGCAACATTAACTCGGCGAGTTTTATTCTTACTCGGGAACCACGAACAAAACAAAGATAGCAATTACATGAGAATTGTTTCGATTCGAACATTTATCATGACGGATATAACTTTTTACGGAAAAGTGGAAACGCGGTCCATTCCGAAATTCTGGACATTTTACAATTACTTTTAGAAACGTTTTATTTCATAAGCTTTAAGCTGTGTGATAAAAATAATTATTATTGATTTAAAGAATAACTAATTTCAAACAGCGTGATTATTTTACCTATTAGGTATAAGGTAGGTAGATATACCTATTCTCCTTTAATAATTATAAGCTAAGTACTAGTTTTTGTCTGCTTAAATACAGGACACCACAGAAACATCGGGATAAAATATTTTTTATCCTATGTATGTATTAATCTAGAGCTTAAATTACTACTATACCAAATTTCATCAAAATCCCCTCAAACTTTCATATTTATAATAGTAAGAGGATTCTATTATTTATTTTTTAATGAATTCAAACAATCTAGATTAGAAAAATTCACATACATACGCAGGTATATTACGTCTAATTAGTTTTTACTTTATTATTGTTTCTGAATTATCTTTAAAAAAGTTGAACAATCAATAATTAAAAAAAGTAAAAGTCTCTTCCTTCGTCATGGCTTAGTTACCCGTGGCGTGTTTACCCCCGATGCCCCCTCAGGCGCGGAGCTAGGTCAGGGCTCGCAATACATTTCGCCCTGTCAGGGATATTCAAATTTCCCCGCTTCAAAACTCTCTGACAGCTCCATGTAATTGTATGCACAAAAATAAAAGCCAATTTCGCTTCGTCGATGGAATAGATGACTTGGCTCCAAAGAATTCACCTCTGTATTAAAAACGTTTACCGTTATTGCTGTAAAATTTGAGTACGGGGTAAAAAATTAAACTTAAATACACAAACAATAAACTAAAATTTATGTTGGCACATAATTAAATGTCAATTAATTTACAATTAATTGATCAACTTCGGATTAATCTTATATTATATTATCTGCCGCGCACTAAACCTAAGTTAAAAAACAGACAATCCATGATTTATGACCATTAAAGTATTTTATGGCATACAAATGAACCAAGTGTAGCCAACTTCAATATGTAATTTTATTAATCTTATTCTTAGCTTGAGTCGTGGATCGAATAAGCTCTTAATCTATTGTGTAATGGATTCCATTGGTAGGCGGAGCTCGATTTACATAATAGATCGAGGTTCTACCACGTTGATTTTTGAACTACATAAATCTATCTACACATGCATCATCAAAATACTCGACAGTTGACACCACGCTGTGGTTGCCATACATGTAGACTTTTGAACGAAAGTCTCAGTGGCGCTGCGAAAGTGTTACATAGGTATCAGTGTACAATCCAAATAATACTGAATTGTGAAGCCCTGTCCCGACTGCTCGCGAATTAGGCCGAGCAAATACTCGCGAAGTAACCCGAAGTATGAAAATGCGAAACGAAAAGCGTGCCCACACTGTCTTATTCGGCCAACGTCGGCCTTACTACTACTTCGTGAGTACCTAGTCAAGGTCGATTCTGACCACATTTTGAAATATTCGTGTCAGAATATTAGGATTCTATAGTTTTTTTTGAGTAGATAAGTAATATACCTGATTATTATATTAAAAAATTATAATTTAAAAAATTTAAAAACCCGACTGCGTAAAAAGTGAACTAAACTAAGTAGGTACATAATTAAAACTGAAAAGAAAAAAACAAGCACTTAGATATCCGGTGGTCTAGAATTCTATAATATATTATTGAATTAATACTATTGGAACATAACAACTAAACAGTCAGGTTTGTTGGGTTTTTAAATTTTTTAAATTATAATTTTTTATTTTATACTTTTTAGTTATGAGTACCTAACTAGCTATTTACCAGACTGGATTTCCTATCAGCATCAGTACTACATCACTGGAATGTGAGAATGGTTGTTACGCAACTTTAAATCGATATAGATCCTAAACGGTCAGTCGAATCGAAAAATGTTGAGAGAAAACTAACAATGATTTTTAAATACCTATTCAACGATACTCCACTTGATATAGTTTGTTGACTTTCATTTTTTTTTATTTTCACAATATGGCGTCCAGTAGTCGCCATATTGAATTTTCACTAACGTCATGTCTTTAGTGACACTCGCCGGACTAAGAGGAAGCGATTGACGTGTGAATCATAAAAATCGGCCCAGGCGTTTGGTCTGTATAGTGCTTCAAAGGAACATACATACATACATACATACATACATACATACATACATACATACATACATACATACATAGGCTGATAAACACATTACCACTCCTTTGCGTCGCGCAGTCGGGTAAAAATACAATTTAAGCGTTATTAAAGTCGGGCCGATCAAAGCCCATTTTTGATTCTGATACGACACAAATATTTCAAAATGTGGTCCGAATTGACCTTTCTTAAAAATATCTGGGGTAATTCACACCAAAATTTTTAAGCGGTGTGAATCGACCTATTCAGAAGCAATGTTGAGACGATTCACACCGCGGTGTGAAACGACTGTAGGGATGTCGTGCAGTATCGCAACTGCGGCGCAACACTATCGCAGAGCTCGAAAGCGGTCCCAGGCAATAGGGAATATGCAAGTTTTTATTTTTTATTTTTTATATAGATCTATCTTGTTTGGTAAATTGTATGGTAAAATCAGTTTTTTGATATCATTAAAAATAAGTAAGATATGAATGTTTAAAGTAGTCTATTAGACAGAGAGATCGGACGTGTATCGTGACGTCACATAACACGACTTTCATAGAAAGTTCATACTAAATTTCGTTTTGCTAGAAAGAGATAGATTACAAACTTTGACTCATTTATTATCAGATATTGAAATTTTTTTCGCCATTTCCTTTATTTTTCAGTCTAGTATCCATATTATTATGTTTAAAGCTATTTTTATATTTTATGCATATTCCCTATTGTACTAGTTACTACATTCATCTGTCGCATATTCTGCTGTCCTGCTGCTACGCTTGCGAGGGGAAAAAGCAAAGGCGGGTCCCACCTTGCGACGCTCAAGAGGTAATTATTAATTAAACACGTTATTAAATCTACGAATTATATTACGTATTATGCGATACACGGGGAGGGTAGGTACACATGTATACGCGAAATAAAATATCTATTGCCAATAAAAAATTTACGGCTCTGAAATTGCAAAAATACTTAAGTTATAATATTCACTTTTGCCCGGTAATATTATTTTTACTAGCTGTACCCATACGTTGATGCGTAAG
The DNA here is from genome assembly GCA_905404095.1 of Glaucopsyche alexis. Lineage (NCBI taxonomy): Eukaryota > Metazoa > Arthropoda > Insecta > Lepidoptera > Lycaenidae > Glaucopsyche > Glaucopsyche alexis. Next base: position 22,641,938 of record FR990048.1, on the reverse strand, counting down.
GTAAAAAGTAATTTTATGTTGGTATGCCTGTTTCAATATGATGAAAGTGATAAAACTTTTAACCGAGTTTCCAAATGGAGTAGGCTTACAATTCAACATTATATTTTTATTCGAAATTAAAGTAACTGCAGAATCTTTTTTAGGGTTCCGTACCTCGAAAGGAAAAAACGGAACCCTTATAGAATCACTTTGTTTTCCGTCCGTCTGTCTGTCAAGACCCTTTTTCTCAGGAATGCGTGAAGGTATCAAGCTGGAATTTATATTAAATACTTTGATTTTTTTACAGCTCCAAGAGACAGTAAACTTGTCTCTTGGAGCTGTAAAAAAATCAAACTTCTAAGCTAACGCAGTCAAAAGATACAGCCGTTTATGCCGCAAATTTTCGACACTCACAAAATAATCAAAACCTACACGGTACTTCCCGTGAACTCAGAATCTTAAAATTTGGTACGAAGCAACGTCTACGAAGAACGAACGAACGAACGAACGTCTAAGAAGCACAAATAAAGGAAAAATGGCGAAAACCGTAAACTTTTTGTTACATGATAATATAATAAATATATCTTTAATAATTTTAAATTTACTACCCCTTTCCTCATGGACGAGTAGAGGTATTAAATTGAAATTCATATCAAATACTCAGGTCTAAAATACCTTTAAGCTGTAACAAACATCACTACAGGTTTATACGGAACCCTCGGTGCGCGAGTCCGACTCGCACTTGGACGGTTTTTTGATAGTAGACGAATGTTTTATATCCTCAGCGTTTTTAAAATCAACTATCTAAAACGTGTAAATGTTAATTTCGACTTATCCTAAGAATTCTAGACTGGGCTTAAGGCTAGAAATTGAATTTTAAAAACGAAAACGGTAATTCATTTTGGTAATAATCAAAACTTAAATACTATAAACCCGATTACGTAAATTAAAATATAACTTTTGTTACCCGGGCCATTACTACGAATCTATTGACACCTTATTCATTAAAATCCGATCTGCTGATCTGCTGTTCAGGCGCTACAAGGTGGAAGATATATACATACATACTTTAGACTGTCAAAATCGTTACCATTTCTTTTGGCAAAAACAGTATCCTATTTAATTTATAATCTAAAATTTACGCACGTTGATTCTAATTTTAATAGGATTAACTTTTTTTGCCGTAACTTGCTGAGTCTGTGGATCGTCACACGGTGTGGGGTCACAGAAAACCAAGGAAGGGTTGATGTTTCGGTTTTAAGCATTACAATATGTGCCCGCCGAATGCAAAACGTACACAACTTTTAGATGCTTTTAGGAATAAAAAAATCGTGCAATCGATTTTAATAAAATAAAAGATAATATCCTATTTTGTAATCTAAAATCTACGCACGTTAGTGCTAATTTGACTGGGATTTAGTTAATATAATTGGCTCTGCGTAACGAGGCTGAGGTAATTGGATGACGGCTACACCACGCGTCGACGATTGGAATTTTGCGACGTTGCCATGACACCATCACGCGCCTCACTGGCTCGCATATTCAATAATTTTGTTAGCTTATCCGGCGTGGGCTCGTATACATTTATTTTGTAATTGCTTCATGTAGAAAACCAGAATCGACAATATTGAGGATTTCGGGGAAAGGAAAATTGTTCAATTGCAAATAATTTAAGACTAGGTGTAGTTTCTAAAAATAAACATTTGTTATTGAAGTTTTTGATTAAATATATTTTTTTTTGTTTAATGTAATATCAGTTTTAATATATTTTTAATTTAATCATCTCTATAATGTACTTAATATATAGGTGAGGTTTCTAAAAATAAACATTTGTTATTGAAGTTTTTGATCAAATGTTTTTTTTTTGGTTTAATGTAATATCAGTTTAAATATATTTTTAATTTAATGTACCTAATATATCTACGATTGAAGTACATGTTTTTTTTTAATATCATAATAGATGGTAGAAGTAATAAAAACACAGCCATTTGTTTTGATTACTTCTACCATCTTTGTATTTAGAAAGAAAAACAAAATATCTACCAAAATTCGAAAACAGAATTTTAACAACCGGATAAGTTTCAGGTGTTGACGCTTATCTGTTTCATGAAAAATGTACGAAAGGGAGTAAAAAACAAAATATCAATTTCTTTTCCATTTATCCATTGTACAACAATCCTTTCCAAATCCTTGTTTCACGAATAATAATTTATTATCTGCCAAGTCGTTACAATGATTTTAAAAATAAGAATAAGAGTCTACGAACATTTTGCATAGGTGAACATTCTTCATACGAATACTGACTAATGTTAATATCAGGCTTGTTAAATTGTTTCGCACGCAGCGTTCTCGAGTTTTGTAGACCAATGGGGCACTCACGTTAGAGACATTTTAACACTGAGATAGGACCATTCTTTATAATAATATATCCTTTCTCCGTCGACTTGTTAATAATTAATATGTTCTATGTTTTAAGAAAACAGTTTGCTAAGCCGGTTTCCACTTAGATAGTTCTAAACCTGCATGTACAGATGTGGGGGTAATATTATGTAAGTTTCTTTGAAAATTTTAGGGTCAGTCCTCACTGCGACGAGACGAGACGCGGCCGTGTATTTTTAAGATAGCTTTTCAAAATTGAACTGTATTCACTACACAATAAGATATTAAATATTAAAACTATACCTACACTATAACTAAACCAGAGGGGCAATTCTTCTAAATAAAACCTGCATTAAGGCCGTGTAGACCCAATTTTACATGACTTTGAATCGATAATAAACAAACAAATAGTAACTTTAAAAAGCCAAAAAAAAATACACATTGTTGTTTACTTAATGTTCTTTTACAATTTGTGGTTCAAAACATAATATTGAAAACTTCACTCGATCAAAAATAATTCCGAAGAGGAGGCTAAATTTGAATATTTTTCTTTTTGTTCATGAAGTTCATGATAGTTTTACTTTCAAAAATCATATCTACGAAAAGCTAATAACTTAAAAAAGAATAATTTCTGGTTACATTTTGCATGTTGGTTTAATTATTTTAACAATAAATTAATATTGAAATGCAGCGTGCGTAAGCCGCTAGAGTCGCCCCACAGTCGCCCGCTAGGCGTTGACGAGGACAGACCTATGTCAGTTTTGCCAGCGCACGGCTTACCCGCGTATTTATCGAACAATTCTTTCGTTTCTAACGCAGTGTAGGAAAGTCAGTGTGTTTTGTTTTTTTATTTTTGAACTAAATTATACATATCATACACAATAACATGTTATATTTTATCGTCGCCGCGTCATTGCTTTTGCCAGATGAGACGACCTCTGTGGCTCAGTGATTGAGCGTGTTGGTGCTCAAGCCGGGGGTAGCGGGTTTGAATCCCGCCGAAGGAACAAAAAGTTTCCTGTGTTCCCGGGTCATGGATATGTATAATACAATAAAAATCTAAAGGAAAGTCAGTTTGTTTTGTATTTTTTTATGTTTCTTTTTATTTTTGAACTAATTCTATACAGATAAAAAAAATTGAAGTGTCTGTTTGTAACTTCAAATTAACAGCTTTTCATATACCTAAGGAATCTAAAAGTATATTCGGTACTTATAATAAAATACCAATTTTTAAAATTTTTGTCTGTCCGTCTGTCTGTCTGTTTGTTCCGGCTAATCGGCTGGACCGATTTTCACGGGACTTTCACTAGCAGATAGCTGATATTATAAGGTCTAACATAGGCTACTTTTATTTTAGGGTTCCGTTTAAAAAAATAGGGTTCCGCTTTCGTTAGATCTGCGCAAACGATGTTGCGGGCATCAGCTAGTTATACATATAACCATACACAATAAGATGTTACATTTTATCGTCGCCGCGTCGTTTCTTTTGCCAGATGAGACGACCTCTGTGGCTCAGTGATTGAGCGTGTTAGTGCTCAAGCCGGGGGTCGCGGGTTTGAATCCCGCCGAAGGAACAAAAAGTTTCCTGTGTTCCCGGGTCATGGACATATAGGAAAGTTTGTTTTGTATTTTTTTATGCTTCTTTTAATTTTTGAACTAAATCTATGTTTATAAATAAAAATGAAGTGTCTGTTTGTAACTTCAAATTAACAGCTTTTCACATAATGCATCTGAAAGTATATTCGGTACTTACAATTACAATAAAATACCAATTTTTAAAAATGTCTGTCCGTCTGTCTGTCTGTCGGTCTGTCTGTCTGTTTGTTCCGGCTAATCTCTGAAACGGCTGGACCGATTTTCGCGGGACTTTCACTGGCAAATAGCTGATGTCATAAGGTCTAATATAGGCTACTTTTATTTTAGGGTTCCGTTTAAAAAATAGGGCTCAGCTTCCGTCAGTTAGGCGCAAACGAAGTACTAATACACAATAACATTATCGTCGCCACGTCGTTGCTTTTGCCAGATGAGACGACCTCTGTGGCTCAGTGGTTGAGCGTGTTGGTGCTCAAGCCGGGGGTCGCGGGTTCGAATCCCGCTGAAGGAACAAAAAAAATTTCTGTGTTCCTGGGTCATGAATGTGTATTAAATATGTGTATAATGCAATAAAAATCTTAAATATTATGTGTATAATATAAAAATTATTAAATATATTTCTGTTGTCTGGTACCCGTAACACAAGTTCTTCGAGAACTTACCACGGGACCAGATTGACTTGGTGTGAAGCGTCCATAGATATATTATTGTGTTGTGTATTAAGAGAAAAAAGTAGCTGATGCGTGGAGTAGCCTTAGTACATTATTGAATAAGCCAGTAAACAGTTTTTATGAATTTGTAACATCTACCATCTTCTTTGCCGTACTTTTCGTTTCTTTTTATTTCGATTTCTGTTTTTACAATAATAATAATAAATAACTCCCCACGTCGATTTCGGTGACGGTGGCTGGTTTTATTGTAGCCTAGCCAGTTACACAGGAGTATTTTTATAGTGCCCAAGTGTGTGCGCAGTACACAAAGGCACTCTTTTTTTACTCTCGTAATCCAGGGGGACGGATAACCGACACGACTGACGAGAGATGAGGCGCAGGTCCGACTTTTTACCTGCCCATCCGACGCATGGATCATCTTTCTTGTCAGACAATCAGGTGATCAGCCTGCATTGTCCTAACCAAACTTGGAAACAACAATATTTGTTGTTCCAGTGCGGGAATCGAAATTAGAACCTACGACCTCCGAGTCGAGAGCTCTAACCACTAGACCACGGAGGCTGTTCTATTTACAATAAAATATAAGGATACGTGCTCAACATCCGTCATGCTTGCCTTTGCAGAACACACCAAGTCACTCGCAAGTAGGGGTTGCAATCCGGATACTTCGAAATTCGAAAAATTCGAAAAATCCGGATTTTCATTTAAAAATCCGGATTTTTCGAGTTTTTCGAATCTTGGTTACTACTATGAAAATTACATATTTTAATTGTAATTAGTATGTACTCTAGACGTACAATATTTGAATAAGGGATATAATTAATCGAGTGAACAAAAAATAAGTTGGTGACTGTACGTGAGCATACTGTATTGCTGAATTTGGCAGAGAATTAATATGTTGGCGACTAAATTACAAAACTGGTGAAATCACTCAAGTGACAAAAAATACAAAAATCGGCAGATAAAAAGTAGCGAAATTTAATCCAATTAGCACCGATGAGTTGGTGACCATTACACCATGTAAGTAGCTAATAAAGATTTGATTGATAAATTAATAGCTGCTAAAAATTCAATTTGCAAGTTACGGAAAATCCCAGTTTTGGATACTATTGGAGGTTTTTTTTTCTTTGGTATGGGTATCGTTTTCAAGGTTTTTGGGGGTGCAGAATAATATGAAAATAAAATCCGTTTTAAAATTCCAAAATGGCGTATATTTTTTTTTTTATTAAAAATGGATGTCTTTTTCCATGTTTCATATTATGCTGATTATAAAATTGTCTTCCAATTTCATTTTCTAAAATGGAGACTATCCAATCTTCTTAAAATTAACATGTAGTTTGTAAAGCTATAGAAACTTTTCGAAATTCAGGATTTTCAAATTTCTTTTTTTGGCATTCATGAAAAAAATATGCGATTTCCGGGTTAAGAGGGAGGAAATTTTTATTATTTTTCCAGTAATAGTATTATTTTTCCGTTTCTAAAATAGAAGCGATTATAGAAAAAAAATATGGCAATGTTCTACTTTGACACAAACAGTGTATAAAGCTATAGAAATTTTGGAAAATTCAGGATTTTCAAATTTCTTTTTCTTCCATCGTGAAGAAAATATGGTGTTGCGGGGTTCTTAAGGGGAGGAAATTTTCATTATTTTTTCAATAGGATGCACCATTTCCGAGATAGAATCAATTTTATAAAAAAAATGCTCTACATTGAGATACGAGGGATGTATAAAGCTATGGAAATTTTGGAAAATTCAGGATTTTCAAATTTCTTTTTCTTCCATCATGAAGAAAATATGAGGTTGCGGGGTTACTAAGGAAATTTAAAATGGATGACTTTTTTGTAATCAGCACCCCCAGAAACCAACAAAAGGACAACCATATTATTTTTATAAAATTAAGTATGTCCGCCATATTGGAATTTCAAAATGAATGCCATTTTCGTATCCAGCACCCCCAAAAACCTGGTAATGACACCTATGTTCATTTTGCGAAAAATGAATATCAGTTATTTTTAAATTTCAAAATCAATTTACACAATATCTACACCCCCCTAAAATCGAGGAAAATTAAAAATTGGGAATTTTGTACGCTTCTTTATGTTTATTTTTATGTGCGCTGGTTTTGCTGCTTGTATGTTTTTTGAGTTACCTACATTAGGGAAAATATATGTGCCTATTCTTAAATTAAATGTGTACTCACAAATTGTCGCCAAGATGGTTATTTGTTCGCTAATATAATATATGTCTGCCAGTTTGGAATATTCAGTCGTATTACTTAGTCACCAGATTTGTAAATTTTTATTCCTTACATTCTTTAGCCAACATGGTAATTTAGTATTCAATATTCGGTATTTTCACATCCAAAATTTAATTGTTTTGTCGTGAGTTTAAATCCATGCCTTTGGATAATTTGATATTATTATTTTTTGTCCTGTTGAAATTGTTGACACATTTTTCCATTTATTCAAGTTATTTGGTAGAACATAGTCAATCCATTAAATGGAGATGCGAGGGATGAAGATCTGCTAAAATATTATGGTCGCTATATATGTATATGTATGGACTGTTTCTAAGATACTTACCATTTTATATTTTTTAGTAGTAGTACAGTTCAGTAATAGGTGATCCAATTTATAAAAACACTGAATATGGTTTCAGTTTTAATTGCACAAGTAGTAAGAAGTATAATAAGCAAATCCAAACTTGTATATTTATATTTATTATTAATTGAATTCGTACTAACGAAAGTCAAAACATATTATTGCAATTTTAATTTCTACAATCATAGAATGCCAAATTAATATGACAGCTTAAAAAGAAATGTAGTGGTTTAACTATATTTAATTATCTTCTAAATAATGAATATCTAAGTCCAAATACCTAAATCTTATCTCTATGATATCAGAATAAATTCTTAAAAAGTTTGGGAAGAAGTTTTGGAGTCGATAATACCTGACTGGTTGGTTTAAGATTAGAGAGAGTTTTTCCGAATGAATGAAAGTAATATATATTTTTTTATTATTAAAATTAATTTGATTGAACTAAACTAACCTAAACTAACGAGTCAGTAGCAAAACTAAATGAAAATCAACGCTCCTGTTTTTGCGTAGAAATAATTATTTTTTAGATAATATTTTAAAGATAAGATATAGGTGCCAAAAATAGCACCAACGATTTGTGTAAACCACTGTTATTTTTTTAAGTAATGTAGTTTTCATCTTATAGCGGAAACTTCAAAGTGCAATAAAGAGTAAGATGTTACTGTTTATTTGTAAGTAAAATGTTAAAATAAAGATCTTACAATAGTTACAGATTTTAAATTGTGCTTAGAATTGTTAATTGTACTTCTGTTAGTTACCGAGGGAATTAAAAGCACAATTTACGTGTTTAATTATTACCCAAATAGGTGGGTGGTTTTTACTTTCAATAACTCAAAAGTGGTCCAATTTCGTCCATACAAAATTATTTGTTCAGCCCCATACTTCAAATGATTTGTCTTCACTCCCCGGATCTCAATTTAAAGGATTTTCAGTTTCCTACGTTTTATTAAACTGTAATAATTTTCCTACGTTAGTACTTTCTCATAGAAATGGAACTTTACGAAAACGGTAGTGGTGAACTGTGGCGTAGATAATTATGTAAAAAAAGCGTTAAAAAGATCACAGGCTATTCCACTTTTTTATAATTCTTTACTGCTGGAACATTTAGTAAATAACAATATATACATACCTTATTCAAAATAAAATACTAACTATAAAACTGAACATTCTAGGATTTCAAACGTAATCAAAAATATTTATAAAAATGAAAAAATAAATATAATTAAGTATATAATTTTGATATAATCTCATTATGTTTTTATTTATTCAGATTTTAATTCTAATACTTACAACTTAAAATAAGAATTTATTTAAATTAAGTTATAAAAAAGTAACTGTTTTTTTTTACTAATGAGTGTAATTTTTGCTACAAAATAGTAGTAAAATAAACATTGAAGTTTTATAAAATATGCAACAAATTAAAAAAAAAATGAAAAAATCTGAATTATCCGGATAATCCGGATTTTTGGGAGAAAAAATTAAAAAATCCGGATTTTCAAAATATCAAACGTTTGTGGAGGTTTGGATTTTGCGGCAAGTGGCAAACGTGCGGACTCGGCAGTAGGAATACATTTTTTGCAAGTGTCTGCCTAAGTAGGTACCATCAAATCGTCAACACCTATGTACCTGATACAGTATTTTTATCTCACGAAACGACACGTACTTTAGTGACCACACGAGCTAACGATAGGTACTCGTCTCCATGCACACATCGAACACAGCGTGTTTTTATACTTGTAACAGAACACACTGCATAGAAACTGTCAAAATCTATACTTAATATTATAAAGCTGAAGAGTTTGTTTGTTTGTTTGAACGCGCTAATCTCAGGAACTACTGGTACGAATTGAAAAATTCTTTTTGTGTTGGATAGTCCACTTATCGAGGAAGGCTTTAGGCTATATAACATCATGCTAAGCTCAATACGAGCGGAGCACCATTCAAGAATGTTACAAAATCGGGGGTCTTTTTTTCCTTTTGAAAGCTTTCGCTGCGTACGCTGCGGAAACGGTTAAAGTTTCGCTAAAATGATGTATGGCAGAATTGTTCCTCTTTAAAAGTTCTAAAAAAAAGTCCGCGACAGTATATGTCTATCTTTTAAGGTTGGCTCACTATAACCTTTTTATACTAACCAAATTTGTTCTAAAAGTAAGCATTATTTCTGAAGGTGTTTTCATAAAGATTATATTAATCCTTATCCAAGTAAATACGTTATTCATTACAAGCATTTAATCTAGAAGAAATTTGCCGTTTACATCATTTGATTTCAATAAGTATTTTAGAAGATATCGCAGTAATAAAATAATCATGCGCGCTATAGTACGGCGCGCGGCGCGGGCGGGTAGTCGTGAGGTGAAAGCGCTTCTCCTTCTACGTAAATGAAGTCGCGGGTAAATTTTAGCGATATCCTAAAGTAACTATTCCACGCGGACGAAGTCGCGGGGAAAAGCTAGTAATTGAATAAAATTTAAGAATTGTTTACTTAGGTACCTACCTATAATATCTATTCAAATTATGTGTGCTATGTGTTGCATTAAAACAGTTATCTATGAATTTTATTATATTTTTCAATGCAAATAATAAAATAAATTGACCTACTGCCGACACGACTACACTGTAACACTTTGGGTTCATGTAAGTTCACGCCGGCGACGTAGGCGCGCGGCTCGCTTTGCGGCAATTGCGGGCAACTCTTGGAAGCGTTAAATGCCTATTTCGCTTGGTCTACCTGGTCTTAATACAATTACAATCAAGTCCCGAGACGCTAAAATTCCCAAACGGTGTTTTTATGAACGTTAGACCAACGTGAAACGCGCTCTGATCGGTCGAAACGTCATAAAATTCCTTCATGATAATATGTCGCTTCAGTTACAATCCAAACAAAGTAAAATTAAGTCTACTTTAAATACGAGAATTGAGGTTCTGGTGTAGGTTTACCAGCCTACTGGGGCTGGCCGATTTTTAACCAAACATATCAATTGAACGCAACTATAAATGAACAAGTATGGGAAACTTTAATCGATATTTCTAGTATTTTTTGACAGATGATTTACAAACACCACACAAGATGTTTATCTCTTTTTAAGATTTAAATAAAGATAAAAAAAGGTTTATCTTTATTTTACACACTTTATTTAAATTAAAACATTCACAATCATTATCAATACATAATATAATAAATCGTAACTGGTCGCTGAACTGGTACATGAAAATTGAAATATAAGAAAAAGGGGTCTTCATGAACCAAAAAGATCATACTATAGTTTTTACCCTACTACGGCGAATTCAGAAGGAAGGGTAATGATTTTAGCAATATATGTATGTATGTTTGTTCCACCATAGGACCTAAAGTACTGATCCATTTTAAAGAAAGGTATCAATAGATTCGTAATAATAACCCGGGTAACATATAATAATAATTTTCGTAGCCCGCTTATAGTTTTTGTTTTTAATATAGTTATACTAAAGTAAATTAAACATGCTATAAAATCAGACACCGTAGGTATCCTAGGTTATCGTTTGATCGTTCTTCCGAGCCAGTTGTCGTGTTACTTATGGCTACAAGGGCTATTAACCGTTTAACTCTTTATTTTATATATACGTAGTACCCATGGCCAGCATAAATGGCACAAAAGGATTCTATTATTACTATTATAAATGCGAAAGATTGTAAAGATGGATGGATGGATGTTACTCTTTCATGCAAAAAGTACTGAACGGATTTTGATGAAATGTGTTATGGAAGTAGTAGTAGTAGTAGGAAGTAGCTCTGGAATAACACATAGCTACTTTTTATCCTAAATAGTACAGTGTTCCTATGGGATACATATTTATATGGGCGTAGCCACGGTAAGGTAGTTTATTTATATGTATTATAAGTCATTGTATGTATCAAGACGTCAACAACATTTAGTGTAGCTATTGGTTATTTTGTAAACTTGCGGCCGAATGTTAAAAGCTTCTTAAATGCTAATTAGGGACACATTAAATCTAAATCGCTGTCTCTATCTGCTTGACAGAATGACCAGAGGATCTCGAAGACCGGTATACTCGTAAATGTTAAATCAGCGTTAAATGTTTTGATTGGTCCAAACTGCACAAAATCAGTTTATGATAACAAGTCGCTTCACTTTTAATACAATCAAATTAAATTGAAAATCTACTTTAAATACGACAATTGAGGTTTAGGATACCTTAGGACTTGAGAGTCTTCTAATTTAAGTAGCAATTCGGTGTTTAGTTCGATACTAGCTGTATAACTCCCCACACCTATTTCGGTGACAGGTCAGTAACGCAGGAGTAATTTCATAGTACCAAGTGTGTGCGCAATACACAAGAGCACTCTCTCTTCCTTTCTCTCTTCCTTTCTCTCTTCCTTTGAGTTCGTGATCTAACCACAAGACCACGGAGGCTGTTATATACTAGCTGTACTAGATCGACTGTACTGACATCCCTGACCACTCAACTCTATCCAAGTCCACTCAACATGCTAATTACGAGCAGATATCGGACAAAGAAATTTAATTAAAATTGCTAATTAACGACGTCATGAGTGCAAGCGAAGGTCGTTCTTGCGTTTGGCCTAGATATACCTAGGTTATTGTATTGAAGATCGGCAGGTTTAAAAGGCCGTTTTGACAGTTCATTTTCAATTCTTGTTATGAATTACTGTATGAAAGATGACAGCGATCGTAAAATGGCCACTTGAATTGCAATTCATAATATGATTTGGATACAATTAAAATGCAGAAATTGGCTGAAATGCATTCATTTGACAGATTTACAAGCAGAATTGCTTTAGTGTCAAATAGCAATATTGAGATGATATTGCGCAAGTGGCCTTTTTAGACCCGCACGATGACACGTTTTATTTTAAAACTCATTTAAATCACAAATAGTTTATAGTAATAGTAAAATCCAGACATACTTTGTAAAAAAACTTTGGATACTTTGTTGCCGTTTCAGCCTGGTGACGTCCACTGCAGGACATAGGCCTCCCCCATAGATTTCCAGTGCGACCGGTCGCTCGCTGGATACTTTGTTGATTTATTATAATTATATAATAATATACCTATATTTTTGCATAATAAATTATATGATAATTTCAGTGTGATTTGCTTCGATTTAAAATATGTTGATTCGAGAGGACATTTTTTGATACTAATTTTGACAATCCTATGTATGTTTGTGCAAGCGAATCTCATAAATACCTTAATCGATTTGTATAGGGTTTTCACTAATGAATTTTCGCTTTCTTCACTTAAAGCTGAGTGTTTGCTTCATTTTAATCGGTTCATTAATAAAAAATAAAATCAATCTAAAGATTTACATACAAAAAGCTATCGTATAACATAACCGATCAGTAGAAATTGCTAAAACTTTACTTAAGTATTACCTAATCATTGAAATACAATGATTAGGTACCTAATACAATGAAGAAGCTCGATGTCTATATTATATAAGCAGCTTTTATAATTTTGTTAGTTTAGTAGTTATAACCAACTTATAAAATGCGCTTACTTGGAAAACTTCGTTGCAAAATAAAGAAATGATGAGTAAACTCTACGTGCGCTGACTCGCTCTTGGTCGGTTTTATATTGTTACTTTGTCTAAGCTCCTCGACTTAACGTGTAACCCTAATCGTGAATGAACATTACACAAACATCGTTAAATGATGATAATCGTTAGCACAAAACCTCAAACCTCAACAGACTATTGCGAGGGCTCTACTCCATTGATTAGACACGGAGCACTCGAGAGGAGTGGTGCGGTAAACTCCCAACTACAGAGTGTTTATAAGTGTCAAGTGCGACTTGGACAGTTCGGCAAAATCAATTCTGAACTGGAATTTGAATGTTTTGTATTGCACTCCATTTGAGGAACAATTTTAGTAGTCTAAGTAGTAAGGTTGGTTGGGATAATATTGACTCTTCGTGTGGCATTATTGATCTTGTACCATCTGATAGTAATGTTTTTTTTTTTGCCGATAAAAGGAAAGATGAAAGAGGGGTAGAGGGGTAGAGGAAGACCAAGGAAAAACTATATTAGTCAACTCGTAGAGAATGTAAATGTTTTGTACTATAGAGAGCTGAAGTTACTAGTGGAGGATAAAGAAAGTGGCGAAAGCTCCACAGACAAGGGCTGTGCTCTTAAGTTAAAGAAGAAAAAGATAAAAGATTGGACGCTAATGACAAAACTATAAGAGTTCCGAGACGTGAACTATGAAATCCTAATTATAATACTAAATAAAACTACATTCAACTCTAAAGTCTGAGGCGTTGATGTCAGTAAAAACTCACAAAACAGACGATTAAAAGAGGAAGCAAATACTTTTCCCAAAATAAGATCAATACAATCAGTTGTTCGAGGTCAATAATCTAAACAACGTCGTCAAGAGTGTAATTTTATTTTATTTAGCTTAAACGTCTTGACATAATCAGTGCAGAGCAGATTATAATATTTCCAAAATATCCTTAATTGATTTTGAACTACCTTAAAAATATAATTACAACAGCAGCTATATTAATATTTTCTACATCAGCAATAAGATTTAATTTTTATGCCCCTAGAAGTTCTTTCTAACACCATGCTTATTTATTTGTAATATACACATAATAATAATTAATTAATAAGTTTTATTTAGGTAAGTATGTAACTCTGGAATGATTTAAATCGTTGCTAATGTAGCTAGTTATTTAATAGCTAAATTATATTGAGAAGTACCTAAAAATATAATAAAAAATATAAAATATAAATAAATATAATATAATATTATGTCTTATATAATATCTATGGACGCTTCCACACCATGTCAATCTGGTCATGTACTAAGGACGGACAACAACGGAAATATATTGAATACTTTTTAACCATAAGGTACTCGTATGTACACGTCATATATAAAAAAATATACTATGCACAATATATTTAGTACACATCCAAGACCCAGGAAGACAGAAAAACTTTTTGTCTCTTCGGCCGGATTCGACCCGCGACCTTCGGCCGCGTTCCACTGGGCCAAAGAGCCCAGAGGACATCAAAACAATTATAATGTTGTTAATTTTAATAATTCACTAAATAAAGTAACAGTTATAAATAACCATACGAAATATTTTCGCAAAATATATTATCACATATTGTATGATCCCCAGGCGCCTGTAAATTCACGTCGGCAGCTGTAATCGGCAACTGCTCAAACTTCGCACCTGTCCGAACTTCGACGAATAGACATAGGAACGGGAATAATAATATTATAAATACAACATTTTGCAAGGTATGTATCGCAATTGAAATTTATTTGAATGAATTTTTCCTATTTTATTGGTATTTGAATTAAATCACTTGTTATTGTGGTGTTCTTTTTTTTTTTTTTTTTTTTTTTTATGAAATAAGGGGGCAAACGAGCAAACGGGTCACCTGATGGAAAGCAACTTCCGTCGCCCATGGACACTCGCAGCATCAGAAGAGCTGCAAGTGCGTTGCCGGCCTTTTAAGAGGGAATAGGGTAATAGGGGAGGGTAGGGAAGGGAATAGGGTAGGGGATTGGGCCTCCGGTAAACTCACTCACTCGGCGAAACACAGCGCAAACGCTGTTTCATGCCGGTTTTCTGTGAGCCCGTGGTATTTCTCCGGTCGAGCCGGCCCATTCGTGCCGAAGCATGGCTCTACTGTTCGAAAAAGAAAAAGCCAGACCAGAACCTCAATTCTCGTATTTAAAGTAGACTTTCATTTTATTTCGATTGTATTGTAAGTGAAGCGACACGTTATCATAAACTGATTTAATGAAGTTTCGACCAATCAGAGAGAAGTTTCACGGTTTAACGTTTACGAGAATACCGTTTGACAGTTTTAACGTATCGAGACTTGATTGTTATTGTATTAATGCAGGTTTTATTTAGCAGAATCGACCCTCTGAGCGAATCGGTCCAGACCGAAGAGACCAGAGACCAGAAATCTCGGCATCATCCTGGGATGATTATTTTATTATGGAGATTTCTGGTCTCTTGAACCTTTTTTTTTTTTTTTTTTTTTTTTTTTTTTTTTTTTTTTTTTTTTTTGATATCGCAGGGGAAAGGTCGTTACGCCTTCCCCAGGAGGGGTATCCCGGGGATATGTGGGACTCCCGACGCGACTCGCCGGTTTACCCACTAAAACTTAACCTGCGGATTGCCATCAGCCGCTATAATGGGGAGTGTCCCGGATCTGTCTAACACAGGACACCCCCCGCGACCGGCCGGTCTACCTGTATAGGGACCGGACTTCCACCACAATTAGGGGCCACTCTGACAACCTGGAGTGTCCCCCTCGGCGCCGGGACTAGCTAAGCCGGGGAGGTTCCCATCCTCTCCCGGAGCCTCGGTTGGACAGGAGACTATTGGAGGAGGTTCGCATAGCGACGCCTCCTCGCTCCCGTCCTACGCCGGCGGAGCGGAGCAGAGGATGGATCTATCTCTCTGTCCCGCTCCGCGGCCTCTTTCTGCGAAATGACGGCTTCGCAGAAGGAGACCGCCGCCTGCCAGGCCTCATCGCTCTCGAGCATGCAGCGCACCACACTCGAGAGCGAGAGGTCCCGCCCAAGCACTGCCACGAGATCGTGGCGCTGCACGGCCCATCTGTCGCACACCTCTAAGGTGTGCTGGGCCGTGTCCTCCGCAGCGCCACATTGGTGGCAGGCTGGCGTTGGCTCCCTCCTGGCGACCTTACACAGGTATGCACCGAAGCAACCATGCCCGGTGAGCACCTGTGTAAGGCGGAAGGTGAGGGGTTTTGGTCTCTTGAACCTGTGTCGATTATTGTTAATGTAATGTGATAGCAAAATCTTTAACTTTAACGAGAAACGCATATGGAAACACTTGTTCACGTTTAAAAACATTTGATTTTCTTTACACCAATTGGCTATTCAGTTAAGATCATATTTTTGGTTTTCATAGTGTAAGGAATACAACAGCCTATTTTCGTTGTATCACTGGTATTAACGGTACCTAATAGACAAAATAAGCAGTAACTACCCCATCCGTCTTGCAATTAGCGCCTATCATAGGGAGTATGATTTATTGCTAGAACGTGGTATATTAACTACTGTAATATCTTTAGAAATATTTAGACCTTAAACGTGCTACGAGCACTTTATCAGCATCAGTAGTTTTTGAAAAAATCGCGGACAAATATACAAACATAGGTACATACATACAAACATACCATTGAAACAAACTGATATCTGCCTTTTTTATTTGAGAAAAATTGTACGGCCACTTTGCGAGGCCGCTGCCGTGCTTTCAGATTTCCAGAACACGAATACAAAGAAAGATGAATTAAAGTAGTGGAGTCTATGACTATTTATTTTTTCAGCTCAAAATTAAAAACTGTAGGTATTCGAACTTAGTAAATAACTCAACCAAAAACAATCAATAGAAGTCATCTATCTTATTGGTTTTCAGCACGCCGTTTAATAAAGATGATTACTTCCTGCACTCAAACTCCTTCCGCACCGGCCGCCAAGGCCTCGAGGCCTCGCTTAGGGCCCAAGGCCCCGATTAGCCCTGACTCACGCCTCCTAATGAAAGCTCAAAATATCTTTATTTCTTTCATTCCTCATAATTATAAGTAATAATCCTTACGACGATTGCTTCCCTTCCAAACGATTTCCTGTATTGGATGTCTAATGAAAATAAACAATATTGGCCTTTTGCTTATACAATTATATCAAAAAACCTTTATTACTTTCAGGTAAATGGCTATAAAACGATATGAATATGATAGCTGTACCAAAGGTAAAATAGCTTGGAATAATAGTTATAGTAAATGAAATCAAATTTTACAAAAATTGGATCTCAGTAAAAGCTTTTACCTGACTGTACCAGGAGGAGGGTTATTTTTTCGAGTGTGTATGTATATTTCTTTGGCACACTCTAGAGCCTAAGCGGCTTGTCGGATTTAAGTTTGAGAAGTATTACTAGATTAGTAGTAAGATCGCTACTTTGGCGCCGTCGTGTCGTTCTCGGTGACGTGACGGTGACGGTGGCGGTGGACAAGCGCACTTAGTGTTACTCTTACTACTAATCTAGTATCACATCTACTATAGCCGTGTCCACCGCAAGCCCGTCATGTCAACCTAATCTCGGCACAAATGAGTTGGGATTGTTTGGGGCTATTTTGGTATTTGAAGTATAGTGAAATTAAGATGGCTGACATTTGAGATATGGTGAAATCAAGATGGCGTAACTTTTTGTTATATGAAGATGTTTTCTGTCAACAGCATTTACTATGGCCGTGTGTCCACCGTACATTCGTCACCCGAGCACCGTCATCCTGTCGTCGAAGTATCACGCGTCAATATAGAATACCACGCGTGAACATGTTCAGCGTCGGTGGTGCAGCGCCCTGACGTCGTCGTCGCACCGCAATGGCTTTTGATTATTTATATCAAAAATATATTACATAACAAATTACAATAAATAAAAATGCTCAAGAAATTTTAATACCTACGCCATTTATCTATACTAATATAATAAAGAGGAAAAGTTTGTTTGCATTGAATAGGCTCCGAAACTACTGGACCGATTTTGATGAAATTTGGCACAGATGTAGAGTAGACCAGGGGAAGGATATATTCTGCGAAATTAACTTTTGCGCGCACAAAGTCACGGGCAACATCTAGTTCATTAATTAAATTTGTCGAAAGTTTGTGGTTTGTGGTGAAAAAGAAATGTTTGTGGGATATAAAACTATGGATGAGTCAAAAGATAAATTTTTGCAAAAAAAATCTAATATGACAAATATGTCTTTCTAAAGCCGAACATTGAAGAGATGGATCAGATAATTTAAGACAGGAGGTAATTATTAAGACGATGTAACTACAAAAAACGAAAATCCTACAATCATACAAGTCGTTGACCGCTATAACTAATTTTATTTAGCAAATAAATGAAATAAAACATGCAAGCAGATTGCTGATGATGAGTAAATAACAAATGTATTCGAGGACATATTCTGTCTTGTAATTTGACACAAAGCCTGTTTGACGCCCTTGGGCGCTTAACTGACACAGTAACTTTAGTACAAGTTAAGTTCTTCATTAGAGTCGGTCGACAAATCATAAGTTCTAAGGCGTAGTTTACACATGATGACTTAATATTTTAGAGAGTAGTCATACATAAATTACAGTGACGATAAAAATAAATACACATAATAATTACTAATTACTTTTTAAAATTCTGGAGAAAGTCATTTGAAAGATCATTATAGTTTTACGAGAATTGTGCATACGGAATAGTGTGAAATTTGTTAAAGTTTAAGCGGAGAAAGGCCTGCCGAAAGCTAATATTTAAAAGAATCACGCTTAGAAATACATTTACCCCATTACTATTAAACACTGTATAACCTTTGAATAGTTACACATTGTTTTGTCTTCTTCAATCGAATTCACAACAGGGCACCCTCTAGTTTTAAATCTACTAATTATAAAAACTGATGGATATTACGAATCCATAAGGGTTCTGAGACGTGAACTACGGTACCCTAAAAATGAAGGGATTCTGAGTAATATGCTGACATTTTATGTAAGTAGGTAAGTCCATTTAATTAACGCTCTCTGTACATAAAACCGTTGAGCTTAAAAAATATCTACATTTATATTATAAAAGCATTAAGGTTTGTAAAATCCAAGATAGCTTGCACTATAATATGATAATATCCAGTACGTTTTAACATGCAATAGTTATAAAAGAGATAACGATATTATAACATTATACCACGCTACCCATAACCCACGAACGTACAAAAGTTATTTATTTAAAAGCAACTTCATTCTATGATCCCATTTCACTTTTATCGCTACATTTCCATTTAATATGAAAAATAAATGCGACTTAATTATCCGTAGTATAATGTAGACTACGCTTTAGAGAGCTCGTAGCTCGCCGTGTGAGACACATTTACGATATACAGTTTAGTTGAATGTTTATTAAAATTTAGTTTTAAGCGGGAAAATTTGTCATTTATTGGACTCTTAGGTACTCTTAGTCAAAAGTTAAAAACAATATATTTCAACTTACCCGTTTCTACTTACGTCAAAGTGTCTCAAAAAACCGGAAAAAGATTGAATGATGACGTTTTTAACAAATAGTTATTGGTATAGGTTATTGAAACGATCCGTTAGTCTATACTTAATATAATAAAGAGCAAAAGTTTGTTTGTTTGTTTGTTTGCATATAGAAATGCGAATAGGCTCCGAAACTACTTTATAGACTGATTTTGATGAAATTTGGCACAGATATAGAATAGACCACGGGGAAGAATATAGGCTTTTTATCGCGGCGTAATACACGCTTACCGTACGGGATGTTTTGCGCGAAACATCTAGTAAATTATATATAGCTGCCTATGTTACCCGGGCCATTATTAATAAAACCATTAACAACTCTTTAAAATCGAATCAATAGTTTAGAAGATACCTATGGTGGAATAAACATACATATAATATACATTTGAGTACATACATACATATAGTGCCAAAATCATTACCCTTCCTTCGCAGCAGTAATCATATAAAATGCTATTAAAATTCTTGAGAACTTATTGTTGTTTCATTTTTGTGTTTTTATTTTATTTAGGCGCTATCTATGTCTTAATTAAAATTAGGGCTTTAAGGAACCATGGATACTTAAATATCTACAAAAATGTTTTTCTAGAAAAAATATATCGAAAGTATCGTTGCATCTGTAATTGAAGTTCGTTGAAATTTCAATCCGCTATCTACTACTATCAGATTCTTGGAAGCTAACCAATATGGATTTCATTTGCCAGGTACAGAATTTATTATATTCGAGTCTTTATGAATTAAATTAAAAACTTTCGACTAACAAAAACGGTGTTTATTTCTTCATTTCTACGTTGTCTGGGAAAGGTCTGCCAAAAACTCTATTGGCAACTTGGCATCAACACTTGCCAAACAGGTAAATAATAGAAATGGCTCCTTTATTTATGTTTTCGTAAATTGAGTTTGAAAATAATGTGCCTTCTAAGAATTCGTTATTCTTACGATGTTACCACAATATATATAATGTACAGTAGCGAAACTCAGCCGTGTTCTTGAAATTTTACCTACGATTGAGAGTGGCCGAGTGGAGCGCTAGGACTGGTACGTCTACAAGGAAGTAAGTAATTGACAGTGCGCAAGCATAGCGGCATAACTCCATGCTTCTGCTGTTTGACCTTTCGTTAGCGGCCGTGTAACGGCCCGTTTCAATAACCTATCTTATCTATCTATAACTATTTGTTAAAAACTTCGTCATTCAACCATTTGCCGGTTTTTGCGATACAAACTTGATGTTTTTAATAGATAGTTATTGGTAGATAGATTATTAAAACAGGTCGTAAATGACGCTTATATATGTGTGCGCCGATTCGGGCGATCTAGTATAAAGATGCGGTCTAGTATACTGTAGACCATCTTTATACTAGACCGCCCGACATTGAGACATCGTTATATCAATGACTACTTTTAATTTAAAAGCAATTAGTCATTAATATACACAATATCTGTTTGTCCAGAGCCCCGTAGCGTTGTTCGAATCCCAGGTTGTGGCGTGTACCAATGAAACTTTTTCAGATCTCAAGTACATTATACGGTCGCTCTAACGGTGAAGGAAAACATCGTGAGGAAACCCGCACATAGTTGGCCCCAGACGTATTGACCAGGTCATTCCTCTAGACTAGGCTGATTATATTGTGAGAATGCCGTAGGTATGTGCTTGGGCAACCATACGGCATTCAAAAATCAACTGTCACAGGCACTACATTATTTCAAGAGTGGTTACTTCGCTCGGAGAATACTGTATAAATCATCCATCAACGGATGCAAAGGCCTAAGTTTTTTTTTGTTTGTCCAATAGCAAAATAGAATGTCCATGTCCATAATTATTAACTGTATAGTTCATACAAACTGTACCGCAATGTTTAAGTTATTGTTGTGGCCAGAAGTATGTAAAATTACTTATAAATAATTCAACTGAAAAGTTCTACGTTCAATTTTCCGTTAAGTTACTTTCTGCAAAGATTAATTATTTATAAGGACAATTGGAAATAAATAAATTCATATTCCTCTACAGTTCAGGTATCTGTTGATTTTTCCGGTCTGGGGGATTTAACTCATACATAAAGAAAAGCGCTCCAGCTGCTATCGGTTAGGACCACAGGGGACTATCTAGGTTACTGTTTCTAAAGGGTTATATGCTCACGTATATATGTATTAAAATGGATTATATCTTCAGTATCATTAATTGCATTTATAATGCTTAAATATCCTATTATAGATGAGAAAGTTTGTGAGGATAGATGGATGGATGGATATATGATGGATGGATGGATGTTTGTTACTGTTTCATGCAAAAACTACTCAACGGATTTTGATTAAATTTTGTATGGTAGTAGTTTAAACTCTGGATTAACACATAACTACTTTTTATCCCGATAAAAGTACATTGATCCCGTATTTATGCGGGCGGAGCCGCGGGAAAAAGCTAGTTAAAACTATAAACCTAATAAAACTTTTGCGAACAGCAGCTCAGCACCTGCGGGTGCCTTTTCACTCACTATAAATTATAACATAGGTAATCGTAACAACAACAATCCAATATGTGGCAATAGACCGCAAAAAGAACAACAAATCTATTCTCGACCAACTAATATAATGTTGGGTCGTTTAGGTCAGCTATGACGTCACTAGTGGCTCTAGCGGAAGACCGGCGCTGAGTACGCCTTAGGTGTGCCAGCACATGCCGAGCTCGAGCCAATTTGCGGCTGCTGTTTAGACTTAAGTTTTTATTCTAAATTTATTTTGTAATAATCACGTAATTATGTAGCTGCAAATAAACGTTTTATTATTATTAAAATGTCATTAAAATCACGCTATCGACAGTCTGTTACAAAAAAAATTCTTTTGATTTAGTCACATCGTTCTCAGTTAACCAGTTATTAATGGTGGTGGATAAAGTTTAAGGTGAGCGGACCCAGCGACTGATCACCCTACCCGCTGGTGTTACCAAATTACGACGTTACTGGGCTATCACTAAAAACAACCTTCCCTCGAAGAAGCAGATGACCGAACAAAATGGAAGGATTTAACAACCGGAGTAGAGTTGAATTACTTTCCCAGACACGACTTTCAGTAATGAAGATAACGACCGAGATGAAGAATTGTGACAAGTTACTATGAAATACAAAATTGAACGTCACCTCTGCCAAGTAGAATTTTCGTCACATGTGTCATATCAAGGTATTAAGCAATAGGGAATATGCATAAATCATAAAAATAACTTAAAACATAATAATATGATACTAGACTGAAAAATAAAGGAAATGGCGAGAAAATTTTCAATATCTCTTGATAATTGAGAAAGATATGAGCGGTCAAAGTTTTTAATCTATCTCTTTCTAGCAAAACGAAATTACTTATTAACTTTCTATGAAAGTCGTTTCATGTGACGTCACGATACACATCCGATCTCTCTATCTAATAGACTACTTTAAACGTTCATATATTTGTTAATTTTAATAATATCCAAAAACGGATTTTATCATACCGTTTACCAAACAAGATAGATATATATATATAATATATGTCGTATCCGGTCATAAAGAAGAAACGGAACTACAAGTGCGCCATCTATAAGAAACGCGTTTGGCGCGCTTTGACAGAGTCTAGTCTGAAGTTCGTACAAGCGACATGGTGGGATGTGGTGGGGCCTACCGCGTTAGGAGTGATGACTTGAGGAGCTACCACAAGACACATCTCAGCCAGTCGTGGCGCGGGCAACCAGTCTAGGAACTGTCCATAGTTTCGTTTTAGAGCCTGTGTATATAAAAGTACAGTGTAGTAATAAAGTGTACCTAGTGAATGTTTAAAGAATTGTAATTCCGAATAAGCGAGTGATATTGTAAGTTTGTTACTTCTCTTTGCAAGATACACTCACAGTACCTATGTCTGAATGGAATAGATCCAAAATTATGAGCCATCAGGTGACATCAGAATTGGGATCTGATACCCAATGACGCGCCCTGTTTGAAATGCAGCAGAAGAACATGATACTGCTCATTAACGATGTTTTGTCGACCAACCGCCACAAGGTTCGACCTCGGCTATAGCTCTTAGTAAAGCTTTGAAAGGAAGCATTCATGGGTATCACAAATTTCACATGCAGGTATGACTTGTCAATATTTTCGTGAACTATTTCTAGCTCGTTACAGCTCGAAATAAGTTAGTACAAGAAGTAAAATCGTGTTCAAATTTAAAACGGCGACTTGACCCTGAAAATACATCAGAATCGATCAAGTCATGCAAAAAAAAGGGCTTGTTCCGAAAAAATGTGGGTAGTAGAAAAAAAAAAAGTGTAATATAGCCCGCACAAAGGCTACAAAAAGTGATAATAATCATTGCGATTGATGTGGATCGAGTTTGGCAGTATGTACAACAAGGCAGCACGCCATGCAGACGGTGTAATTGTGAAACTATGGGACAGCAGTGAATTGAATGCTGCAAGGTGACCTTGTACCAATAACCCTTTGTTCGTGCCCACGAAGACGGGGAAAGAGTAAGGACAGCAGGGACGTGATGACGACAGTGACGTGACGTCTATGGTGGCGACACGAGCGCGGTGGCGCATCAACTACAGACTTTGGTTATCTATTTGGTGGTTTTGGTAAAAGGCGGTAGCCAACTTTTTATTCTCGCAATATTTTTTAGACCTATACACTAGTGATTTATCTCGTGTTTCAAGTGTTCATGAAATAGCTTGCTTATCTCAAAATAACCTTAACAATTTAGTGTTCAGTTGTTTTGCTGTGTTCGTTTTATGTGCAGAGGGACGTTCGACTGGGCGGTGCATAGCCGCGCCAAAGGGACAACAAGCGGCGCTGCGTGACCGAGCAGCGGCAGAGCGCAGGCTACCTCCATGGCGGCGGTGCCAAATGGATGTGAATTGTGCCTCTGGTGGACTGGTCTAGTCGCTTCACAATGATGCGAACTGGTTGTATCGAACTTTACTTATTTCATTATAGGGTTCTAAATTATTCTGGTTTTATAACCAAAGTATTATGAAAAAGAAACAAAGTAAATGAGCAGAAATTAAAGCAAAGTAAAAACGAATACTCAGTTCATACGACATACATCTTACAGACTCATAATTATTACTGTTTGCATAACCGAAGTGGATTACGCTTGAATATAGCAGTACTAGGTACTAAAAAGCTAAATTATTTCTGGTAATTAAAAATCATTATCGACATTCCATTTAGTGATATCACATTGAACTTTGTAATAAAATTACAAGTCATACGCGCGTACCTGCTCGCGCAAGTTGTAAACAACACTTGCGAAAACATAGACAGCCCTTATCAATTGCAGGTATTCCTGAAAAACAATAGCTGGTGCACTGCATAAACGAAATCTGTTGCCGTATATTTTACAAAAGTTATTTAGACGGTATTAGTTTGAAACGACTTCAATTAAATTTTACGTCTACCTACCTATTAAATATTGAAGCTCAACTTTGTAGTTTGTTTACGTACAGTTTGTACATAGTCTTGTTTCTTATTTGGCATTACTGTACATGACGCAGGAGAAATTAACCATTGGTCGGTTTCAAAAGTGACTTTTAATAATGTCATTTATGTTGTTATTTATTCTGAAAGTATCTTAAAATAACTGTTAGATGTTAACATGATAATAAGTTCTAGGACATTCGCGACTCGCGAGAAAACTTTTGTCAGCTTATGACATCGTTATTATAAGCTGTAAAGGAACATTACATGTTTGTCTGTCTATTACTTTTTTTTTTTAGACTAGGCGGATTGAAATGGTTAAAAGTACAAAAACAACATGATAATATTGTTTATGTGATAGGTTCATAAGCTTGCATCACTATAGGTTACGGAAATTATAGGAAATAATAGTTTGACAACAAAATGAAAAGAGATTAAAAGAAATAATTTGACGGTTTCAGAAGTTATGGTATGCAGTAAGCAGGTGCCTATGGCTGGTGTTGATGGTGATCGCGGCAGCACACGTTCAACGGTCCAGTGGCTGTGACTGAGGCGGATAAGAAAGCTCATCGGTGAACTTCGGTTAACTTGGTTATCATGTAAAAGGTTGTAAACGCACTTGGAGGTCTTCTGGTATAGTAAGACTGTAAAAGGCTAAAAGCTTTTTTTTTTCTCATTTAATCAGTTAGATTGTTGAAAGGAAATGAAATTAACTTTATTGCTCAATCAAATCTGACATTTTTATCTCAAAAAAAAAAAAGGAAATCCATTTTCTAGCTATCCCAGTTCTTGAGATATAACCTGGTGACAGACAGTCTTCGATTTTTCTGTTCCTTGGTAAAAACCCTTGAATACCGAACCTTAAAAAGAACGTAATTGTACATAGTTTGGACAATTTTTGTGCTGTTTTATTTTTGTGGACAGATCGATGCGACGCGACGCGACACGGCGTGACGCGACGCGACGAAGCGTAGCGGGTGGTGTGGGCCGTGCGACGGGGTGCCGTGGCGGCCAGGGATCTGCACTCTGTACTTCATTGAAGTACCACATTTGGAACTAAAATTATTTGGTGAGCGTAATTGTTTATCTCGTGACTGTAGTGTGATGACTCTGTATAGTCTTTCAAATGAACCTATTTTAAAAGAGCTTAGTTTAGAAGAAACATTGATTGTATTACACAGTTATCGAGATAATAAAATAGTTACAATAATACACGTTTTGAAAAGCAGTAAGGCGGAAGTAAATAGATTTTCGGTTCGTTATTTTTATTAATTGAAAAATAAGGGACGTAATCAGACGAAATTAGAAAATTTTGAGAGAGACCGTTATACACTAAAAGCTGTAAATTCTAAGCGTACCTTTAAGTATGCGCAAGATAGTAAAGAGAGATGCCATCGGGTCATGTATTGGTCGAGGATGATAATGATTTGGTTAATGATGAACAAATTTAAGTTGTGATCAAGGGACGAGTAAAATCTCTTTCTACCGTACTGTGTTCAATCGTACAGTTATGTAGACGTATCCGGCAACTCGGATGGTGCACAATCCGAGGGTGCGCGGGGAGCGTGTAACTGACGGTGGTCGGGGTCTGTGAACTGTGTTCTATGACCATTGTGGTAGTGGTGTTAGAGATCTTACTGGTGAATTTGTGTTAAAGTACATTTTAAACATGATTTAAGTGACATGACCCAGGGTATCTTTGCCGTGTTTTGCGATTGTTTAGAATTTTATTTGTTTGGTTAAAGTAAATTGAAAGATTATTTGGGTGACTTCGTTTTGATAGAAAATAAAGAACGTAACCAAAGTAAATAAACGCAAAATTCAAAACCCGTTCGAAATTGAATAACTTTTACATGGATATCGTTATCTTTTGAAATCTTTAACAAACAGACACATTTACAGGTAAATTCATGATAGATTACGAAGAATGCCCGAAAGTCAGAGTACTTATAACTGACGAAGTTGAGGAGCTAAATAGTAGTGATTTTTTTTTTTTAGAGAGTAATTAAGTTTACAAGTTGATAGACCGTACCAGGGGTTGTCGTGTAGCCGTAGCTCGTTAAAAATCGGTTTCAACTTTTAGTTGACTACCGTGAGTAGGCGGTAAGCAGTCAACTCTGGCGGAGGTCGGGTTTCGTTCGAAACCAGGAAGCCCAAGGTTTGGTAGAATGAGAGGTGTGATCGCTGATCACGGGGCTATATGATATCAATTGTAAGACTTAATTGCGTAGTTTGATTATGTTATAATCAGTTATTACTCTGAGATGCTATAAGTACTTTGATATTAAATTTGTCTGGTTTAGGTTTAAAATGTGATTCAGATAAACAATGTTTTGTTTTGAACGTCAATAGTACCTGATCCAGGTTTGATTTAAGCTAGCATTAATTTTGTGTAAAGTTTTGAGATGAGATACTTTTCTATGAACCTACTTAGTAAAGTCCTAATGATATTTTGGATTAATGCTGTCTATTTTATGTTTTCTTTGGTTTAAATGATATTGTGAGTAGTCTAAATCATTTTAAAAATGAAACTAACAATTTTGAAGCGAATAAAGCATTGTCAAGCTTTGTTATTATTATTTTTGAATATGAAAGATCAGCATTAAGACCAGATCGTGTCAGGAATGGTCGAGCAAATACTGTGCTGTCTTATCATTGTTTCAGTTTAACGCACAGGGACGTGCGTCTCGCAGGATGGCCGTGTCGTATCCGGTCATAAAGAAGAAACGGAACTACAAGTGCGCCATCTATAAGAAACGCGTTTGGCGCGCTTTGACAGAGTCTAGTCTGAAGTTCGTACAAGCGACATGGTGGGATGTGGTGGGGCCTACCGCGTTAGGAGTGATGACTTGAGGAGCTACCACAAGACACATCTCAGCCAGTCGTGGCGCGGGCAACCAGTCTAGGAACTGTCCATAGTTTCGTTTTAGAGCCTGTGTATATAAAAGTACAGTGTAGTAATAAAGTGTACCTAGTGAATGTTTAAAGAATTGTTATTCCGAATAAGCGAGTGATATTGTAAGTTTGTTACTTCTCTTTGCAAGATACACTCACAGTACCTATGTCTGAATGGAATAGATCCAAAATTATGAGCCATCAGGTGACATATATATATATATATATATATATATATATATATATATATATATATATATTAATAGCAAAAAGTGTAAAAACTTTATAAAAATAATTAATAAAAGTCACAACTCGTGACAACAATTTTATTAAACTCTAAACTAAATATGGCTAAAAGTTATGAAATTAGAAACTTCACGATTTATAACAAATTAGACGCTATTGCATCTAATTATCACTTCACAAAACACTTCACAATTATCACTTTAAAATTAATACGATTCACTGGTTAGGTCCTCTCGCTTAGACCGTTCGATATTGACCGAGTAGAAATCCGCTGTGTTGAAATCGAAGAGACCTCCCTCCTCTATGAACCGAGAGTGGGGGAACTTGTTCCCTGTTCAGATACCTGTAGTTGTTTATACTGTGCTTATCGACAGCTGCAATGCAGGTGTTTGTTATTCAGGAACACGTGCAATGATAATGACAGCACTTGTTTACATTTTGTCGTTCGTATAGAATTGCTTATAAGTTAAATTTATACAATGAAAAGTAAGTTCAATCTGCATGATTATAAAGTGGATATAGTTAAAAACTCGTAAATATTGAGATCAATTTTAAATTAAACCTAATACGGCCTCTCCTGACGTGTGGCTGTCCTCAGCCACTCTTGTTTAAACGGTTGTCATTTAAACAAAGAAAGTCTCTGATTTGTTGTTTCTATCTCGGTAAATGGACTACAAGATTGCATTTACTTATCGGCGTAATTGACTTCTAGACTCTTATTCGGTTGTGTATTTTTAATGCGTTTTAATCTGATGAGAACACAAAAAGAAAGTTCACTAAAATTCGATACCAAAAATTATCTTTTGTAAAGTTAGAACAAGAAAACTCATAACAAAACTATAAGCTACTAAGACTCCCTTTCGATTTGAATGATCAGTAGGTAGATTCCTTCAATTAAATCTCACAGTAACATTATTCCAATGCAGTCTCGATATGCTAAAACATCAAAATGGTATTCTTGTAAACGCCAACCCGACGTCAAACGCGCCTTGATTCGTCCAAACTCCAAAAATCAGTTTATCATATCAAGACGATTCGTTCATAATTCACTGAAAGTAGATTGGAAGTCTTCAAGTTACATACTAGAATTTTAAACGGTTTTTATTTTTACTAGACTTTATAGTTTACAGATTATTTTGTTAAATATTATACACTTGCCTACTTTCTATTTTAGAGTAAAGCCTTTTGACTGCGCTTAACTAAATATAAGCGCAATATAAAAGTGATGTTCTTTCATTTGATCTATAATTCATGATCTGATGAGATGATCTGTAAGTAAATAATCACACCAGAGCTAACATCTATTGCTCGAACAACAGTCGTAAATATGTCGCAGAAAATCAACGCTCAATACTAAATAGCAGAGCCAGTACTCAATGCTAAAAAGCAGAGCCATGCTAAATGCAAATGAGCAGAGCCAACGCTCAATGCTTAAGAGCATAGCCAACGCTCAATGCTAAAAGCAGAGCCAACGTTTGACGATAAACAGCAGAGCCAAAGCTCAATGCTAAACAGCAGAGCCAAAGCTCGATGCTTAATAGTAGAGTTAACGCACAATGCTAAGGAGCAGAGCCAACAATGCTTTAGAGCAGAGCCAACAATGCTAAATAACAAATCCAACGCTCAATGCTTAACAGCAGAGCCAACGTACAATACTAAAGAACACGAGACAACAATGTTAAAGAGCAGTGCAAATACTTGATACTAAACAGCAGAGCCAACGCTCGATACTGAAAAGTAGAGCCGACACTCAATGCATGAAATTTAACTATTGTCAATGTCTTTAATTCATAAGAATGGTACGTTACCATTCTTCAGGTTCATCTCGTAGTGTAGTCTTGCTTAAATATAACAACACGCAGTTCATTATTATACACGGAAAAGTATACCGCCAAATCAATAAAGCTTGTGTCATATGCAATTCAGTTTATATCATTGTGGGCCAATTATTGCCAAATACACTATTTCGCTTTAAGCCACTAAATTAAACAATGTCATAACTTTTCCTGTTACTTCCCCTTGTAATTTAACCGTATCACTATTTCGCTTTAAGCCACTAAATTAAACAATGTCATAACTTTTCCTGTTACTTCCCCTTGTAATTTAACCGTATTTCGTAATGGGATAGCAACAGATGCTATTTTTGATGCATAGTCATAAATGTATAACGACGGAAATATCCGACCGAAACTCACAAATGTCAGACTCCTTTGATACATAATAGGTAGGTTACCTGAAAGTCATATTAAAATTTCTTATTTATTTATGCTGCTCGGCCTAACCTGACCCTTTAAAATAGTTCTCCCTCAATATTCAGCCTGTGGCTACAAACATACTTTTTTTCATCATTTGATTGAAAAACCATCAGTTGCTGGAATTACCAAAACTTCATGTAAATTGATAACAGCTATGAAGCACAAATGACAGTGGACGCTAACATTAGTACTCGGTATGTTGTCAGTAGGTTTTTACCAAACCCAAAACTACAAGAGAACAATTTTGGTAAACCATTCTCATATGCTGTCAAAGTGTTGTCAAAAGGAAAGTAATTCTAAAAACTTTTATCCCAAAATAGCATAATATGTGTCATTCGAAAGTTTTATGCAATTACAATTGGATACATGAATTGTCAACAGTAGGTAGTTATCAAAATTACGAAACTTGTTTGTTTTCTTTGTATATAAAAATATTGCGACCCTCTTTATTGCTGCCTTTCGAATAAAGAGTCTCACAAACTCGACACTAAACTATAGTTGATGTTCGTACCGTTAGTTAAGAAATCTTTAAACTTATTTACAACAAACATTAATTAATCGCGATCAGAACCTACAAGTTCTGTCTTTACAGAAAACCGCTTACCAGTTTATGACACAATATTATTTTCGGTGTAAAGATCTTTATTTCCCATTAAGAGACAATAGCCACTTACATGAGAAAAATAAACTTAAAAGAAAGTTTACAGTGCATTATCAGTCGTCGATTGCGGGTACATTTAAAAACTTATAGAAGTGAGTATCTTCGCTGCGTAATGTTATTTTTACCCTTATTGGTTCTTACATAGGGCAATACGATATGATTGTCTCGT
Organism: Glaucopsyche alexis; assembly: GCA_905404095.1. Classification (NCBI taxonomy): domain Eukaryota; kingdom Metazoa; phylum Arthropoda; class Insecta; order Lepidoptera; family Lycaenidae; genus Glaucopsyche; species Glaucopsyche alexis. Next base: position 22,610,951 of record FR990048.1, on the reverse strand, counting down.
CGAGTTGTGTATGTGTTTGTTTGTTTCTTTGTTGGGAACGTGAGTTGTGTGTGTATTAGTTTGAGTTTTATTTTGTATACGAGAATAGGTACATGTATGATAATATGTGTAAAATTGTAACAAATCTGCTGCAATTAACTTTAGGTTAATAATTTAGGCGTAGGAATGCACCACGCCACACTATACGCGATTCAACACGTCTGATTCGACTTGAAATGAACTTAATATCCAGTTGCCCTAGACCAAACACAAAATTTAATATTATGTCGTCATAGACCAAATAACACAGATTCAGTTACTAAATAGACGCACAACAGTGCACGGATTGATACATCTACATAATATATTCCTCCTATAACATTACTCGTGTCTTGAAACTCAAAACGTTAACATCTTTGTCTCGCACATCTCGCGAAAGAAACATGATCTGTCCCGTCCGACCAGCTTTAGGCGAGAACACTGCACAATATGATCATGACTAATAATAACTCCCTACACCGATTTTGGTGATGGTGGTCGGTATCATTGAAACCGGGCCAGTTACGCAGGAGTAATTTTATAGCACTCAAGTGAGTGCGCAGTACATGAGAGCACTCTTTATTTACTGTAGTAACCCATTACGATGGACGACCGACACGACTGGCAAGAGATCAGGCGTAGGACCAACCTTTTACATGCCCATCCGACGCATGGATCGTCTTTCTTGTCAGAAAATCAGGTTATGAGCCTGCTTTGTCCTAACCAAACTTGGAAACAACATTTAATATTTTAAATCATGACTAATGCCACACCCAAAGTAGGTATTGATACTACCACTACACTCTCGTGTATGCTACGATCAAACGGCGTACTGTGCGTTACCCTTCTGTATCTAAACTGTAATGGATTATATACCCGTTTAGTTTTAAATAAAATAGGAAACAGCAAAGTTATTTTACGAGACAGATTCTCGTAATTACTAGTATCGGTTATTGTTCGCGCCTTTAGCTCGACAACACTCCGCGTACCACCGCGGTACTCGCGGGGCGTGCGGGGGCCCAACGGTGCCGACCAGCAAGTGGTCGACGGCAGCCACTAGCCACTACACATACAGACTCCTCGGCAGCTGAACGAGTACACTAATATTTGTAACGCAAGAATAAACGTCTAATTACAGTCCGCTTTTTATTGAAGAATCCCATAGGAGCAATACTTTGCGTCCTCAACAATTATGCTCAATTTTATAACCACAATAATCAAATATTGCCAAATTGATTTTTAATTTCAAAGGAACATCTAACATCATCTGCTATACACATTTTAAATAAGTGTTCATAACGTTACACTAAATTCCCGCAAAATGGAATCTCCGTGAACAAAACATAAAATTTTCGATTTTAGATAGACATGTATCCCATTTATAAATATTCCTTGATCCCTCACCCAGTTCACTCAAAAATAGACATGAGTGTAAACTCGGAACAAAATTTGAAATATAATTAAATCATGGTTCGATCCTACCTTACTTTACACCTTACTGTTCAAAGCACCGATGAGGTGACCCGTAAAGTCGTAAGAACTCGCCGATGAGGCACAGGGTAGCTCACACACTCGGTAGCACGCACACTCAGAGTAGCTACTTCTTACCACTGACCTGGTGGTCTTTGGGAACTAATAAACTCCCTTTTTTTTTTGACTTCTTTTATTCCTTTTGGCCATATTTATTTTTCAGAACGTGATAGGCTGGAGACGATCGCACTTCTGATAATAGCAAAAAGTGTAAAACCTTATAAAAATTATTAATAAAAGTCACAACTCGTGACAACAATTTTATTAAACTCTAAACTAAATATGGCTAAAAGTTATGAAATTAGAAACTTCACGATTTATAACAAATTAGACGCTATTGCATCTAATTATCACTTCACAAAACACTTCACAATTATCACTTTAAAATTAATACGATTCACTGGTTAGGTCCTCTCGCTTAGACCGTTCGATATTGACCGAGTAGAAATCCGCTGTGTTGAAATCGAAGAGACCTCCCTCCTCTATGAACCGAGAGTGGGGGAACTTGTTCCCTGTTCAGATACCTGTAGTTGTTTATACTGTGCTTATCGACAGCTGCAATGCAGGTGTTTGTTATTCAGGAACACGTGCAATGATAATGACAGCACTTGTTTACATTTTGTCGTTCGTATAGAATTGCTTATAAGTTAAATTTATACAATGAAAAGTAAGTTCAATCTGCATGATTATAAAGTGGATATAGTTAAAAACTCGTAAATATTGAGATCAATTTTAAATTAAACCTAATAATATATATATATATATATATATATATATATATATATATATATATAAATACGTGCATACATTTGCAAAATCCAAATTGGTGTATCCTAATTTAATATAGGTATGGAACATTGGATGAAAATAAAAGTGTTTTTAGATTGAATTCTGAGCTTTGTGTTTCTTACAATATATTTTTAATTTGTTTAAGTATCAAGGGAAATCAGAGCTACGTGTTTGATGAACATGAATTCGTAGAGGATTTTTTATTTCTTTGATACGATACGCTTATAACTCGTTAGTCTATTCCTGGAAAAGAATTTTTGCCAATATAGGTATGGAAAACTACATACGTCTATATTAGCAAAAATTCTTTTGGGTTTCAATGTTGTAGAAATTTATTTGTTGACCGACTTTTTGTAAAGTGTATGTATACAGTGGCATACACCGGTATGTACCGGATATACGGTGGTAGCTTTTTCTGTTGACTTTCCGAAATAATAATATAATATCTATGGACGCTTCACACTACGTCAATCTGGTCCCGTGGTAAGTTCTCGAAGAACTTGTGTTACGGGTACCAGACAACGGAAATATATTCAATACTTTCATATTATACACATATTCAAGATTTTTATTATATTATACACACATTTAATACACATCCATGACTCAGGAATACTGAAAAACTTTTGTTCCTTCGGCGGGATTTGAACCCGCAACCCCCGACTTGAGCACCAACACGCGCAACCATTGAGCCACAGAGGTCGTTGACTTTCCGAAAATAACTTAAATTTCATTTGGAAGTTTATTTTCAGTACCTACATGTAATGTTCTTTTTTGTTTTAATCGGACACTGATTTAACGCTCATTTGGAGAGAACCTAAAATGTTTGCTTCTTTTATATAGAAACTCTATGATTTCAATTAAATTTCATTATGAAATTGCTTTTATAGTCATAGATAAAGGCATAAGAGGATTTATTTTCGCTTTGATCGTATTACGTGACACAAAGGAACCGTAACACACAGTCCGCCTCATCAGGGATCGATAGCACTCATCTGATGACGTTTTTACAAATAATCCCGTTTAATTCATCCGTATTTTAATCCTCCAAGTATTTTTACAACGTACCAGCTTTGTTCGCGACTATCAGTTGTGTAGTTGTTACAAAGCAGAACTCTATACGGCAAATAGAAGTTTAGAAACCGTATGTGTAAATTGCGCTTTAGGGTTAATTCACATCGCAACGATACGCGACTCGATGCGCTGAATTTTAAGGTAGCTATCCAAAATTGAACTTTATTTATAGTACACGAAGATACATGTTTCATTGTGAGAGTTCGAATGTCAATCGTGTATCTTTTTGTGTAGTAAATAAAGTAAAATGTTGAATAGCTATTTTATAAAACTGTAGCGACGCATATCGTCACGGTGTAAACTATGCCTGCATAAAGCTTAGCTTACATTACGTAACCAAGTTAATTTTTTGGATTATTTTTTACAGCTACTTAAGCAGCCGTAGAACAATGGAGCATTAAAATAACACTCTACATTTCATAACTTAATGATAATATTAATAAAGATAGAGACACAACATTCAAATAGGTCAATCATTTCTTGTCTCGTATTATAAGAAATACTTTTATTCAAAGCACACCCGAGTCACTATAAATTCATCCTTTATTATCTTTTAAAGATAACGAATTGCCGCAAATAAATATGTGTCACAATATATTTTATCTCTCTTGATTTGGGTTTAACGATTCAGCAAAGGCTTCGCCGACTACGTTACAAAGTGGACCTTTTCGGCTTCTGTCACGTTGAATCATAATGTTTTTATGCGACTATGACCCCAAAACTTTTTGTATAGGTACTCGTTAAAAGTTTGTGTAGACTGTAGTCCCTTACCGCACATTGTTATCTTTAACTTTTGAAAGATTTGTTAAAGAAGATTTTCAGTGGAAACTGTTGAGATACTTCTTAGTCCTTGCAACTTATCCAGATAAGGGGGCTGGTGGCAGTGATTTTTATATGATCCCATCGTCTGGTAGATGGGGTTGCGAAAATGCAAAAAATTGGTGTCATAAACGATATAGAAAAGAAGATACCTATGTGAAAAGCAATGATTTTTATATGATCCCATCGTTTGGTGGATGGGGTTGCGAAAATGCAAAAAATTGGTGTCATAAACGATATAGAAAAGAAGATATGTGAAAAACAATGATTTTTATATGATCCCATCGTTTGGTGGATAGGGTTGCGAAAAATGCAAAAAATTGGTGTCATAAACGATATAGAGAGAAGAACGATATGAAACAAAATCTTAAAACGTATTAATAATCTTAAGTCTTAAGTTTTAAAGTAGGTTATGATTACATAATTAAGACTCTAAGATTCATTCTATGATACGAATATACGTACACTTGATATTTTTAATGCGCTCAAGTAATAACTTGAATTTAGGTATCCGAAGAAAAAAAATTTACTCTTTTTTCAGGGAGTTACAGACACAAATATTAACTATAATATTCTTTTCTTTAAAGCAACATGTACGTTTTTTTATTTATTTACCCATTAATTATTATTAAAACAAAGTGGCGAAAACAGGCTTACGTGTGCATTGTTCGGTAAACAGACTTTTACCAAGGCTTAAGGTACTTTCGTTAATTAAGAGTGAGCAATTTTTAAATCGGTAAAAATTTTGCATATGTGAATGTAAAGGCTTACCAAATTATTTCACAGTCCTAAGGCAAAGTCCTATGAAAAAAAAAAAAACAAAAATTTGCGTTAGTACATTTGAGCGTTCGGCGACATATGCGATGAACAATAAATAGCTGCACAGTGCAGAGCACTCGGATGAGCACTAACGAGATGAGCTGCGAGGGCCCTCCAGCTCTGACGCAATATTTGCCTGTTCCGAACGTTTCTGTGAACGACTCTTTAGTATTGCAAAAGAATGACCTTCGTTGAAAATTAAATTAAGGGTTCTATATAATAGGCAAGCGGACTGATTTTTTTTATTGCATAAATGAATAGTACTCTTAAATATGAGTAACTTCTCAGAAGAAACCGTATATCAAAAGTTAATATTTTCAAAGGTACAGCGATTTGAATACAACATTTCGCAAGTCTTATAAAACGCTCCATACTAAACTTAACCTACAAGTGACGTCACTTGTAGGTTATGGTGTATGAAGTATGCGGCCGCAGAAATATTTTTGTAAATATCTCCGATATTTGTGCGTTTAAGTTCATACTTACCATAATGAATGTATTAGTATATGATGTAAGTAATAATGATGTAGGTTTTGTTTACCAATTTCGTAAAAAAAATATTTTTGGTACTTTTTAAATGTAAATAATCAGTAAACTACACATAAAATAATATATTTTTTTTACATTTACCAGCTAGTAACGCCTCAATATATCTGAATATATTAATGAATGTAAATATTTCAAATGTAGTCCGATCCCCTATAGTGTCTATTGTGATTTTGTTAATTATTGTATTATTAAAGTCATGGAATACTCATCCCAACTTACCTGTCCGGTAGTTTTAGTATAGTATACGGGTATGCGACCCCGGCTTCCCTAGCTATTACTGCCCTATCCCTTGCCCTCCTGGGCGATAATATCCTACATTTCCTATTTCCCACTCTAACTTACCAATCTTCCTTTCCACACCACCTATCCTTCCCTTTCCCTATTCCTAACCTCTCCGCCAATCCGTGGGAACGCAATGGATAATTATAAAAATAATTTAATTATCCAAAATGGCGGCGATGTGGATCTCGTTTCTCGCGGAGGCGAAAAGTGGCCCATGGAGAGCCGCTTCACTACGTTGAATGTATGAGGAGGAATGGATGGTAAGAGTGAAAGTGGACGAAGCGAAACAAGTATGTAAGGATCATAGCAAGTGGAAAGAAGTTGTCTCTGCCTACCCCTACGGGAAAGAGGCGTGATTATATGTATATGTATGTATGTATTATTAAAATCTTGATATTTTATACCATTAAATGAATTAAGTGCCTGAAGAGCGCCTCTAAACTTTATAACAATAGGTAAAGCTGAAAACCAACTTCTTGTACGGCTGCAAAAGTTGCCACTCGAAGACAATAAGAATTTAAAAGTTTTAAATCCTTTCTCTCTGTAGTGTAAAAGGCAGTTACCTTTTATCTAGTTCTAAGCTAGCATTTATATGTGTATATGTGTGTGTGTGGGGGGCGGGGGGAGGGGGTTTGTGTGTGTGTCGTGTGTAGCCTAAGTTTTAATTTAGAGCCTAAACTACTACCAAACCTAATTTCATCAAAATGCGTTCAGTAGTTTTTTCGTAAAAAAGTAACATTCATCCATCCATCCATTCTCACAAACTTTCACATTTATAAGTAGGAAGTAGGATAGTAAGATATTTAAAAGCTTATTGAATTTCATAGAAATGGTAAATTATATAAAAGTTCTGTATAATATTTCTGTTTTTAACATAAAAATTAATAAAGTGTTACTAACTAGTTAGTAACACTTTATTAGAATTTTCTTTTCTTTGTAACGTTTGGTATGCTTCTTCGAAAATTGAAATGTGGTGGGTTCAAATATTTTTGTAATTATTTTTATTTTTAAAAGTACTATTTATTATTTACCTTCTTTCGTAACTTCCTTTTCAGACTAATTACAAACAGTATACAACGAAGCAAGTCACTTTGCATCTTAACTGAGAATAGGATTAGTGCACTGTGTTATTTACAGAAATAGGGTTAGTTAATTGTTACAAAGTGAACCTAGAAATGTCTGTCAGTCTGTTGAATATGGAGACAGGCGATGAATATTTTAAGGAAATTCTCCTCGGATGAAGCATAATAAATGTGACATGTGATGAAATTAATATCTAGCAGTGGTGTGGGATTCTTATAACTTCATTCCTATCGGCTTCACTTACCAACTATTGAAGATCTTCATCCAAATCCCTACCTATTATATAGACTAGGGCTTCCCTATGAAGGAGTTCATCACTGATACCTAGAAAACTATAGGAGATAGAGTTACTTGAGAAAATATTTAGTACTAGCTGGTGCCCGCAAATTCGTTTGCGTGGAACTATTTTTAAAACGGAACCCTAATGAAATGAACCCTAATAATTATTATTTTTAAACAAAAAATTAAACCGACTTCCAAAGTAAAAATACACAAAAAAGTATGAAATAAAACTTAATCTCTAAATAATTCCCCTTTCAAATTCGGCTAAAATTTTTACTATTTCTCTACTCAATCTTATTAATTTTGAAATCGGTACCAGCCCAAACAATATTCTACAATATTTTATAGAACTTACGTTCATATTTCCTGGTACCGACTTCAAAATTAATAAGATTGAGTAGAGAAATAGCAAAAATTTTAGCCGAATTTGAAAGGGGAATTATTTAGAGATTAAGTTTTATTTCATACTTTTTTGTGTATTTTTACTTTGGAAGTCGGTTTAATTTTTTGTTTAAAAATAATAATTTCACCCTTTTTAGAGATATATTTTCTTAAGTTATTATTAATATGTCTTAAGAACGTCTAAACTAAACGATTGAATGAATAATTGAATACGCGCCAAGCTTCCATAAGGTATTGCTATTAAGATGATGATGATGATTACTGTAAGTTATAAATTGGCATATGCTTGCAGTTCATTAAACAATGCCGAAATTTCCAAACGCATATATTTAAAGACTGAGGAGTTCTGTACAGTGCTTTTGGATCCAGGGTATACCTTGGCACAATATCTTATTTTTTGGTAGCATATGCTTGTGTTACTTCAGTAAAAGTCAAAATCACTATATGTGTGGATATAAATTTCGAGGAGTTCCCTCGATTCCTCATGGATCGCATCATCAGGTTCCCACTTTAGTGACTAAAGGACCAATTTCGAACTAAACCCTTTACAACAACAAAATAATTTTGCAAATAGGTCCATAAACGGCAGAGTAATGTTCAAAGATCTCCGTGTTAGTGTAAAATACTATGAGAAATACCTTTTATATCATCATAATCTGATGATGTATGGTGTGATAGTGGTGATGATGATGATGATGATTACTCTGACAGGGTGGCATATGCTTGCAGTTCTTTAAACAACGCCGAAATCCCCAAACATGTATCTATAAGGAGCCAGGAGTTCTGTTCTGTACTTTTGGATCCAGGGTATACCTTGGAGCAAAATCTTACTTTTTGGTAGCATATACTTGAACTACTTCAGAAAAAGTCAAAATCACCATATGTGTCCATATAAATTTCGAGGAGTTCCCTCGATTCCTCATGGATCCCATCATCAGGTCACCACTTTGATATCAAAAGGACCAATTTGGGATTACACCCTATACATCACAGAAAAAAATGTTAAAATCGGTCCACAGGCGGCGGAGTAATCGTTGAACATACAAAAAAAATAAAAATATATATACAGCCGAACGTATAACCGCCTCCTTTTTTGGGAAGTCGGTTAAAATAGCCATTACTTAAGCTATCTGCCAGTAAAAGTCTTGTCCAAAGTTCAGATTGGTCAGAGACTAGCCAGAACAAACAGACAAACATACTGACTGAGAGACAGACAGGATGTTTCCTGTCTTTCTCTCAGTCAGTATGTGTCCTACGGACAGACAGACAATTTAAAAAAATATATTTTTTTGGTGTAGATACCGTATATTACCAACTAACATAAAAATATATGAATTTAGTGCAAAGTTGTTAATTTTAAATAACAGACACTTAATTTTTTTATAAGAATAGATGTATTTCAACAGATACTATAGACAAGTCTAATAAAATATTATTATGATGAGATTAAATAAAAATGTAATTTAAATTCAATTGCAAAATTTAGCAATTTAGGTACATGTACCTAATAAAATATTTTCATATTTTGCCTTTGAAGGGCCTTAGTTCAGCGGTCTGTTTACTTGACACCATAAATAAATAATGTGGCTTACCTTAAATGGGTGAGTTCGTTTAACCCAGGTCTCCGATGGCCAACTTTAACGACCCATCAAAACTTCTCGGACGTAAAGCCCAAAAACGTTGAGATGTTCGGTTTACGAGACTTGGCTCTAATTATGGACTGTTATTTATTTTTTACTCTTACCAATTATTGTGTTTATACTTTATAGACATACCAGTGGCAAATCGTGCACTACGGCCGATCTATCTTGGCCAGTCTGAACATAGGCTCTGCGAACTTTAGCGCATGTACCTACAACTAGTGAAGAAAACTGTTATTGTATTTATATATATATATATATATATATATATATATATATATATATATATATATATATATATATACAGCAGGACCTCTTTAATCCGAACTCCGAAAATTTACCCCCTGTTCGGATTCGTGGAGCGTTCGGATTATAGTACTGTATGTGTTCTTTGACGTCGAAGCCATGATCTAAAAACACAAATAACTGTCGAGATGCACGAGCGACGCAATGGCAACACAAAATGGCGGACGAGTAACAATAAAAGATGCGCATGACACCTACTCGATAGTCGGTAAGCAACTGGCGAGACCGCGAGACGGCGAGTGAAACAGCAGCGCAGACGGGGGTGTGGCGTTCGGATTACAGAGGGGTTCGAATTAGAGTGGGTTCGGATTATAGAGGTCGTGCTGTATATATATATATATATATATATATATATATGTACGAATAAAATTTCCCTAATATAGTGGACCAATTAGTACAAGTAAAATAAATACGAAAACACTTAAAAACATTTATTGCGCAACCTTCTGCGCGAAGTTCAGACTCGCCAAGATACATCGGCCGTATTGTAATACGATATGATTTCTAAACTGCAGAGTATCAGAGCCACTCAGTTTCACACTAAGAGCGGTTACGCACTACGTCCGATCCGAATCCGATCCGAACCCGTGAAAACATGGTCCGGAGTAGCCGTAGAACTGTTTCTATGGTAGTTTACGCACTAGGTCCTATTTCCGTCATCCAATTTCTTTCCGAATCCTAGAATCTCCATGACGGAAGGAAATCGGAAGAGACGGAGGTGTTTTTTACGGACCGAAGTAACCATAGTATTATTTGTATGAACGACTTGTATTTGTATGAAAGGACTCACGATTATCGACGTGAACACTCTGCTGTGGCTCCGCGTAAAATCACGTTTTCCAAAAGATGGCTCCTGAATTGCTTGGATTTGTATCAGAGATCGGAGTAGTGCGTAAGCAATATCCGAATTCGATCCGTTATTTCTAGATCCATATTTTCACGAATTCGGATCGAATTCGGATCGGACGTAGTGCGTTACCGCCCTTAGAATAGATTTCCTTTAATCTTAAAAATTAGGGAATTAGGCATGAGAGTGTTGATGTCTATGCCAAAGAAGCTATAATATAAAGTCGACTTATAGTCATCAAAATCAATTATATTACCAGAATTTAATTCCTTTCTGTTGCCCTTGAAACAAATTTTCCCTTTATGACCTTCTTCCTTCTAATATTCCTCGTCCTATCAATTTCAAATCAATTAAATGTTATGTAAATACTTCCTTTATTAAAATTTTATGTAAATATATTAATTCTAATAATAATTAAAATTGTCAAGTTTTAATAACCCTATTTGTTTGTGTTTCTTCAACAATTTGGTATTAGTTAAGTAAGTCACCGTACCCTTGTTTCCCCACTAGACCTACAACAGAGCACAGTATAAAGAAAATAAGCACTCTGACATTGGCAACTCACTGAGGCTGTCATACATAAAAGAAGAAGATACGATTTCTTTATTACTATGCCTATAAGGTCCAAAACTGGTACAATTACCTAGTTTTAGAGTTATACCTACTTTATTGTCATAGTATTGTAAAGTAAAAATTCAGCGAACGTACCCGATTTATGCGTGATTATCTGATTATTAGGTTATAAATTATAATATTATGCAGTTAGCCCAGCCCAGCTGAAATTTTTATAACTAGTCTTACAATTTTAAGCTTGTAGTACCTACACATCACGCTTAAAGTCAATTCACACCGAAATGGCAGCGGAGCGACTAGCAGCATAGCTGTCATATAATTTTAAACCGCCGCCGCTCACGGCCGCAGATGGCTGCTAGCGACCATCGGCGGCCGTGAGCGGCAGTACTTTTCTCAAGCGAAACTGTATTTTATAGTAATGAAGATAAAGTTTTAAATTATATGACAGTTATGCTGCTGGCCGCTCTACTGCCGTTTCGTAGCTCGTAGAAACCTTACTTAAATTCGCCCTTTCTCTGAATAAACAATCAACACCGATGGCTTTTACAACAACATTTTAAGAGCTATTAAAATATTTAGATACCTCTTTAAAGCGTTTAAAAATCTTCCGTCTTTAATTCATAACAAATGCTTGATAAAAATTAACATACTATTATTTATTTACTAAAGAAAAGGCAAAATAAAATATATCAACTTTTGTATATTTAAAATACGTCAAGTTTGCAAACTAATAAATAACCAGATTTTTGGTAAGGTAACTCAGATGAATTTTCAATGTAGCGAGATAAAATTCAGGGACGTAACCTTATGTTAATATATGCGACAGAGCAGGGTGTGCAGGGCTCGTGCATAAAGTGTTTGATATTGACATTGATCCCACGTCCGACTCGAGAGGGTCGAGTTACGTCACTGACATCTATAGCTAGCTGTCTAGTGTTAATATATTGCTTGGGAGAATAACATAGGTTTAGGTATATGGAAGGAAAATTAAATCGAAGCTGAAAGCAGTAATCTGTGCCACAAATAACTGCTTCACCGACATTAACAACCCATAAGAATGAAGGAGAGAGTAAATCCGTGTCTTCTCATTTTTTCGATATTTCTCCTCACTTGGTTATTTTTACCGACTTTCAAGAAAGGAGGTGGTTATACGTTCGGCTGTATATATTTTTTTTGGAAGTTCAACGATAGCTCCGCCGTCTGTTGACCGATTTTCAAAATTCTTTTTTTGATGTAAAAGGTATCTCAACTCCCTCTATGAATTAATGTCTCTCTATATTGTCCCCCAAGACTCAAGTATGGTCCCGTTGTCACCAAAGTGGTAACCTGATGATAGCATCTATGAGAAATCGAGGGAACTCCTCAAAATTTATAGGAATATCCATACGGATTTGACTATTGTGAAGTAAAATTTTGTGCCAAGGGTGTACACTGGATCCAAAAGCACTGAACAGAACTCCTCAGTATTTAAATATACACGTTTGGAAATTTCGGCATTTCTTAAAGAACTGCAAGCATATACCATTATAGAACTTACAGTAATAAAAATAAATAAAAATAAAAATATCTTTATTGAACACACAAGTGACAAAGGACATAAACGCAGCTAAAAAGAGAGAAATGTGATCATCATCATCATCGTATATACAATACCTAATGGACGCTTATTTTAATGTATTAAATGTAAATTTAAAAGGGGAATTATTTAGAAAATAAGAATAACTTCATACTTTTACAACATTTTTATTTTGTGTATTTTTACTTTCGAAATTGGATATGTCGGTTTAATTAAATACAACGTTCGAATTACGACTGTATTGCACTGAAATTAAATCAGTGTTAGCACGTGGGATAAGGAACGGTATATGTTTATTACCTCGGCTAGATATGTATGCTATAGTTACTAATTTGAGATATTTTTTATGTGTATAATCTTACTAATAATATTTATAATGAAGCGTCCATAGACATTGTTATTATTATATAAGAAGATAGAAGTCGCACGCAGATTTTTATTAATCCTATAAGCTTAGCCAATCCCTTGAAACCGTAGCGTAGATTTGAGAATGCTGTCTTTTTGTAATGAGCCATCAGAAGGTAGATTTTGCTAATTAAATCCTGAAATAATACAGTAACAATTCAATTCCGATATATTAAAACTACAAAATGGTATTCTTTAAATGTTAATCCAACGTAAAACCCGTTTTGATTGGTCCAAACTTCAAAAATCAGTGTATGATACCAATTAAATAAAAATAAAATGGAAGTGTAAGTTAATTAGGAGAATTTGTGTTCTGATATAGATTCATTTTAAATACTTAATATGTATAATAAATGGAAAAGTTTGTTTGTTTGTTTGTTTGCATTGAATAGGCTCCGAAACTACTGGACCGATTTTGATGAAATTTGGCACAGATGTAGAGTAGACCACGAGAAAAGACGTAGGCTACTTTTTATCGCAAAAAAATGTACGGTTTCTGCGAAATTAACTGCGAAATATTTAGTGTTAAATATTTTAGTCATCTGTATTATATCGTCGATATAATCAACGAATTATGGATATTTTGGCACGGAAAGTTCGCACATGAACTACTACTTACAACATTGATCATTTTAAAGGTCGTAAAATAAGGTCGAAAACTTAAATGTTAATCATAATTTAAATTACGTTTAATTAACGCACTGTGGAATATTTCGTGGCTTAAATGTGATTTACGGAGGCTTGAGGTGTGTTTAATGCGGCCATTACCTAGCATCAAAGTGCAGCTCGCGTGATCAAGACGAACAATTACTCTGGCGTACACGATTATACAGCTACTATACAGCTTTAAAGCACAATTAAAGTTTACTACTCGTATAAATCCACACGTAAAGTTAAATATGTTTTTAAATTATGTATCTATTTGTGCACGTCACTATATCTGTTATATTCTTACTAGCTGTTGCCCGCGGCTCCGCCCGCGTAAGTACAGTATCCCTCGGGAACACTGTATTTTTTCGGGATAAAAAGTAGCCTATGTTTTATTCCAGAGCCTAAACTACTACTACCATACCAAATTTCATCAATACTTTTTGCGTGAAGGAGAACAAACATCCATCCATACATCCTCACAAACTTTCACATTTATAATATTATAGTAGGATGCCCGGTTTCTGAAGTTTATCTATTCAACAGCGCTTTTGATTGGATGACGCAAACGTGTTAACCAATGTTAAGTGCTGTTGAATTTAAACCTTAGAAATAGGGCATAATTCTTTTAAATCTTTCAGCTTCTGAGAGACTGAGCTTTGATAGGAGATTTAGGCTTTCTGCAAACCTTCTGTTAATACCCAGATTAAATGCCATCTGGCGGCCTCTCGTGGTACCGCATCGTAGCTCAGTATCGAGTATAGCATTAGTTATATCGAGCTGCCACTAGAGGTCGCTAGAGCATTCTCCTAGACGCGTCAGTCGACGCCATTACAATTCACTTTTACAAATACATTCGTCACGGCTAACAGCAAGTTCGGCATTTTCATTTTCCCACGATTTCCCAACCACGCAATAACACCTTCCTCCACATAAAACTTTAACTGTGCCATATTTGGCACCCTATATCATACCCCATAGGCGTGCTATATCATACCCCTCCGTTCGCACAATTCTCGTAAAACTGTACTGAAAGTTTTTGCTTCACGTATTAAAACAAATGTCAATATTGAACAAAGTAAAAAAAAAAACGGTGATTTAAAGAAAATTTCGGCGAATGTTTGAGCGCTTGTCATATTTTACCTGTACCTACTGTGCTCAACAGGCAGTAGGTATTTATAGGCGATCTTAGAAAACTATTATCTTACCTGTCCTTGTACAGAACTCCAATTCTCGCATTTAACTTAGTCTTTCAATTTAATTTTAATGAATTATAAACGAATTGTCTTGATATCGTAAATAGATTTTGGGAGTTTGGACTTATCAAAACGCATTTGACGTTGATTTGACATTTACCACTTTTATAGTTTAACATAATCGAGGCTGCATCGAAATTGTATTATTATTATATGATCTAATTAGAAAATCGACCTACAGCCTAAATTACCCAACGTTTATGAATATTTGGTGTAGAAAAGTAAATACATAATCGATGTATTAGCGTTTCAAACAATAGCGATCCTCATTGGCGATTACTTATTATTTATTGGTCCACAGAACAAAGTTAACTCGTTAAATATAGTATCGGCGACAAAATCTACAAAGTCCAAACTGAATTTTGAGTTTCGTAATTTTGCTTTGTTCAATTGAGTAAATCTATATTCATATTACAAAACGCATTTTTTTATTGAGGCTCTACTCCAAAAACTGCTGATTTGACTTGAAATTTTATTTTTTCTGATTAATAGTTAATATTAATTAGATAAGTTTATATAATAAACATTTTAAATATAAGTACTTATGGTGTAAAAAGTATCAAATATATTTCCATTGTCTGGTACCCGTAACACAAGTTCTTCGAGAACTTACCACGGGACTAGATTGACGTGGTGTGAAAACGTATTATTATAATAATTAAAAAACGGGCTATACTGGGGCTACCTATATTACTCAAAATGCCGAAACAGCTCTATTTTCACTGACTGACAAATATGAAAGAGAAATGAAATGAATAAAAATATAACTTATTGAGTTTATAAATCAGAGTTCCAATTGAGCAATAAGACTTTACATTTTGTCCCACTCAATTTTCATACATTCTAGTGGAGAAAACTAACAGTTCAGTACAATACAATAACAGCATACAGAAACGTTTTCCGATTGCCTAAACAAGCTTAGCGACCTGAAAAGAGCTTTCAAATGTTTATTTCGTTTGAGTTCTTTGTTGGAGCGCGGCGGAGTTTTGTTTGCGGTCACCTGAATTGTCCCAGGCTATCCCAGGCTGATATCTATTCTACTCGTCGCCATGTTTAGAAAAATTAACACATATATCGGCGCATGAGTCATTCGACGATCACGTCATCATCACCACCACCATGCGCTCGCCCCACTAGCTTATCCCCACGCGTTCGCCCTACTCGCTCACCCCACCACAATTCAAATAAAAGGGATGCACTCAACGGTTCGGGCGATTTTCGTCGTACGACTTACGAAGCGTACAGACGTCGGTCCGTGGTAAATTAATTATTATCAGTGATTGCATTCTATTTGTGAAATAATATTACAGTGACATAATTGATTGTGTGTTAAAAGTGAAGTGTTTAAAATATTAGTGAAAAGTGTTTAATATAAGTGAAATAGTAGTGTGGTGTTGTAATAGTTATCAGTGACAATTATTAATCAGTGAAGTGCTTGATTTGTGTGAACATTTAAATAAAACGATGAGTGATGAAAATGATGGTGTTTCTTCAAATCCTGTTCCCCCTTCTCTTATATCAGAAGAGGGGACGAGCCGACGCCAACCAACAGCGGCCTCATCAGCAACTTCTCCTATGCTGCTACTGGCAAATACATTTAAGGATACTATGTGTGAAATGATGATGCGAATGTCTCAAGAAAACCAAGCAGTTTTTTCAGAAATGATGAATGTTATTCGACCTGAAAATTCAAGGATTCGTATATCTGATGTTTATTTCCCTAGCTTTGACCCAGACAAAGAAATGGATGTAAAGGAGTGGGTAAACCTAATTTCGCGCACACAGGAAGAATACAATTTGAAAGATCACGAAGTACGGCTGAAAGCAGCTAGTGTTTTAAAAGGTAGAGCACAATCTTGGGCCGACGATTGTCTACTTCGCACAACAACTTGGGCTGAAATGAGAGAGGATATGTTGCAAACATTTGAGGCAGAAAGTAGGTATTTTTCCGATATATTAAAATTTAGAAGATACACAATTGAAAATTCTGAAAGTATTCCTGAGTACATTTCTACTGTATGGAAGATGTTCAAAAAAATTGTGAAATCAAATCCTACCGAACAAGACGCTGTTGAATTCGTTATTGGTAGTATTACTGACGACTCCTTACGAACAGAATTACTTAATACCAAATCAAATACAGCACCAGAGCTTATTGCCATTGCCAAAACTATGCGAAAACGAAAAGCACCTTCAATTCGTGATAGTGTTACTTCTTACAAAAGACCCAAAATTGAACGTAGTAATTTTGATGAAAAATTAACCTGTTTCGTCTGTGGCAAACAAGGTCATAGAGCGCGGTGGTGTAGCCAAAATTCAATTGCACAAACAAGATCGGAAGGAAACCAACCTGTTTCTAAAGAAGCCCCCGAAAAGAAGAAAAAGGAGTGTCATACTGCTCCCTTCCAGGACACATATATGAGACATGTTTCAAGCGGATAAATGCTGAAAAAAATATCAACTTGTGCCAAAAAGGTAAGGAAATTTCAAATATAATAACAGTGTTAAATAATCAACAAAGTTTTCGAGCATTGTTCGATAGTGGTGCTGATTGTTCATTAGTGAGAGAATCGACGGCCAATAAACTTTCTGGATCACGAATAACAAAAGTAACATGTTTAAAAGGCATTGGACCTGTACCAATTATATCCGCATGTCAAATTTCTCCTGTTTTCAAAATCAGTGATATTTATGTTGAACTGGATCTTCATGTGGTGCTTGATCACGAGATCCCAGTAGACATCCTAATAGGAAAGGATATTTTAAGTATTCCTGGAATTGAAATTACTCTAACAAACAATGGAATAATTATAGTAAACAACAAAGAAACTCCTATCAAAAGAAATTTGCAACTGTCTGCTACTACAATTAACACAGATTTAACAGAAAAGCGGGACATTGAAGCACTATTAAAGGTTTTGAATAAATATCAAGATTCATTTACAGAAGGCATGTCAAGCTCTAGGATAACCACAGGTGAGCTTTTAATACGATTAAAGAACCCTGATAAAACTGTAAATCGAAGACCTTACCGTTTAGCACCGATAGAACGTGATAAAGTTCAAGAAATAATTAAAGAGCTATTACAAAAAAATATTATTCGAGAAAGTAATTCTCCATTTGCTAGCCCGATAATTATGGTGAAAAAGAAAAACGGAGAAGATAGACTTTGTGTCGACTACCGAGAACTTAACGCAAATACAGTTAGGGATCATTACCCTCTACCATTGATTTCCGAGCAACTTGATCAATTGGCTGATGCAAAATATTATTCTTGTCTTGACATGGCAGCAGGCTTTCATCAAATACCTATAGCCGAAGAATCTATAGAGAAAACAGCATTCATCACACCAGACGGCCAATATGAATATTTGACAATGCCATTTGGATTGACAAACGCGCCGTCAGTTTATCAAAGAAGTATAAACAAAGCCCTTGGAGAGCTACGAGGTAAAGAAGCCTTGGTCTACATTGATGACGTACTTGTACCCTGTAAAACATTGACTGAAGGATTGAGTAGACTTCACAAAGTCTTGGAAGCCCTCACAAAAGCCGGATTTTCTATAAATGCAAAAAAGTGTTCATTTATGAAAACTTCGATAGAATATCTTGGATTTGTTGTCTGTAACGGAACGGTAAGACCTAGCCCATCTAAAGTCGAAGCATTAGCCAAATCTCTGCCGCCTACAAATGTAAAACAGCTAAGACAATTTAATGGCTTAGCTGGTTATTTTCGACGTTTTATACCTGGATTTTCAACTCTAATGATACCCCTGTATGACCTGACAAAAGCTGGTGCTCAATGGGAATGGACGCCTAAACACGAATTAGTACGATCTAAGATTATCGACTACCTTACATCTGCACCACTGTTGACGATATTCCACGAAGGCCACCCTATAGAATTGCACACTGACGCCAGCTCATTAGGGCTAGGAGCCGTGTTAATTCAATTAAGGGAAGGAGTTCCACGTGTTATTGGATATTTTAGCATGAGAACAACCCCAGCTGAATCAAAGTACCACAGCTATGAGCTTGAGACTTTAGCAATAGTACGTGCCATTAAGCACTTCCGTCATTTCTTATATGGACGAAAATTTACAATTCTCACTGACTGCAATGCCGTTAAAGCCTCACGGTACAAGCAAGAGCTACTTCCTAGAATACATCGATGGTGGGCCTTCTTGCAGAACTACGATTTCGAAGTGGAGTATAGAAAAGGTGAGAAATTAAAACATGCCGATTTTTTCAGCCGTAATCCACTTCGAGTTGTAATGAACATATCAACTAAGGATGAATGGTTAATGGTTGAACAGCGGCGTGACCCTGAAATGATTAAAATAATTGAGAACTTACGCAAAGAAATAACAGATCCCCAATTTGAACTGAAAGATAATATTTTAAATTATAAGATAGAGTCAAACGGTAAAGTAAAGCTAGTTAAAGTGGTACCACAATCTTACCAATGGAGTCTCATTAATACATACCACGAGGCGCTTAAACACATGGGATGGGAGAAAACATTGGCAAAACTGAAAGATAACTTTTGGTTTCCTAAAATGTCTTCTACTGTTAGATACTTTGTTGAGCATTGTGTGATATGTAAGACCATGAAAGGAACATCCGGCTCTATCCAGAGCAGACTGCATCCTATCGAAAAGGTACCAGAACCATTTCATACTTTACACATAGACATTTCTGGTAAATTAAGTGGAGCAGCCACACAGAAAGAATACGTTTTTGTTGCTATAGACGCTTTCACTAAATTTGTATTTCTTCAACACGCCAAAAACAAATCTCAGACGAGCGCTATGAAACACCTTCAAGAGGTAATTTTTCTATTTGGCGCACCAAAACGAATAATTGTTGATGGTGATGGTGCGTTCACATCGCTTTACAAAGCTTATTGCAGTGAATATGGAATAGAATTACATCAGTGTGCTGGATATACAAGTAGAGCGAACGGGCAAGTAGAGAGAGTGATGAGAATAATAAAAAATGGTTTGACTGTGATAAGCAATACTCAGAAAACTCACTGGGATAAATCACTGGGAACATTGCAATTAGCAATAAACTGTACAATTTCAAAATCTACTGGTCAAACTCCAATTGAACTTCTTACTGGAAAAAAAGGATGTGTGCCTCCACAGCTTCTTACAATTATAGATGAAGAAAACGAACGTATAAATCCAGAAAGTTTAAGGGAAATTGTGATGGGAAGAATGGCCGAGCAAGCTGTAAAGGATAAAATACGCTACGATAGTGGAAAAGCTAAAGTAAAAAGATTTGAAAAGGGAGAATATGTTTTACTAAAAGAACCTCCAAGATTAGGCACAAAATTAAGTCAAAAATACGATGGACCCTATGAAATAAAAAAGATCTTGCCACATGATAGATACGAAATACGGCGAATTAATCAACGAGGTCGCAGTCGAAAAGTTTGTCATGAGCAATTGCGTTGTGCTCCTAAATTTGGAGTTCAAAGTAATATGGCCATATCGGCAATGAATAGAGAATTTAGTATCGAGGACTGTACTGATGAACAGAATAATTAAGGTAAAATTGTGTTTTCAAACTAATAATGAGGAAGATGTTAATCAAAATTTATTCCCCTTTTTCAGCCCTAACAAAAAATTTAAGCAATAATAAGACTAACTGTGAAAAAATTGTGTTGATATCACGAAAATTGAGTTTTTTATAAGCAAATCAATATGGGAACGCGCGAAAACTGATTGCGCTCGTCGAGTAATGGCTGTGACGTCACATCGCCGTGCGTAGCTAGCTAACTATGCAATGTGCATACAGTATGTTTTTGACACGCGCTCTGTAAACTTACCTTCGTTCATTTCGATTCATTTTTATATATTATTATAATAAATATGACTTAATAGGGAAAATTGTTAAATTTAAACAAAAAATTAATACCAACGTTCAAAGTAAAAACGCACAAAAGAGTATGAAATAAATTTTATTTTCTAAAAATAATTCTCCTTTTAAATTCGGCTAAAATTTTAACTATTTCCCTACTCAATCTTCTTAATTTTGAAGTCTGTGCCAGCCCAAATAATATCCTGATAAAACAATATTTATAGAACTCACATTTAAGTTGGCAACCAACTTCAAAATTATGAAAATCGAGTAGAGAAATCAATAATTTCAAACTCAAAATGGGCTATGAAGTACATTATTTTGATAGAACAAATCTTTATCAAGTAAAAGTTACGCCATCTTGGTTTTCACAATACTTCAAATGTTAGCCATCTTGTTTTCACCATACTTCAAATGTCAAAATGGCCCCAAAAATCTCAAAAATGGGACCATTTAACTGGAGATAGTATACGTCTATGAGAGAAATAATTAAAATTTTTGCCGAATTTAAAAAGGGAATTATTTAGAAAATAAGATTTTTTTCATACTTTTTTGTGCGTTTTTACTTTGGAAGTCTGTTTTCATTTTTTGTTTCAAAATTATAATGTTTTCCATTTTTAGGGCTCCACTTAGGGCACACAAGGAACGCTTATAGTTTCGCTCGTTCCGTCCGTCCGTCTGTTATACTTCCGTAATTATGAATATTGATGGATGAAATTTGGTACAGTTATAGATTGTGTGTAGATCTTAGGTTTGGCATAATAAAATAATAATAATTTTATATTTTAGGGGTAGCTCTGAAGGGGGGATGAAATATTTTTTCATTCTACCCCATTTGTGGGGTATCGTTGAATAGGTCTTTTAGAATTTAGGTAAGGTTTCTTTTAACATTACAACAAACGTGTGTCTTTAAAGACTGAGTTCTGTTCAATGCTTTTGGATCTAGAGTATACCCTTGGCACAAAATTTTACTTTTTGATATAATATGCTTAATTTACTTCACATTGGCCAAATTCTTAAAGATATACCTATACATTTTGAGGAGTTCCCTCGATTCCTCATGGATTCCATCATCAGGTTTCCACTTTAGTGACTAAAGTCTAAAAGGGCCAATTTCAAATTAGGGGCCATCCATAAATAACGTTACACGTTAGGGGGGAGGGAGGGGGTCGACGAAGTGTGACATTGTGTGACAAGGGGGTAGGAGGGGTCCTAATTTTCGTGACGTCACATTTCAAAATCTATTTTAATCTAAGTGTTAATATAGTAATCATAAGTAATAGCTATATGATATTATGATAGCTATTGCCCCAGTGTCGAGACCCCCCAGCCCCAGAGATGTTTAAGAGATCATAATGTTGTTTTTTTATTACATAAGTTATTTTTTTTTCGCCGAGAAAATGCGTTTCAGCATCCCACTAGGGGATAGCGGTCCTACCCGTGAGTATGTGAGACTCTGCTGCACCCGAAAAGATGGTGAATGGGCGCAGCCCCTACTCAATAAAAACTCGGCGGTACTCCACTCCATACCACCCTTGGCGGGCCACGGGATCGCGTGAGCTTGGGCATAAGAGTCTGGCAAGAAAGACGATCCATGCGTCAGATGGGCATATAAAAGTTGGACCTGTGCCTAATCTCTCGACAGTCGTGTCGGTCATCCGTCCCACCAATTCAAATTAAACAAATTTCGGAACTGCTGTTTTAATTGAATAATTATTTCTAGATGTAAAATTGTAAAATGTGACGTCACGCTAGGGAGGGAGGGGGTCTCACAAATGTGACAAGGACGGGGGAGGGGGTCAAAAATCATGAAATTCGTCTGACGTAATTTATGGATGGCCCCTAAAACTCGAGAACGGCTAGACCGATTTGGCTGATTTTGATCTTAAAATAATTGTATCAGTTCAGGGAAAGTTCAAAACGTGAGAAATTAATATATATATACATATATAGCCCTAACGTATATCCGCCTCCTTTTGTGGATGTCGGTTAAAAAATACTAAAATATAATAGTCAATCTATGACATTTTGTTCATAAAGTTTTTTGTCGAGATCTCAAACAAGTGACTACACCATAAACATAGTTATAAGCGAGGGAAAAAGTAGGTAGGGAGTTTTTTGTATTGTCTTATTTCATCTTTTAAGTTTCATTCAATAGATTAAATATATTTTTAAGTAGGTACCTAACATATCTGCGTGACTCGTGTTTTATTTCTCGATGTAAAACCCATTGTTTAAAATACATTGTCACTAAAATACTGAATTCATTCTGAGCATATTCTATAAACTAAACATTTAGTAATGCAAAAAAAATGTAGGTATAACACGATTCAAATGAGAATAGGAACGTCAATGACCTCTACCTGTCAAATGTCACTTGAAAAGTACGGTTAGCAGAAAAACTTATTTGCCAATAATAATAGTCGAAATAATTCTTTCTATACTCGACACTAGCAGAATGGTGCAAAACCTTTGCAACCGCGATTGCCATAAATAAAAGAAGAGTAATAATAGTCTTACATCGAATTTAAATAATAACGTTAAATTATCTAAACATTTAATTATAATAATACATATTCATAATTCTTTTTTAAAATCATAAATTAACATTTTGTTTTTCATTGTTGGTGCAAGCAACTTGCCAAAATTATATTGTTTTTGTTATTGTCATACTCATTTTGCTCGAAAAACGAGGCGCTATGTTACATAGACGACAACGACTACTCGGACAGTAATACAGAGATGAGCGAAATTGAAGAGCTAGATTCAGATTACATTTTTTTCACTCAATTTTGTAAATAAATTATATTAAAAGAAAAAAAAACTTTTTTTGCCCACCCTACCCAATTGGGTAAAATTGACAGCTATGACGTCACAATATGGCGCCGACTCGATCCTATTCTCATTTGAATCGCACTATAGATGTTTCGTATTTATTTAGGCACCTACTTAGTACTCACATTAAAATATTCTTCGCAATAAATGTTTACTGATTTTTGTAGCTATAACACTTTTTTCAACACTTTACACAACTAATTTTCTCAGATTTTGTCGTTGGGCACATGAAAAAAGTATTTTTCTGGAGTGCTAACCGTTGTATTATATATAAAGGTGTTATACAATTATATCTATATGTTATTTTATCACCATAATTCCAAAAATTTCAATAAAACTTCAAAATTACTGCACGAGTTCCTTACCGCGGCGGTCAGAGACGGCGAAATGACGTCACGCGTTGAGCGGTCAAGCTCGCGCTGATTTTAAAAACATCCAACTTTAAAAATTATTAAAAAATTCAGTTTTTGAGATATCGAAAAAATTCTTTCACTAATATTTTTTAGATTTTATTTTTGATTTTTATACATTATAAAATAATTACACTCATCTAGCTCATTATGATTGTAGAGTTTTGATTTTACGAGTAATTATGAGCGTTGAGGCTCTGAAAATTCATCTCAGCCAAAATGAACGTTGAGGTTCTGTGGCTCTATTCACGTGTTACTTCCTAGCGTTGAGGCTATGAAGTTAACTTATTGTATAATACGAGTTACTAATGGGAACTATTTAGTTTTTCTTTCTTTTTCTGTGTTTCAGACAAATAGCGGCGCAGGGACGCGCCTATTGTCAGCATAGCCGTATCGGCGCATGAGTCATTCGACGATCACGTCATCATCACCACCACCATGCGCTCGCCCCACTAGCTTATCCCCACGCGTTCGCCCTACTCGCTCACCCCACCACAATTCAAATAAAAGGGATGCACTCAACGGTTCGGGCGATTTTCGTCGTACGACTTACGAAGCGTACAGACGTCGGTCCGTGGTAAATTAATTATTATCAGTGATTGCATTATATTTGTGAAATAATATTACAGTGACATAATTGATTGTGTGTTAAAAGTG
Organism: Glaucopsyche alexis; assembly: GCA_905404095.1. Classification (NCBI taxonomy): domain Eukaryota; kingdom Metazoa; phylum Arthropoda; class Insecta; order Lepidoptera; family Lycaenidae; genus Glaucopsyche; species Glaucopsyche alexis. The sequence goes on along the minus strand of FR990048.1, from coordinate 22,586,283 downwards.
AAGTGTTTAAAATATTAGTGAAAAGTGTTTAATATAAGTGAAATAGTAGTGTGGTGTTGTAATAGTTATCAGTGACAATTATTAATCAGTGAAGTGCTTGATTTGTGTGAACATTTAAATAAAACGATGAGTGATGAAAATGATGGTGTTTCTTCAAATCCTGTTCCCCCTTCTCTTATATATAGGTGTATTAATTTATAACTATTGTAAAGTCCTCTCTGAAATCGTTATTCATATCCAGTGATTAAAACTTCAATTACCTATTTAATATTCAGGATTTATTTTCCGTAAATTAACATAACATGTGTCTCCATGGCCGTCTCTCGCTATAGTATAATGCCCATCCCGGCGTCCATCCAAAACGAACGACGATACTGATCTTACATTATTAAAATAAAAACTGAACACTGACACTAAACATTATTTTATATGCCTAAGAAATAAACTATAAAATCATTTCATCTCATAACCAAATAATAATAATTAAATCTTAATACACATTTAAACCATTCATTGTATATATACATATTATTAATTAGAAGTATTTTATAAAACCTTCAACTATAAGCTAACATTGTACAAATGGTATAATCCTACAAAACAAGAAATGAACCGTTACTAAATCAGATAATATTACGAGTAAGTTGGAATAGCCAAAGAACGAATTAGGAAAAACTAGGTCTATCTAGTATTTAGGTATTCTACGTCAAAGGTAAAAAACCTGTATAATAAGAATACCTATGACCTAGTATTCTATTCTAGGTCATAAGTATTCGCTTATTATACAGTTTTTTTTTATGGAAAAAAGCTTACACTAGTCAAGCATTGGACAAGTTTTAGATACAGGGTATATATAATAAGAATACCTATGACCTAGTATCTATTCTAGGTCGTAAGTATTCGCTTATTATACAGTTTTTTTTTATGGAAAAATAACTTACACTAGTCAAGCATTGGACAAGTTTTAGATATAGTTTACCCTATCCAACTTATTAATTTAAAAAAATACACCACGGATACGCTTATCCATGTTACTATATTTATCGGATAATTTGAAAAAGCCACTTGAAAGGCAAATACAGAAACATAAACGTACGTACACTAAAATTTTTCTCAGGCTATACTTAGTAAAAATTATCTCCTTTTTAAACGTCAGATATCGTTTTGCAGAATTTAGGCTCAGGATTATCGATGTTTTATCTACAGAAGCTCGACAATGCTTTGATCATTACATGCTATTATTATTATCACAATTTATACCACCGATTAGATCGAAGTACGGCTTTGGCGCTTAACTTAGGATTAGTTTCAGGGTATATTGGAATAGGGCTATGTATATAAAGAATTTCAGATTGCTAGAACTTTCTACAAATATGAGATCACGACTATAAATACTAGGGTTGCCAGACGTCCCGTATTTTCCGAGACGTCTGGCAACCCTTTTAGGTATTATTTTAAATGTCCCGCACCGGGACAAGCGCTGTCCCGTGAATCGAGAGATCTAGGGTTATCTACACAATGCCCGCAAAATACCATATACATCAATATGAGCTTAGGCAAAAAAGTAATAAAAAATGCAAAAACTTGCTCGATCCTTAGTAAAATATAAAAAAATTATCACGATTTTTTTTATTCCGGGTAAAAAAGTGAAATCCCGTATTTTTTGGCTTATTTGTTCCATAAAGGCTGAAAAAATATCTGGCAACCCTAATAAAAATATACTTTTTCCTATAATAATTACAACCAGGTAGCGAAAACACGTATTTTTTTTATAAATCGTAAGTTTTACTTAAATTTGGCGATGCGTTAGGTATTTGTTTTTCGCCAACACAACTAGAATATATTAATTTCACTGATTTTGGTAAAGTAGCCTATGTGTATATTAACACTTTACTTTTAATCCCGAAAAAGTATATTTTTCCCGTGGCAGACACCAGACTATATTTACGCGGATGGAGCCACGGGCTAAAGCTAGCTGTATCATAAATACACAGCCTATCTGTTGAACGATACGTAGTAATTGTTATGTTTGATGTGCGCTCAATAATATCAGGGTCGTAACGTTCGATTGGCTGCGTGTTTTATGGGAGAAAGGAGGGGGGAATAAAACATCTGCCGCAGGAAAATGCCTGAGATAAATTGATCAACTTAGTATTGTTTTGTTGGAGCCGCGAGCACCCGCCAATTTTATATAGGAATGTATATCCAATGACTACTCCTACTATGTAAATGTGATTTTTTGTGAGGATGGATGTATTGATATTATTACCTTACACGCATAAACTACTGAACGGATTTCGATGAAATCTGGTATAGTTGTGGTTTAGGCTCTGTATTAAAACATAGGCTACTTTTCCCGTAAAAGTATAGTATTCCCGTAGGGTACTATATTTACGTGGGCGGAGCCATGGGTAAAATTTAGTAATTTATAGGTAGGGTAGACCGAGGCGAATCGGATCACAAGGCGAATCGGATCAAAATAAGAAATCTGTTTATAATTCAAATATAGCATTCATATAATGTACTCAACCGGTGTTTTGCATCTCTCCTCTCACCCCTCACCTCCCGACATAGGCAATATTTCGATCGCGCTTGTGAATCACTGTCGACGCCACTCGTCAGCGACTCTGTCGACAGAGTCCAAAATTGCGACATACATAAACGATCGTTTATGTATGTCGCAATTTTGTGCTCATCTAAGGTACGTACGTACGATTTCTTTGTACTGGATTACGGATTTGTGTTAAAACTCAACGCCTGCGATAAAAATTAAGAGTTCATCTGCAAAACAGAGAGAGTGGCACTGCATTTACTGTTTTGAAATATTCGTTCATTCACCATCAGAGGATTGGATTCAGTGCAATGACTGCGAAGACTGGTACCACGAAAGATGTGCTGATACGGGGGGTATAGGATCATATACAAATATGTGATTTATGTGCTGATATAGAACAAGTGTTGAGTAACTTAAGCCCCGGAATTTCTTACGATTGTTACTTCTTACTTTTTTATCAATAAAAATAACATTATATAACACTTTAGTATGATTTGCTCAACCTCAAAGAAAAAGTGATCCGGATCGCCTAGGTCTACCCTAGACATTTTTTTAAATGTCTGTTTGGTCTTTTGCTTATTCTGCATTTTCTATTTCAGCAAACTTAGTCCAAATTAAAAACCACTTTACATAAACTAGCTATGGGGACAGAAATGCTATTAAAAGTTTAACCTATTTCTAATATTTTAGCCAACTAAAACTCGTACTATTATGTAGTGAGTGAATTACAATGTAAATATAGTTAAAATGTGTTCACTAATGAATTAGTTACACGTGTCGAATTTGTGTGCACGAACCAAAAATGATTTACTTCTGCGTCAGAGTGTATAATAATATATTTGCGTTTTATGCTGCAGTGTTACATGTTACATGACTCGTTTTAACATACTAGCTGTTGCCCGCGGCTCCAACCGCGTAATATCAGTATCCCACGGGAAACATAAAACACTATAATTTTTCGGGATAAAAATTAGCCCATGTTTAATCTAGAGCTCAAGTTTTTAATAATAATTATAAGTATATTCGAAGAGCTTATCCTACTAGTATATAAGTATATCTCTACTAATATAATAAAGAGCAAAATTTTGTTTTTTGTTTGTATTGAATAGGCTCCGAAACTACTAGAGCGATTTTGATGATATTTGGCACAGATGTAGATTAGACTTCGGGGAAGGACATAGGCTACTTTTTATCGCGGAAAACGTACGGTTTATATTTCACGCAAAATCTACGAAACTGATTTCGATGAAATTTGGCGTGGTAGTAGTTAAAGCTCTGGATTAAAACGTAAACTTTTTATTCCATAAAAGTACAGTGTTCCCGTGGGATACTGTATTAACGTAGGCGAAGCCGCAGGAATCAGCTAGACATAAATATTTTCTGAGGTGCAGCGATTTTTTTGTAGAATTTCGTAACTCTCGTGAAAGCGCTCTACTAAAGTCGTCAAAACTATGACGTCACACATTGCTAAGTTGTATGAAATATATTATGTGTCGCATATGTATATGTCGCGGAGATTAGCAATTTTAAATGTGTGTAGAACATATTTTAAATTGCTAATCTCCGAAACTGCAGTTCTGTTGTCATGTTTTAGTATAATTATAATATGATACAAGTTGTCATATAATGTAGGTTTGTTTAGTAATATAGCAAAAAATATTGAAACTATTTTTGCTAATGTTACACTACTACTACATGTACTCTTATTTCATTACAAAACTAAAGACACGTTTTATATTTTTCACAGTAATAATACACAATACTTCTTGCACTATTTCCACTTTAATAAGTATTTTACATTAATTTTAATATATTACACGACCGGTTTCGACAAAGTCATCATCAGGTTTGTCGAAACCGGTCGTGTAATATATTAAAATTAATGTAAAATACTTATTAAAGTGGAAATAGTGCAAGAAGTATTTTGTATTATTACTGTGAAACATGAATTTCCATCAAGAACCTACAGTATAATCAATAACATATTTTTATATTTTTACTTAAGTAATAATTACCTCAATATTTCCGAATATATACCTAAATTGTAGTAAACATTTTACATATTATTGTAGTCAACTGGTTTTACATACTGCTCACTCAAAATAATGGAATAAAATATGTATCATGACTTTATACCTAATTTAAATGCCCATAAGAGGTAACCCTTGAAATTAATTTAGACGTAACGGCCTGTCCACGATATTATGTCCACGTCATGACGCGACGTCGTAAACGAGAAATGGTGGCACTTCACGCAAAATTCCTGAACTGCGCCGCTCTGCTGCGACGTAATAAATCCACACTTAAAAACTATAACCTGACTACGTAAAATTCTAATATTATATCCAATGTTACTCCAGCCGTTATCATCTATTGACATCAGGGCCATTGCCCAAGTCAAGATGCATTCGATAATTTCGACGGCGAACTTCTAAATCAAAAACGTATGGGATTTGGCATAAGTTATTGTTATGTGACATGTCGCTTGCGATGCGTTATGTCAACACCCATACATTTTGTTTTCGAACTTCGTCGTCGAAATTATCGTATGCATCTTGATTAGAGGCCCTCATTCGTTAAAATCTGATTAGTCGTTTTGGCGCTACAGTGGAACAAACATACATACATACGTAGACTGCCAAAATCATTACCCTACCTTTCGGCTTCGCCGCGGTCGGGTAAAAAGAACGACGCGGGCAATGCACCGTGCTACTAATTACGTATGTTGGAGTACGTGAACGTTACGAGTAGGTACGTGCTACGAGTTACGTTTCAGGATCACGACGCAGAGTCGTGCCGTGGACAATTGGACATGTGGACAGAGGCCCTAAGTCAATAGCGCTGGGTAAGCTCCGTCCCGTTACGGTCTTAACTGAATATTGTAATTTGCTTATTTCATATTTAAGTACGTGACTGTTATTTAACTACTTTTACGGATTTTCTAATTAAGTGAGTATATTTGCTGGTACTTTTTAAAAGAGATATTCTAGAAATGTACGAGGGGTGGGCCAGCACTATGTATATTATATTATGTAAATACAGCTACATAATGTAGTAACTGTTTCCTATTCTTTATTTTATTTGATTTCACTTCGTTTCAATGTACATTTAAAATAACTTCGTCAAGGAGAGCAGCACAACGTAAAATAAAATATGGCGGATCAGATCAGAATTAAAAAAGAATATAATGTACATAGAGCTGACCCAAAATCAAACATCTCTTTTAGGGAAAATATTAATATAAAGATTCTCTTGGTTATTCAATAGAGTATTTGGACAAAGAGTTAGTCGAAAGATACAAGTTTTATATTCACAATTTAAATTAATTTTGGTATTTTTACAAGTTGAATAATTATATTATCTTCATTATTTTACAGTGTAAATAAAATTCAAAATACTTCTTATAAAATATATTTCATTTAAAACTTTAATGCATAAAATAATAACACAAAAAGCATAATAAATATTAACAAATAAGCATAATGTAGCGTTTAGCAAAGTGAATGTTGTAAGAGCGGTAGTAAAAGTGTCTGCCACCTGCGACAGCTTAGCAGGGTTGCCACACCACAAGATCGGAGAGAATTCTAAAAAATAATAATTAAAAATATATATTTTTATTAAACGGGACATAACACAGCTAAAAGGATAACAAACAACACGGTTACAGAAACACTTACTTACTACAATCTAAAAATTAATTTAGGATTTTAGCAAAGCTGGATAATGCAATGCCCATTATTTCGTACAAAACTTAGTAATTGTTTAGTTAGTTTAACATTAATGGGGATGATGACTGCATGTAAAATATTGAGTTAAATTGATATATTCTGTAATAAGGTAATAAAACTTTATAAATGTAAAAAAATAATATAATATTGTGTAGTTTAGTAATTAGAGACATCTAAAAAGTTTTTTTTTTGCTAAATTAGTAAACAAAACCTGTAGGTTTTGAAAAATGATGTATCATTAGTTTACTTACATCTTAAATATACAAAAACATGCATTATGGTGAGTATGAACTTAAACGCACAAATATCAGAGAAATTTCAAAATATATTATGTTCCTATGGCCTTATACTTCATACACTTTAACCTAGGCGTGACGTCACAACTAGATACGACTTTAATATGGAGCGTTTTCACGAGATTTTCTAAACAAATCGCTGTACCTTTGAAAATATTGTCTTTTGATATATTTTTCTTCTGAGCAGTTACTCTTACTAAAGTTTATGAGTTCTATTCATTTTGCAATAAAAAGGTTCAGCCATCTAGCCTTTTCATAGGTATGGTTACATGCCAAATATATTTTATTTCACACTGAAGCTACTGCGCATGCTTGACATATTGTTTTAGGTTCATCCATACTGTCGCTTGGTATATGCTATTTAAAGAAAACTTTATTATTTTATTATATTTTTAGTTGGGTTTACTTTTTGGTATATTTTATGAAACGGTATTAAAAATAGCTGATACTGGTCACCCTGAACTCAACTGCCATTCACTGGGGAACTTTGAAAGGCTTGAAGGCTAAACGGTGGTCGTAAAAATAATACGCTGACTTGAATCGGTGTTTTTATAGCAGGAATATTATACAACGGGTAACGAAAATATTGTCTAATATTTTATTTAAATATGTAGTTTTTAAAATATATTTTCTGTTCGAAAAATCTGCAAAAATATATAAAAAAAAGTAATAGCAAAAACCTAAATATTTATCACTGTTTATAATCCGCACTAATCCTCCTAGCTTCTATTATAAATTTGAGAGTTTGTGAGGAAGGATGGATGGATGGATGGATGGGTGTTTGAAATGGCAAATGGCATGAAAGAGTAATACAAAACATAAGCTACTTTTTATCTATGAAAAAATACAGAATTTCCGATTTTTTTAGCGGAGCTGCAGGCAGAAGCTAGTGTTATGAATGTAAAGGTTTGTGAGTATGCCTTAATGTTTGTGACTCTTTCGCGTCAAAATTACTGAACGGATTTTGATAAAGTTTGGTATAGTAGTAGTTAAGGCTACGGATTTAATTTATATAGGCTACATTTTACAGCAAAATATCTATACTTCTATACTAATATAATAAAGAGAAAAAGTTTGTTTGTTTGTTTGCATTGAATATGCCCCGAAACTACTGGACCTATTTTGATGAAATTTGGCACAGATGTAGAGTAGACCAGGGGGAAGGATATAGGCTACTTTTTATCGCAGAAAAATGTATGGCTTCTGCGAAATTAACTTATGCGCGCACGAAGTCGCGGGCAACATCTAGTAAATTGTATTATACGTACTGACTTGTATAATATATATGTCGGAGCGTGTTAAAGCTAAGATTGTCTTTGATTGGAGACGTCAAATAGTTTTACTATTTGGACTTGTTCGATGCCAGTAATGACAGATGTGATAGAAAAATAAGGGTTGTCATGGAGACTGGGGTATTATTTGCTTGGATTGGGAAATGACGGGATATAAAATCTCAGGATAAATACGGGAGTTGGTAAACGTGGTGATTATATGCTCTTTGGTTGGTGATACGTGGCATCGAACTTGTCACGTTTCTGATCGTTCAGCGTTTGAGCTATTCGATAATATTGTAATAAATATCCTAATGGAGCCTTCGTTATCAGAAGTGCGATGAAACTCACGACCCACATAGAAAGACCCTTCGGAGCATAACGTGCAAAGGGCAGAATGAGAATGACACGCAGGATGAGCAAATTGCTTATATCGCAAATGAACAAATGCGTAGAGTCCAAAACGTGGGGAAAACTAAAAGTTGTCCGACGAAAGTAATAGAATATTAGATCGAAACCGATCAGAATGACACTAGAGTCAGAAGAGTGTATTTACTACTGTTAATCCGTAGCGGAGACTTAGTACACAAGATTCTTGACTTGAAGTTGAATTGTATTGATCGCTAAAAATATAATAATAACAAACATAAGAGATGGAAAGCCAAAACTAGAGAATATAAGATCCTGTGGTCAACACACTGCTCGCAAATACTTTGTTTGTGGTTGATAGGGACACAAGTCAATTGATTGTCCTGCATAAGGAAAAGTTTTGTTAAAGACGTTGAGCTGCATCAGAACATCAAAGCTAGTTTAATAGCAATTCTGAGATATGACATGTATTGTTTATTTTTATTTTACAGCGGGAGACAAGGACACTATTTATTGACATACTTGGAGGGTATTGACGATAAATCACGTGGCAGATGCAGTTCTGCTCTCTTAAGTTGGTAAATAAGAATAAAGGATAATGTATTGGGCATAAAGATTCCAACTTGGACACTCAATAACTGTGGTGAGCGTATTCCTTCCATTACGATATTTTTCTCGAAATATTGGTAGAATTGATCTAGTATTGTTTATGAAGTCTCTTTCATATTTTGATACACATAGCGAAATTACCTAGCTAATAAAGATCATATAAGATGTTGCTTCTCTTGTTGCTAATGGCTTCATGGTCTAACCGAGTTAGCGCATCTCAAACTAAGATTTTAGGTTAGATACTAGTTTGTGTATGGAACGACTGCATATGTGTGTACCTACCTACTTATATAGCTACGCGTAGCCTGTTGAAGTCTGAGACGATGTGCATGAGTGTAATAATTTACTTTTTACAGTGTACTGCTATTTTGCAAATGATGCTATAAGAATGTATGACATAGTTGTTTAAATTTTGCAAATTTAAGTAATCTTTGTTATGTTATAGAAGGAGCGTGATCTTGCGCGTTCTCACGAATGACATTTTTATTTGAGTACATAATAACTTACAATTGATTTCATGAGACAAAAGTAAAAAGAATATTTAAAACGAACATAAAATTATAGTACTTCGCAACCTTTGGATCAAATTGAAAATACAGTTTTGACCGTTTGTCAGAATCTAACTTTGCAATAAGGATTCACATGATACTTATAGATAGTAGATAGTAGTAGAAAATTCATGTGTCAGGCGCTAGATTATTGTCTAACCAAGTGAAATTGTTTATTAATTTGGAATGATACGTAGGTATGTACTTTGGGATGATTTTATTTTGACAGATAATTATTGTTTGCATAAATTCTCTCTTGGTTTTAGTATTAGGTACAAGGGGGCAGTTCGGTGCAACGAGAATGGCGACATTTCAATATATCGCTCTGTCTTACAGGGTTAACGTTACATAAAAGCTACTTAAAACCACAACAGATGACACTATGTCGCTTCTGCCTCGCGCTATCGAAAACGCTAGACTTATGTACATGAGGCTCACGAGTGATTAATGTATTGTACCATAAAGACTAGCCAAATGGCAGTCACCAGTCCGATTAAGTTAAAACAACTTAAATGACATTAACGTAGCCCCATTCGAAAGAAAAACAAAAAAAAATGAATATATTGTTCTGCAGTATTAATGAATTGTTTATGGAGATGGTAAATCGGTTTTGTTGGAATATCAAATTGTATTCGAAAGAGGAATTTAACGATATCTTAAACTATAATTACGTATCTTAAATTTGTCGCCATATTCATATAGTCAATTAAGTAGTCCTCCTTTGTTGGAAGGCGGTTAAAATTTTTAAGAGGCAGCTCACTAGAGGCGCTTATCTGGTCCCAATTTTTTTTTGTATGAGGTCGACATTCTTCTCCGTAATAAGTGTTCTGTGATTAGGTAGTGTGGTGGACTGATGCAACTTCCAGTTGATGAGAGATCCGAGCCCCAGCGTTGGGAATGTTAGTGATCAGAGCCGAGCCATTGAAAAAAATGTTTACTTAGAACAAAGAAATAACAACTTATTTCGATACGATACGAATGACTGTTTTTTTTTACTATTATTTAACGAAATGACGAATCATCTATCTTCTGAACATAGGTTTCTGTTTTAAGAAAAAGCAGGCATAATGAAGGGGTTAATATCCGATTTTGCTAATAATAATTGTTTTCCTAAGGTCTATGGAGTATTTTGTATAACGGCCCCCAAACCTTCAGAAAAATGAACCACTTGAACCTAACCGGAAATGTCAACCTATGGCAACGTCATCATATAGACACAACATACATACTCTAGTTTGCGAAAACGAACATCAAAGCAAATCACCAATCTTTGTCCTGATCTTACTTTATCTGATATTTATGAGCTATTTGTACTTATAAATATTGTGAATTATTGATCGGTAAAGTTTTAAGTAGAAAGTAATGGCAAAGTTTCAGAAGCCTGAATTTTACTTGCGCATATTAAAACCGTGGACTTAAAATTGCAGTTACTTCCAATGAAGTTAAAGGATATCGACCAGAAAGTAACAGATGTAGAAGTAAGCTTATGAAATGTCAGGAGGAGGTTTATCACTACTGGTATATTCAGTCATCTCTGTGTCAACTATCAGTTATTCTGAACCCCAATTCTCGTAGTTGACTTACACTTTTAGTTTGCTTTTGTTGAGTTGTGGATGACTAGTCCTGACGTCATGAACTGATTTTTGGAGTTGTGCCCAATCAAAACGGGTTTGACGTTGGTTAGACGTTTGTGGGAGTGCCATTTTTGCAGTTTTAATATATTATCAGGACTGGATCGTAACTGTACTGTTACGGAATTTGATTAGTAGAATCGACCTTTTGGTTTACTTTGTGGGCTTCGAATGTATATTGTTACACATGCTAAAATCAAATTGCCTAGAATATTGTGGTACTTAGGTAAAACCAAAAATACTTAAAAATTGTGCGACAGGAGACCTAAGATTATCTTAACGACTAGCAACGCATTTATGAGTCTTTTGGTATGGTAATAAAAGCGACGGCTATGGTTATTTTCCATCAACAATCCGATTGCTCATCTGTAAACGTGAAAATGAACCTCGAGTTGAATACCCTTGTCGTTCGTTATAAACGCACCAAAGTTGCTTACGACCAAACGATTATTAAATTTATGAGAAAGAAACGTATAATTTCCATCAGAAACTTTGAAAATTTATATTGATATCAATCTTTAGCGTAATCGTCCTAATATGTGTTATGTTAACTTAGTGTAACAAGTTACAACTGCTTACATTCGGCGGGAGTATTGTGAAACACCTGACCCTTCAACATTAATTGCAGTGTGTATAGCTAGAAAAATACGAAATACTTTTGACATTGTAACTTTCTTTTCGTTCGCTCCAGTGCAAGCTCCGATTTCATGAAAAACTAAGATTCCCTTATATCTCGGAGAGTTGTGAAGGATATGATATTCAAAAAAAGCTCAAAGGACGCGTATTCACAAAAAAAAAAAAAAAAAAAAAACGAAAAAAGTTATGGCTGAAACAGTGAAATAAAAATTAAATTTTATTCAGATTCTTTTTTATATTTTTTGGAGCGCGATAATTTGGAAACGGAGAATTATTTCAAAATTTGCGAAAAATTCCTCTGGACAATTTAGTCAGCTACAATTTGAGCCTAAAACAAAGACGATCGGGTTGCCCGGTCTAACATTTTTGCGACAGTATTTTTTTTTTTTCGAATTATGTGGAATAATTTTTAAAGTAGTCGATAGTCATGTGAGGCTCTAAATCTTTATTTATTTCTTGTAAATGTGCTACCGGTTCGGTCAATGTTTTTTTTTGCTCGCCCGTCTCTGCTTCTGGATGTATAAATTATTAAAAAAGTTAAATGCAAAAATATTTTGTTAAAAGTTCGTGACGTGTATGCAATACGACTGCTCTGTTTAGCACTAAAGTAAAATGATATTAGCTTTTGGTTTAATAGTAGGTTTAGTTATTTCACCAAGATGTTCGGCGCGCTCAATCCGGTAATAATCTAAGCGGTCCAAAAGACATTAAGATTTTGAAGTACATTGTAAACTGTTTGTTAAAAGATGTAAACTGTGAATATTTTTGTTTGCACCTGTTAATTGCAACTGTAGATTGCGAATGCGAATTGCGACTGTGGATTGCGAGCGAGGATTGTGATTGGGTGCCGGACGGAGGCAGCCCATTACTTGACGAGAGTAGGCACCGGAGAGAGGTGGCCTTGTGACTGGGTGCCGGAGGGAGGCAACCCAGTGGTTTTTTGTAGTGAGGTGCACCGGAGGGAGGTGGCCTTGTATTGTACATGATGGGAATATAACAGCATCGTTTTTCGATATTGAGATTGGTACATGTAAAGTGTGAAGTGTGTGGTAAAGCATGTCATGATTTATTTGGTAGCAAGATTATGGTTGATATTGTGTTGTATCTGTATACTTCATGTGTGTTTAATCTGAGAGTATAAAATGTAAATTAAAACTTAACTCTGAGAACACTAGATAGAGGTTAGATGAAGGATGTTAATTAGAGTGTAATTGACACAGGAGGGAGGTATTGATGTGTTAGAATATGATAAAATTAAATGTTATGTCCATGGATTAAAGCAGTTCTTATTAATTTTCCGAGGTCAGGTTGACCGAGTGAGAACCTTTTACTGTGCTGTCAAATGTTTTTTTCAGAAACTTGAAACGAAGACGTGAGACGCTTCACACCGGGACGTGTGCATGGACAGAATAGCCGTGTCGGAGCGTTGATGCACATAAATATTCTTCACACAAGGATCTCAGAGTCACCAGGGTGATCTTGTCGGAGTGTCAACGGATTTGTTTCGCACAGGGACGTGCGAATTGTCAGAATGGCCGTGTCGGAGCGTGTTAAAGCTAAGATTGTCTTTGATTGGAGACGTCAAATAGTTTTACTATTTGGACTTGTTCGATGCCAGTAATGACAGATGTGATAGAAAAATAAGGGTTGTCATGGAGACTGGGGTATTATTTGCTTGGATTGGGAAATGACGGGATATAAAATCTCAGGATAAATACGGGAGTTGGTAAACGTGGTGATTATATGCTCTTTGGTTGGTGATACGTGGCATCGAACTTGTCACGTTTCTGATCGTTCAGCGTTTGAGCTATTCGATAATATTGTAATAAATATCCTAATGGAGCCTTCGTTATATATATATATTTTTTTTTTATGAAATATGGGGGCAAACGAGCAAACGGGTCACCTGATGGAAAGCAACTTCCGTCGCCCATGGACACTCGCAGCATCAGAAGAGCTGCAAGTGCGTTGCCGGCCTTTTAAGAGGGAATAGGGTAACAGCCTAACAGGGGAGGGTAGGCAAGGGAATAGGGTAGGGGATTGGGCCTCCGGTAAACTCACTCACTCGGCAAAACACAGCGCAAATGCTGTTTCACGCCGGTTTTCTGTGAGCCCGTCGTATTTCTCCGGTCGAGCCGGCCCATTCGTGCCGAAGCATGACTCTACCACGTATTTTGCAATGACATATCAAAAGGTGCAATGCCTTTTGTAATTTTTATGATATTAAAAGTTGAACATCAAAATGTCGACAAACGGAACGTGTCTTATCGGTGCCGCGGTGGAATCGTCACCTGATGATATGTCATATATTGCGTAGGTACTCACATAAAGGGTATTTATTGTATATGAAAAAACTGTTTAACCAAAAGGGGAGATATGTATCACATTTGCGAAGGTAATGTTGACAATGATAAGAATGATTGGCAAAAGAAAATGTGTTTTTCGCATGGCAGATATTATTTACTAGCTTTTGAACGCGTCTTCGTACACCAAGATAGAGATATTTCTAATAGCAGCAGAATAAATAGTTTTTTTCTAAGAATAAGCTTGACGTTTTTCGTCTTATAAGACAACGGGTTATGTTTAGTCAAGAACACAAACTATTTCATAAGCTAGAAGTTTATATCTGTATAATCTATGAATTAGATTGTGCTTACAAGTAAAATAAGCTATTTTATACCAAGTAACTGCTTAATTTTTAAATGTACACATACTCAGGCTCGTTAAAATTAATGTAATAAGTTACATTTAATTAAACTTTCACAAAGTCAAACAGTTTTACATTAAAAGTTGTTTGCCTGAACCGTACGTGGGTTTTAGAAAATTTAAAGTTCCAAAATTAATCCAGAGTCGACATCAACGATATGTTTGCCTATTTATTATTTTATATATTTTGATTTCACCAAAAGGACACCGAAATATGCTGGGTATAGAATTTTGACCAAGAATAAAGTCCGTTTTTGTATGAAAAATACAGGCGTAAGAGGTTAAGAACGTGGTTGTAATGAGTTACATATTACGTGTTGGTCGGTGTAGGTGTAGTTTTTGTTGTTAAAATTGTAGGTAGGTATAATAAAAGATATGCCTATATTTATAGTATTCGGAGGAAATATTTCGGTAGCACAATTTATATCAGAAGTTCGCGAATTTTAGAAGAAATAGAAGGTTAAAAAGAGGCTCCATTACAATTCTAATCTATAATAAATAACCTACTCATCAACCTAACTATATACTCCTACAGCTTCTACACCAACAAATACCTACATCCACACCCACATCTCCAATTCTCCACCTGCTATGATTTTGAATTTTATTATTTCAACATTGCACATTTGGTGACATCAAATATGATTTAAAAGGAACTCATTGGCAACCATTACAGTGTTGCAGATACTGTTTATTTTGTATGCATATAGGACCATGTTCTTTGGACAGCTACATAGATTCAAATGTTTTATTTATATTATATATAAAATCTTTACATTAGTTCATTAAAATTATTTGAAGCTCATAGGTCCCTTTTAAGATAATATTTAAACGTTTAGCTAATGTAGTAAGCTGATAAATAATTTCAAACGTATTTTAAAAAGACATAATCTTTAAGGGATTTCAATTAAGAGGTTATAATAATAATATAATATTATAATTGTAGCAACTGACTTACATAACTGCGGATAGGTGAACAATTATGGCCAACATGAAGTAGAAATATTTAAAAAAGTAAACAAATTATAAAGTTACAAAAACTGTCAATGCTAGTAAACGAGATGCCACTCCATACACCGGCAGTAATTAAACTTTAAATGTATTTCGGAGATTAATAACAATGATAGAGCTTAACTCTCATTAAAATGGTTCAAACAAAGAGTGGGCAGGCAGTGTTTAAACAACGGAATTGAATGTCTGTTTAAATATAGTACGTCAATAGGTAAGCCGCTATTAATTCAGATGTAGGTAATAACAATTTTAGATATCTATTTGCCTTTCCCTAAATAATTATGTATAAAAATATATATCTGTTGTATAGTCTTAACCGTTATAATAATATTAGGTAGGTATATTATTATTATCTCAGAAATGACATCCGCAATATGCCACTATCTCTATTCTCTGTTAACTGAAAAAAAGATTTTCCTCTTTCTTTAGAATTAAATATAATGTGAAATAATTAAACATAATCTTATATTATATAAAAATGAATTACTGGTCGTTATTCTCGCTAAAACTCGAGAACGGCTGGACCGATTTGGCTAATTTTGATCTTAAAATAATCGCATCGGTTCAGGGAAGGTTTAACGGTGAGAAATTTCAGTTCATAGTTAAGGCAGAAACGTTTATCGGGACAGCTAGTATATAATAAACGTGAAGCAAAAACTTTATACTCCTTTTTATGAAAATTATGCGATGAAAATTGGTGCAGTTAAAGTTTTTATTGAGGAGGAGCGAGCTGCACATTTTTTTTAATAATACTTAAAAATACTTTAAATTAATAAGATAAAGTGTATGCGTGGGTGTGTGTCACACCCGGATTATTAACTTGCACTATCATTCGTTTGTATAATACATACATACATATAATCATGCCTCTTTTCCGTAGGGGTAGGAAGAGACCACTTCTTTCTACATGCGACGATTCATTATTTTTATTTCATTCTTATTCATTCATTCTTACCATCCATTTATGATTATCCTTTGCGTTCCCACGGATTGGCGGAGAGGGTAGAGATAGGGAAAGGGAAAGATAGGGAGCGTGGAAAGGAAGATTGGTAAGTCAGAGTGGGAAATAGGAATGTAGGATATTACCGCCCGGGAGGGCAAGGGATAGGACAGCAATTATAGCTAGGGAAGCCGGGGTCGCATAGCCGTATACTATACCACAACTACAGGACATGTAAGTTGGGATGAGTATCCCATGACTTGTAATATAATATAATAACGGTAGGTTATTATTTGTTTGAAACAATTTCGAGCACTTGTTTAAGTATTTTCCGTTTTATTTTCCGTTCCTACATGCGACTGACTTATTCAAGTCACGAGAACTATCTAATGTGTCCTCCGTAGTCACTTTCCAAGTACATTTATAAGTTTGTCGTCCATTACTTCCTAACTTTTAAAGTTAGCTTCGGATTTCCTTTTCAATTAATTAGGTACGTACTGAGTTACACGTCCACGCAGCACAGTGAAAAAGAAAGTTTATTCCAATATTTTATGTGAATTGAGTTTCGATTCCCAAGTGACTTCTAACTATCACGTGTTTTGTTATTTAAGTTTATTTCGTAAGTATATTTCTGAAAAAATGATTATAATACTTAATAGAAGCCGGATTCAATCACAATATTATTATTATTTGTTCGTATTTATTTCCGTGTCATTCAATAATAATAATAATAATATCTATGGACGCTTCACACCACGTCAATCTGATCCCGTGGTAAGTTCTCGAAGAACTTGTGTTACGGGTACCAGACAGCGGAAATATATTTAATAATTTTATACTATACACTTATTTAAGATTTTTATTATATTATACACATATTTAATACACATCCATGACCCAGGAACACAGAAAAACTTTTTGTTCCTTCGGCGGGATTTGAACCCGCGACCTCCGGCTTGAGCACCAACACACTCAACCAACTGAGCCACAGAGGTCGTCATTCAATACTCTATACTAACAAGGAATTTGTAAGTAAGCAACTGGAAATAGCTCTCGACATCAAATCTGTGCCGAGAGAGATATACAATATAAACCGTTCCGTCTTCTTCTAACAAGGGTGACAACAATATTTTAAAATTTGGGGATAAATTAGTCGAAGTTTTAAACGTATGGTTGTTCAAGCACATACGGCATTCTCACATCATTGTCAGCCTAGTCCAAAGGTATGACTGGTCAATACGTCTGAGGCCAAGTTCCAACCATGTACACGTTTTCTCTTTCTTTTACGTAGCAACTATTTAGTAATCTGTGGATTTCTTCTTTTATATACTAGAGATCTGAAAAGTATCACTGATATACGCCACAGCAACATTTACTTGTTTGTTTTTATATGGTGAAGTCACTAATTGGCTCTTGCAGAATACTAGTGCAGCAGGCTTGCTTGCTGCGTATAGCTGAGCTAGGGTCAATTTTTGGCATCGCATAACATACATAGTATAAATAATAATGTGCCTAATTTTAATTTATTCTCTTGTATTTCATTTTGACGTGTATTGTGTGATGATCAAATAAACCTACTCTATTCCACATCCTGGAAATCGAACCTGCACTCTCGTGAGTGCGAATCATTTCATTCATTTCAATCAATTATTAAGCAGCAATTTGGTAGCGATGACATTGGGCTATTTAACTACTGTCAAATTATGCCAATACACAATCTGGTGCAATATTTGCTCCTTATAGCTGATTTACACACGTTAAGTTGATAAGTAGGTAACTAAATTTTAACTTAATTTTAAGTGACTTATATTTAAGTGTATGTCCAAACGTATTTAAGAAGTTAAGCTCATTAGTTCACTCAAGATGAACGCTCAACAACGTATTGAAGTCGTAAATTCTGTACTTAAATTTGTTATTAGTGAGGTTTTGGACGAAGTCAAAGATGAAATTATTAGGGAAATAACTATACCCAAAAGACTGTGGGTGAGAAATTGGATAAATAGAAGATCAGAGTACGGCGCAAGTGTCACTTTGTTTGAAGAGCTAGCGAAAGAAGATAAACAAGAATATTTTAATGCGCTACGTATGACAGAAGAATCCTTTAATTACTTATTATCTAAAGTGGAAAACGAAATACAGAAAAAAGATACTCCAATGCGATGTGCATTAGATGCCAAATTAAAATTACACATCACATTGTATTATCTCAATACTGGCAATAGTTTTCGTAGTCTATCTCATTTTTTTAGAGTTTCTAAATCGAGTATATGTTTAATGCTGCCGGATGTATGTGAAGCTATTTACAATGCCTTGACGGATTTCATAAAGGTAAGAAAAATACATTAATTTATTAAATTATCATTTATTATTAAAATCTCTATGCTATTTATTAGGTATTTAATTGAGTTGAAACTAAAATGAAATTACTCATTTTTACTAATGAAAGAAGATAGTATTGCTCGTGATAGAATGTCCGATGTAATAATATTTTGTGATGCAACATCAGAGGAATACATGGTAATATTACTTTCTTTTTCTGTTTGAAGATTTACCGAAATGTCTTGAGGTACTGTAGGATGCGTAGTACTTGTGGAAAACAATTGAGGTTCTGGAGACTCATCATAATAAGTGCTTGATGAAGGAGATGGAGTAGCACTAGAATACATGGGCGAGGAAGTCGTTCCAGAGTTCGCTAATTGTCTTATACGCAAGTCTGAAATATAATTTTGAATGGCCTTTTGAGCTTCCAGTGCTAACATCAAAGGCATAGCCTTTAACTGGCTTGTAATACTTTTACCAAACTGATCAAACTCGTGTTCAGTGGACTCAGTAATAGATGGAGAACGGCTTATCAGGCTAACTTTGTCTACAAGGGAATGTAGGGAATTAAGTCTCCTTTTTCGGGTAGTGGCGTTAATAGTATTTGGTACTGCAAATTGTTGTTCGACAGTTGATGCAACTTGACTAATTTCATCATCAGTTGTTTGAATTAATGAATTGTCGACACTATTTTCTCCATCACTTCCCTGTAACAAAAAAAAACAAAATATATTAAATCAGATATCTTTTAATTTTTCAGGTACCTACGTCAAGTGCAGACTGGGCTGTTATAGAAAAAGGATTTCGAACAAAATGGAATTTTCCTAGATGTTGTGGTGCTATCGATGGCAAACATGTTGTGATCAAGGCACCACCCCTTGCTGGAAGCTATTATTATAACTATAAACATTCAAACAGTATAGTTTTAATGGCTTTGGTAGATGATGACTACTGCTTCAGCTATGTAGACATTGGATGTAATGGGCGAATCTCCGATGGAGGAGTTTTTAGAAATTGCAATTTGAGCACAGCCGTTGAGAATAATTTGCTTCCAGATGCACATGTCATTGTTGGTGATAACGCCTTTCCCTTGAAACCATATCTTATGAAACCATATCCAGGAATCAATTTAAATTTGAAACAAAAAATATTTAACTATCGTCTTTCACGAGCAAGGCGCATAGTAGAAAATGCCTTCGGAATTTTAGCTGCTCGATTCCGAGTCTTTGAAAGACCTATTCCTGTCAGTCCTGACAAAATTGATAAGATTGTCAAAACATGTTGTGCTTTGCACAATTGGCTTCGTAAAACAAAATGTAATATTAATGCTCCAACAGTAGACATGGAAGACACCCGCAGTGGCGATATTATTCCAGGAGATTGGAGAGGGGCTACATAATCTACCTATGAATACTAACAATCATGCATCTCGAGATGCCCGTGAAATTCGGGACGATTATGCTAATTACTTTGTAGGGGATGGATCAGTTGAATGGCAAACACGCATGATAAACTAAAGTTCAGCAAAGAAAAGTTTAAGATAACAAATTTATTATTAAGATTTTTTTCAATATCGCTACGTGTATATATGTCATCGTGAAATTGTATAAACCGTTAGATTGTAAAATAACAAGATTGTAAAAATATGTCGAAATATTCATTACTATAATATATACTTTATAATCTAACGAAAAATAATGTGTTAAATTATAGGCAGAATATTCGCGTCAGAAGTCTATAAACATTTTACAATTTAACTAGTTATATATACTAAAATACAATATAATAAAATACTCACCAAATTATTATTTGTTTCTCTTGCTTCACTAATTTTCACTGAATTTAATGTTTGGTGCATTAAATCAAACCATTTTAAATTAGGTTTGTAAAGGTCATCGGTACCAGAGCCCGATTTTGTTGAATTTTTAATTTTTTTTACCTCTTGGGAGTATGTCGAACGAATACTTTTGATCTTTAATTCGACTTCTTTTACACCAAAATTAGTGATCGCCATAGCTGACACTATATCGAGAATCGCTTGTTGCTTGGCTTGTTTATTTCTAAAAGTCGTGCTTCTTATATTCCACAAACACTCTTTCTTCAAGTATTCCTCGACAAACTTCAGTGTTGTATCTTCCGTCCACTTCGACATTTTGCAAAAAAACACAATTTTGCAACAATTTTGTGCATGTCCAAACGTGTCAAGTAGCAAGCCCCGCCCACCAACTTAATCGAAAAATAGAAAAAATTCTAATTATTCAGTTTAGTTGTTAACTAAATTTTAACTTGCAACTTACTACTAAATTTTGCGTTTACATGCAATTTATCACTTAAAATTAAGTTAAAATTTAGTTACCTACTTATCAACTTAACGTGTGTAAATCGGCCTTTAAAGACAACTTTTTCAATGAGTCTTTAAAGAGCAAAATAGATCACCCGTACATACACGAGCCATTTCGCAGAACCGGTTGTGTACGATAGGTGCAAATAATGTTTACGGCAAGCGAACGTCGCAGTACCTAGTCCCTCGGCTTATAAATAACTTACCTCTCGGGCTGCAAACTTCCCTTAAACCAAATAATATAAGAAAAAAAATAAAAAAACACTTTGCTGCGGGACATTATAATAATATAATAGCTTAGCTCCTATTCTCCATTATAACATTGTTAAAATATTTTATAAATTAATAGGTATAATTTTAAAACTTATGTTTGTTGTAGAATAGAATAGATATAATACTATTAATTACCTTCCTATAAGTTGGTGCTAACTTGTAATACCATCTATACAAACCTCTGTGGTTTCTTGATGTTATTATTACATAAATGTTTTTAGATGTATAATTATTTAAACTGTAATAAATGAAAAAAAAAAAAGTAGGCACTAGGCCACGGAGCTCTTAAGGCGCTCTTACCCTAGAAATACGCTTCTTTCAAAAAATTTTTTGAGACGAATGGATACATTTTAGTGCAGCAAAAAAATATATGTTAATTTTGATCATATTTGCTATTATTACCTTCATTTTCAAAACACGTTATCTGAAAAATTTCTCGATAAAAAAAATCATAAAGTTACCATTAAAATAGAAATTCTTGGAGTTGTAACTGTATTATTTGTGGACAGAAATGAGAAAATTATTTTCAGTTTCGTAAAATATAATAAAAGGAAGGGAATTGTTGTTTTGATTTTTCGTATAGAATGTGATATTTGTTAGTATTAATTTATTTCAATGATAAATAATTCGTACGAGTCGAATGAAACATCGCGAAATGGCGACCTGTCATTCCTTCTCTTTCATATCTATTGAATAAGACAGTACCGGCTTAAGCCTCTTGCTAATGAGACGTATGTCAAATTTTTCCCCTCTTTTCTGCTCAAAAATTATTCGAATTTATTGTTGAAAGTCCGTTCAAATTTATTTTACCCCCGAATGGACCTTTATGTCGTCTGCATAAAGGTCAAGTCGGGGGTAAATATTAGTTTTTCTTTCGTCATGTAATACTTATAATATATACGTAATTTCGCTATCTGACGTAAGACGCTTGGTAGCCCTTTGGCTTTTTGCGTTGTTGCGACCAATTGGTCTCGGGTTCGAATCCCGGTCAGACGATTTTTTTTCTTTTTTTTTTGTCGCACTACAAAACTCCGAGCGATGCTTGTTTTCGCAGTAATAAAAGTATATGGTTAATTATGTACTTATTTTATTATTAGTTACTTTAAGTTGTTGTTAATATTAGTGTAGATTATATTATATAAAATATGAAAAGATTGTGTTCGATGAATGTCCAAATTTTTAGTCCAAAGTTTTAAGATGGAGGTACAAAAACTCTTTATAAGTAGGTACTAGGGAGACCGAGCTTTGGTCGTAGTTTTAGTACAACGATAAAAATTAATAAAAAATAAATAAAAAAATATTAAAGAAAAACAAAGACATTATAAGAATCACAAAAATAATATTTATTTTACCGGGATTTGAACTCACCACCAAAAATCAAACGTCGGTATGCAAACCGAGCTGCCAGTCAGACTGACGTATAATAACCGAAGGGGGCGAATTTTCAAAAATCCTTTCTTAGCGGATGCTTACGTCATTACAACTATCTGTATGCCAAATTATAGCAACATCTGTTCAGTAGTTTCGGTTGTGCTTTGATAGATGAGTCAGTTAGGTTTGCCTTTTATATATTTAGACTAGGTGTTGCCCGCGACTTCATGCGCGCAAAAGGAAATCTCGATGGAACCGTACATTTTTCGGCAATAAAAAGTATGCCTATGTGCTTCCCCGTTGTCTATTCTATATCTGTCCTAAATTTCATCAAAATCATTCCAGTAGTTTCGGAGCCTATTCAATGCAAACAAACAAACATACAAACAAATAAACCTTCTCTCTGTATTATATTAGTAATAGATTAAATAAAACAATATTTACAATTAATATGATGAAGCCGAAGAGACTATTTGGTTAAACCACAAATGTCAGAAACTAGGTATTTGAAATTGTATTTTTTTTGCTGTCAGATAGCCGAAGTTTCATGTATGTAGAATGGGAATATTTGATATTGAATTTTATTGTGTATTTATGTATTGTATAAAATCAGTCGATAAAATTTAGCTTTGTGCTACGCGAACGAAGTTGCGGGCAAAAGCAAGTTTAGATTTTGTAACCGCTGAAAAATGCGAAATATATAAAATTTTGAAATGTCGACCTAGGAAGAAACGTCAATGTGTGTGATGTCATAATGTGTATTGTGTAATGTGTTACATGTTGTAGTGCGTATTCCGCAGTACTTCGACCGCATATTATAATAATACTAGCTATCCCGGGAAACTTCGTAGTCTTCGTACCGCCTTAGAATTAAATTTGTTGACGTACTGACTACTGACAGCAGCGCCACCTACCAGGTCCAATTGCAAATTTAAACCATTCTCGAATCAACCTGAAGACACACAATTTTTTTTATTAAAATCGGTCCAGCCGTTTAGGAGTTCAGTGACTAAATTGAGCTTTTTTTTAGATATTTTTACCTTTTAACTACTTACTAAAAAGCTTAACTTTCTCAAATCGCAATGGCTAAATTTGGCACAAAATTAGGAATTAGACTTATTATAATTGACCTAGACAGAAAATAGACATTTTGAAATATATTAAATTGTAATGAGATTTGAACCTAGACGCTACGCTATGCTTTAGGCGGGCAAAATACCGCTAGGCTATGAAGCATATTACGATTTTATCGAAATTACGCTTTTGTACATTATAGACACATCACTTTGACGTAAATCGCATGAAGCCCCCCGCAGTAACGGGGGTGGCACATCCCCCACTCATCTCCTTCACCCCCTCGAATACTTCATAGTTGACTACTCACAGCGCCTTAAGCGTCGCGCGTCGGTTATAAATGTAACATTAATATGCACGTCGCGAAGATAATGAACTGACAGTCCCAGCTTAGCAAACGTATGTAAATATACGCTGGGGAGAAAACCCGTAACTCCGACTCCTGTGAGATAATTACTTGTGTCACTGGCATTATGAGCACCCTTTTCGATCCGACATACGGACATTTTGGATAGGAAGGAAAGATTTTGTAATTAACTTTTCACCGCTTCGATTATTTTTTTACATTGCCTTACGTAATAGCTGAAGGTGGATGTTTTGGTAGTTAGTAATAATATTTGGCAACTTGGTTAGCATCGGATTTTTACGTTGATTGATTTTCACTGTGGTACAAAATGTTTAAAAGCATAGTAGAAGTAGGTAAACTTTAAAAGTTACGAATACCGTAGACAGTTATGAATACGCGTAAAAACGATAGTGACAATATTTTGTCGGCCTGTTCTAATACAACCAAATTAGAGGAATGTATTTGTGAACTGTATTTAGGTTATGCTCGTGAGTGCACTCGGTGTCATGTCTGCACCGTCTAACTCTAAACCCATCTTAATTAACCCTGTCACCGCCAGTGGAATAAATTGTGCTAATGATTTCTTCAATAATAAACATCCCAATTTTTTTATCTGTTAAACCTGTAAAACTAGATTAATTATTTTTTATAATGCCTACGCACGCCTCCGTGGTCCAGTGGTTTATCCAACTCTGGAAGTCGTAAGTTCGATCCCCGCATTGAAACAACAAAAAATATTAGTTTCAAGTCTAGTTAGGTCAATGCAGGCTGACTGTCTGACAAGATAGATGATCCGTGCATCGGATGGGCATGTAAAAATTCGACCCTGCGTATCTCTTGTCAGTCGTGACGGTCATCCGTCCCACTGGGTTACGAGAGTCATTTCTATTGCCGCAATAACAACAAAATAATATTATTATATGGAACTCAAAAACGAGTCGGACTCGCACTTGTTTTTGAGTTCTTGTGTTTTCGAGACATAAAATACTACACAAGTACCTACACAAGTTGTAACTTACAAAAATCAGTTCCAATTTCAGCCTTGTACTTCTCATAGTCTATTGTAAAATGTATCCGCATGGTAATTTTATTTCAGTAAAGTTCTGAGAAAGGTAGGGCTATATCATTTTCCCGTGGGCTTAAGAAAATTGAGACGATACGACCATGAATACCTCTTTTCTTCCGCACTTACAAAATAAGATACATTTTCCTTACACAAAGATTTCGCAGAAATAAAATTTGAATAAACTTTATGTACTCGTAGTTTTTTTTCTTATGCAAATATAAGTATTACTAAAGATATTGTACTCCATTGATTTTTTTTCCATATATTCTTATTAATTTATTAAATTCGCACCAATTTAAATACGGAATATCGGCGAAAATAAAACCTCCAATAGTATAAATTAGTAATTTGTCATTAATATTAGTCAGTGTGGTAGTGGGAATACATCAACGTCGGATCTGCTCGGATTTGCCGGCAAAAGCTAAGTAAATAGGATTTCGATATTGCATTATTTACTAACATCCCCTTTAGACTTGTCATTTATTTATTTGCTTGTAACAACATGTTCAGGATCAGAAATAAAAAATCTATAACCACCGAAGTGTGGTCCCTCAGTTCATACAGAAGTGACTTGTTCATTTCGCGTTATATTTCTGATTTTTTAAATTATTTTTCTGCCTAGAGTTTTTGTAAAAATTTTTTAGAATTAGTATACAAAGTTTCAAAAAAATCTATCAGCGCATTTTGAAGATATCAACCATCATATTGGATCCCTAAGTTCACAGACTGGTGTATAAGAAAAACTCAACTATGGAGACGCTAAAACTATTATTCAATGTTACATTCAATTATAGTTTCAGCGTCTCCATAGTATTTACAAGTTAATTTTATTTGGGACACACACCAATAGATAGGCAATCTCATAAGCTAGATATTCGCCGTTTACATTTTTTTTTGGTCAATTTTGAACTAAATTATGTGAAAAATTTTGAACTGAGTTATGCGGCTGACCGCCTCAAGGTCTTTTGCTCGGGGAGGGCCTTAAACGGGAAAAGTATCAGAAAGTCTACTAGTACAATACTTAAATTTTTGTAGAGGTTTTTTTTTTCTTGGATTCGCACATAAAATATTTAATTTCTTGCTTCCTAGCTGAGATAATGTTAATTTTTAAATACAGAGTAGGGTTACCACACAAGAAGCAAGCTTGTTTATCTGTTCCTTCTCTTTAATCAGTGCTTACAGATTACATGTGTAAAATGCAACATATTACATGACCATTACTATACGTGTGTATAAAAACTAAAATAATATTATCTACTATCTACAACGAAATACAAGTCGTTAAATCAAATAAGTTGCCGCTTACCAGGCATAAGATCAAAATCGCTTAACGGCACTAGTCTGTCGTACGTCATACGGCTTGGGGCCACGGAAGACCAGGTACCACAGCGCGCCGCGCCGTGGTATACACCTGAGTGGTCTCCATTTCGGTTTTAGACATTACACTCATGCTAACCAACCCAAACTGTTTGGTATTCTTAGTTGTTGCTTTTTGTGTCTTTTTTTTTGTGCCTTGTTCTATGGTACCACTATTTTACTGTCCTGTAATGTCTAATATGTTCCGAATAAAGATTTATTTATTTATTTAGTAAGCCATGCTCACTCACTAACGGACTTTACGTACTTGTATGTTAAAAACACAATTGAATTAATATTGAATCTCAACAACCTTATAGCTGAACAACTAAAGAGCAATGGAGCAATTCTTAAGGAATAGCCAAAAATATGTTATACATTATTTAAAGAACATACAAAAAGCTACATTTTGAACCCCTTTCAAGTCGGCTATGACTTATGGGGGCCATAAAAACAAGGCAAATCGAATTTAAGTTTTTATTTTTTCCTGAATAATTTTTGCAAAAGTCGCACCTAGAATTAACATTAAAAGGAAACTAGTGGTCATCACTACCACTGGTAAAATAATCAAATTCTAAAGAGGTGGAGAATCGTAGAAAAATGGTTTTGAAAAAATGCGGGATGCGCGGGATTCATCTTTAGAAAATTATATACTTTTTCAATACAGAAACTTCTTTTGGACTGTTCAGAACTTGAATAAGAACAATAAAAATGGATAATATAGATAAAATGTCACATTTAAACCATTTTTAGCATGTACAATAAAAACTGGTTATACAATTTTAGTAATTATTTTTTTCTGAGCAAGTTCGTCTGAAGTAGCAGCTTTAACTAGCATTAATATAAAGCTAATACACGCTACTACTTTGATAAGTTCGTTAAATTGGAGCAAATGAGCTAACAAGTTGCCGTAATATCTTAAAATACTACCATTGCCTTGTCAGTATATTTTTAAAATGTGTGTTTTTGTATATAAAAATATAGATCGCTTCTTTACTAAAAAGTGTAGCTTAGCTATTAAAAGCAGCAGAGATGAACATAAGCTAGTTATTCCTTACCAAATAATTAACATATTCAGCAGAAATGCGTACTGTATGGCAGTTCGCATTTATAACAAACTACCTAACTATTTTAAAGGACTAACAACACAAAGATATAAAAGTGAACTAAACACCTGGCTCCTGAATATGGTACAATAAGGCATTTTACATTTCCACATATTCTACTATATGCATAGTGTGCAAATAGGTAAATGTTAGTTATTTTAGTCATTAATTTTAAGTGATTACCTTTTATTATAAAATTGTCAAGAAAATAAAAATAAGTAACAAATGTCGATACATAACGTTTACAATTCAATAATTAATACATTTCAAACAATGGATACAAAAAATTGGATAATAATCAGAAACAAAATAGAATCAATGCATTTAAGTCAGGAAAATAATACGGCTTATATAATGTCAAATTTCAAAACAGAATAATTACAATGTCACATTACTTTTAATATACAATAGTTAGGTACAAGTGATATGATTATTATCAATAGAAAAATTAGTTTATAATTCAATATTATTGTCGTCGAAAAATTGATTAATTGAATAATACATTTTGATGAGGAGCCAGGTGTTTAGTTCAATTTTATATTTTTGTGTTGTTAGTCCTTTAAAATAGTTAGGTAGTTTGTTATAGATGCGAACTGCCATACAGTACGCATTTCTGATAAAGATGTTAATTCTTTGGTAAGGAATAACTAGCTTATGTTCATCTCTGCTGCTTTTAATAGCTAAGCTACACTTTTTAGTAAAGAAGCGATCTATATTTTTATGTTAGTTAAAGCTGCTACTTCAGCGGAACTTGCTCAGAAAAAAATAATTACTTAAATTTTATAACCAATTTTTATTGTACACGCTAAGAAGGGTTTAAATGTGACATTTTATCTATATTATCCACTTTTATTGCTCTTATTCAAGTTCTGAACAGTCCAAAAGAAGTTTCTATATCGAAAAAGTATATAATTTTCTAAAGATAAATCCCGCGCATCCCGCATTTTTTCAAAACCATTTTTCTACGATTCTCCACCTCTTTAGAATTTGAATATTTTACCAGTGGTAGTGGTGATCACTAGCTTCCTTTTAATGTCAATTCTAGGTGCGACTTTTGCGAAAATTTGTCAGGGAAAAATAAAAACTAAAATTCGATTTTCTTTGTTTTTATGGCCCCCATAAGTCATAGCCGACTTGAAAAGGGTTCAAAATGTAGCTTTCTGTATGTTCTTTAAATAATGTATAACATATTTTTGGCTATTCCTTAAGAATTTTTAATTAAAACGTTTTTTCACTTTTTTATCAATGCGGGATACGAATTTTCACTTTGAGATAATTTTAAAACTATGCAAGCGAGCTTCATGGGTGTTTTACTCGGGTATTTATAATTAAGCACTCTTTCGAATTAACCGATAAAAAGACGATGTCCGATTTTTGATCGAGATTGCACACTGTGTGTTGGTCGAAACTTCACAAAATCAGTTTATGATAAAATGTGGCTTCACTTACAATACAATCGATGTAAAATGAAAGTCAGTATCAAAGAATATATATTACTAACGACGTCAGTATGACGACAATTAAGGTTCTGATTGCTGGCAAAATGTAAACGAAAAGTACCAATAAGACATTATGTTTATCGTCTACATAACCTTAAACCATTGAATTAGATTTCACATTCGATTAAAATTAACAATATTGTATAAGAGTGTGTATAACATGGTATTAGCAAACGCGAGTCGTACTCATTAAATGAATTACCCTCGGGAAAAAAGGAAAAAAATGATTTTTCCTTCTCAATAGCGTTTATTAAAACATATTTTCTTACCCATTTATTCCCTTTAAAAAATGTATGCAAACATTGACCGCGGTCTTTCCCGTTTATATTTTTCTGAATCCTTGGAGATTAATTATTTTTGCCATGAATAAGTTTTCGTATGCATTATACCTTCAAACTACTTTTTCCTTCTGTTAGCTACTTTTATTAAATCTACAGTCCATAATATTTAAGGAACTTGGAAATAAAAATATGATTTGTTAATATTGTTTATAATAATTATATTACATATTTTCCGAAAGGCAACATAAATATAGACCAAAAAATGCAAAAAGTAGATACAGTAATCAGTACAGTTACTAAATCAATGTTTAATTTCATAAATCAATTTTGTAATTATCTTAACATATATTTTCAACTGCTGTGGCGTTACTCGTGCATTTTTTTTTATAAAGAGCATTTTTAATCCAACGATCTCACTTTTGTGATGGCTGTATTGCGTCAAAGTTTGATCGTAGATATGCCATTGCTAAGATTAAAAACAATAATATTATGTCCTGGCTCATGTGCATGTTCCCCATTACCCAATTATCCAAAATGTTTGCCCATTATCCAAAAATAGCCAATGGAAAATTTATCCACTGGCCAAAGATCACCTCAGTACCTAACATGCTAATTTCAGCGAGTTAAGTTGACTGAGATGATTTTATTTAAGTGGTTTATCATTCCAATAATACTTAATTTAAATGGATTAAAACTGTAAAGGCTGTGTGAGAAGGAATAAAATAATACGGACTTGGTGAAATTAAATATCGCGAGATGCACTAAGACCGACCTTTTAATATCTGAGCAGCGAGCTGAGAAAGTCTTAACTCATACATTTCAATGACTCAATCTCACTGTGAAGAAACCATTGAATGATTTCACCCAACTAGGTAAGAGAATTACGTTATTCTAGTGTATATCATTTAATATATATGACACTGCCATCTGGTTAAATAAGCAAGCTAATTAGATGTCTATTCCGCTCATTAAACGACGGTATCCAATAAAATGAATGAAAAAAGTTTGCCATTTCATTGAGCGCAACGTTTAACCGGGGGGTCTAAAAAGGCCACTTTAGGTGAACATGAGATGAATCATATGTAATTCATATTATGTGCGCCATTTTACGAATTTCTATTGAAAACTGTCAAAATTGATGTTCGAACTGTAAAAATAAGTAAGACCTATATCCTACACACATATGCAAAATAAATATATAAAACATAATATGAAACACCTAAAGTGGCCTTTTTAGACCCCCAGATAGTTGTACGTCGTCTTGAATCAAACACAAACTTCTTCAATGCGTCAAGTCGTTAAACAACGAGTGATTCAAATCGCTCTAATATTATACAACTATCAGTACACTAATATCATTGGATGCTGGCGTAGGTATTTTGAATGGTCTCGGCGTCAAACTGGCTGGCTAATTTAACTAGGTGGTTGCCACATACTATACTAAATCTATTTTGTGTAAGAAAACATTTTTTTTACATTAACTAAGTTATTTTTTTACATTCTAATATATTTTTTTAACAAAAATCAGGCTCAAATTTTGTCACAAAGTAAAACATTATTACCGTTTCTTCTGCAAACCTGAACATTTCCAGAACGAACGAAGTGTTTATTTTCGAGAAAGGGACTCGGTACTTCAATTACCCGAGTATAAATAGTTAAAGCCACATAAACATGTTCCCTTAGTAGTGTTAGTTTTCGTGATGTGTTAGTTTTCCTTTGTCCAATGAAAGAGCGATGAGGCAGGTTCGTGTTAATATTTAACGAGTATCCCATCTCGGTTACGGCTTTCCGACTGGATGCCGCTTCTAAATAAATCAGGTTGGGTATTTCAATTTATAAAAGCACTACCGATCATTGAAATCTAACTACTATTATAAATGTGAAATTTTGTAAGGATGGATGGATGGATCTTTGCTAATCTTTCACGCAAAATACACTAAACGGTTCTTTGATGAAATTTGGTATGTTGGTAGTTTTTAGGGTCTGGATTAATCCATTTCATTTAATCAGGCATTTAATCTCGCAAAAGTATCTACAAGGTTCCCATGGGATACTGTATTTAGCCACGGACTAATACTAGTAGAAGTAGAGACTAGAGAGATAATGAGAGATTGTTATGCATGACTACCTTTTTCCCGCGGCTCCGCCCGCAAAAAATATACTGTATCCTACGCGGAAGCAATAAGAGGGACTAGAGGGAAGTAATAATCCACCTAGCTTAAACTACTAAGATATTAAATTTCACCAAAATCTATTTCGTAGTTATGGTGTAAAAGAGTAACAAACATCCATCCATCAATCCATCCTCACAAACATTCACATTTATAACCCGGCGAGCGCAAGGTTAATAAATAAATAAGGCTTATACGTGGTACATCGAGCGTAAGGTGGGTGCAGCACACCTATGTAGTGGACAAGACAATTTAATGGGTTTATAATATTATATTTATGTTTTTTTTTTATTTATGATCATTTCACAAACAAGAACTGATTGAGCGGAAAAAATAAAGCAAACCAATATTTTTTAGTTTTTATTTACGATATTTCAATACAAAATTTCATAAAAATCGGTTTAGCGGTTAAAGCATGAAGAGGCAACAAACAGACTTACTTTCGCATTTATAATATTAGTATAGATAGTTAGTCAGACTTCTCATACTCATCTTTAGTTTGAGCGCAATGTCTACACGCACAACAGCATGTATGTCATTTTTCGGGTCCAGCTGATTCACTTCCATTCAATAACCCTTTCTATCTCTTGGTTCAAAATCACCTTCAGAGCTTCTTGGGCCAAAATCAATTTCGTAGTCACAAAAGGAGTGATCAGAAGAATTATCATTATCAGCTGATTTGAAAAGACTTAATAATCTTCTTTAGTTTTCTTCGTATGACATGTTAACAGTTTAACTAAAATATATGTAAAAAAACTAAAATATAACGAACATAAGCCAAAAAATGTTTACTCAAATTTGTAACACGAAGCGTAAGGTGGGTGTAACACACCCAGGTGCAACTTAAACACCTTCTGAATAACTCACCAGTCGGCGGACAACTTCGGCGTAAAACGCCACGCTTACTTACCTCCCCCCGCGTAGCTACTCAGATGGATAACTCATTTTGACATAATTACGAAATAGTTTAATCGAACGATTTATAACAGGCTGGGTGTATAATGCTATCTACAGACACACGAATTTGGTACGGAGCGTACAACGAACCATATCCGGAGACCAAATCCGGTGTCGCTACACACGCACGGATTTGGTACGGTGCAGTGGACCGTGAAGCTCGACACTCGTGTGTTCCAGTGGCGAAGCGTGTATAGAAGCCGATTCCCATCGGCTTCCCTTTTGTGTTGGATACATTTCAGTAACTATGACAAATTATTTCGAAAACTAATTCACTACAGCAATGACTTATTGTACAAGCTATAGCGTGATGTAGGGCCGCGCGAGCGCCATCTATGCAACGGACATCACAATATCACATAACCCGATGAATAACGGCTTATCGCATTGTATAAAAGACCTTATTTCGTTCGAAATAAAGTTGAAATTTAAATATGCCGTCCTATTGGACGGCCAGTTCGAATTTTGAAAATCGTAATACGGTGTCTGAGGGTTTCAGTAATGAAATATATGTTTCATTCTATAATAGTCATTATTTCGTTTGTTTTAAGGTTAAATTCAAACTGTAGGCCTAATGACTCTTATTACGTTTTGGAAATGAATGACAAAGTATTTGTACAATTTTATTGGTCGAAATTATCATTAAATAAGCCGCTCGGAGACCGGTTATGGTCTCTCATTGGTTGAAAATCCCAAACATTAGAAAATTTCTTTTGCCATTTTTATGCAAACGACAGTCGACTACATTCCATATTATGCGTTGTAATTTCGTTATAAATTATTCGCTAGTTTCTTGTATTATTGTAATTTGTAGTGTATACTGTAGTGTAAAATATTATATTTATATTGTGAAGTGTACTTATTTGGATTGTAAAATGCATTATTGTGGTGAGTAGATTCTAGTAGGCATAGTATTTACATTATTGAAACGATCGTGAATTTCTTAAAATGGCGTTAATACATATTGAATCAAACAAAACTCTAACTCTGTACCGAAATAGATAGAATCCCACGAAGCAGCCTCTAGGTATGTATTTACTATGTACTTGTTTAATATGCATAAAGACCATAGTGGCTTCCCTCTGCGGAAAAACCACCCTTCGCCACTGGTGTGTTCGATTTTATGCTCTATTACATTAGCACAGAGTTCTATTTACTATGGTGTTTTTAAACGACGACGATGATTCCCGCAATTCATTGATAACGGGTAGTGATACCAACACTTTAAAAAATATTTCTCCCCAAATTTTACCCCTGTTTACTTATACCATTGACAGATCTAAGAGATAATAAGCTAGAAAGAAAGGTTATGCCTCTTACTAATAAACGCTGTATAAGCTTGGTATAACTAATACAGTGTTTTGTTCACGTCACACAAGTGACATTTTTAATTCGATAGAAGGAGACAAAACACTGCATTAGTTATACCAAGCTTATGCAGCGATTATTAGTAAGGGGGTAGGTGTTTAACATAAAGACTTACGCGTGAATAACATAAAGCTAACTTGTCTTAATCTGCTTTCACTCCCTATACATTTTCATATCCCTGGCTATATACACACATTAAAATAATTTTTATTCTTACATACAAATTGATTCATAAGGAGAAAACTCTAAACATCCTGCCCCCTAGTAAACCTCCGTAGATATTTTCCCTAATTTTGAGGGGTACATCCCTAAGTTGGCAACACTGATACCGTTGTACGGCCTAACCGCCGGACTGCTCTACACACGCACGAATTTGGTACGGAGCGGACAAGATCCGATGCGAACAACGGCGAACTCTTCGCCTTCTTCTTATGTTCGCCGGACTGCCCTACACACGCTCAGATCTGGTACGGATCGTACCAGATCCGCTGTACGCTCCGTACCAAATTCGTGTGTCTGTAGACACCATTACACCGAACCTTGCGCTCGCCGGGATAATAGTAAGTAGGAAGGATTCATCCGAAGTGGATGAAGTTTTTAAACTATTATTATCGTGACTTAACTGGTCGATTGTATTACCTACTGTACCTATGTGTTTGGTTCATATTTTGTAATAATAATATATTATGGCAATTAATTTTTTTTTTTAACTTTCCCTATTTCTTAAGGTTTTCCGTTTTTTGTAGGTACTATTCATGAGAATGCCCCATAAAATAGTTTAAAATATAAGTATCTCGCAATTTACTATTTCGAACGTTTAAGAATCGGATTTCTATCCATTTCATAACAAGTAATTTGGACTTTCTTTCCAATAAATCCTAATTAATGTAAGTATAGAACATGATTTCCCCAAAGCAATCTTAAAACTCTCAAGAGCTTTTCATAAAGTAAAAAATTTCTTGTGAATTTTATATGAGTAATAAAGACCCAAAGGAAATTTTTGATTTATTTGTATGGAATACAAATTTCTTTTAAATTTTTTGCTATTTTTGAGTTTTCTTTTTTAAAAATTACCCTTTACAGTTTTGCAATTATGTACAACATGATTTCAATCGAAATAAGTCGAAAGAAAACCTTGAAAGCACCTTTAACTATAGGAACACATATAAATAACTTTGTAGATTACACGCTATACCTATGTAATACTGAAAATGTTTAGAAAATGAAAAACAGTTTAATGTAGAAAGTTGCCAATACTTTTATTGTTTTTGAAGTAATTTCCGTTCTTCTCTACACATGTCGCATTCGATGGAACCACTGAGAAAAGCAGTGGACCCATTCTTCTTTAGGGGTCTCTTCTATGGCATTTTCGTACGCTTTCACCGCATCTTCAGGACTCGTAAAGCGAATACCTCGAATTTTATCTTTAGTTCTTGGGAATAAATGAAAGTCGCAGGGCGCCAGGTCAGGACTGTATGGCGGATGACTCATTATCTCGACACCTGCCATAGTCAAATATTCAACAGTCCGTTTAGCGGAGTGCCCAAAAGTATTGTCGTAGTGAAGGAGGATCCTGCTTTGAGGCCGCTGCTGTCAAAGCTGCCGTTTTTCCAAGACAACATGCAAACAGCGATTGACATAGCAGTCTGCAGTAACTGTCGTTCCATCTTCTAGCACAACTGTCGCGAAATGACCTTTCCGACCAAAGAATGAGGCAATCATCTTTTTTCCTTGACTTCTTCCTTTCTTTACCTTAGTTGGCCGATCCTCGAAAGGAAACACCCACTGAGCTGATTGTCTTTTGGTTTCGGGTTCGTAGCAATATAACTCACCAAATAGGTGATGAATCACCTATTTGGCGACACCAGTCCATGCGAAGGTGTTTCTGGTCGTCGGTTAAAGTATGGGGAATCCACCTGGTACAAAAGCTTCCTGACGCCTAAATGTTTGTGTAATATTTTTAGATACTTGACTCATAACAATGCCTAGGCTTGCCCGTATCTGCTGATAGGTCACTCTCTTATCTTCCTCTATCATGCATCGCACAGCACTGATGTTATCTTCAGTAGTCGCTGTTAAAGGACGTCCCTCACACGGATCATCATTGAGATTGCTACGTCCACACTTAAACTAGTTAAATCAATTGTAAAAAGAGAGATGGGGCTTCATTAGGAAATGCTAATCGCAGCCTATCGTAGCTTTGTTGTCGAGTAAGGCCACAACGAAAGTCATAATAAATCATTGACCGAAAATTTTCTCGCATTAGGTTCATTTTCAAGTGTAACAAGAGTTTTAGATTTGCCGCCAATTCACAAAAACAAATGACAAATGAATGCAATATACTATATTAGGTTACCAAGGAGTTCTAAATTTGAAATTCAAAAAAAGTTTTTATTAGCAACTAGCTGATGCCCGCAACTTCGTTTGCATAACTTCGTTACCCGCAACTAACGAAAACGGATCCCTATTTTTTATACGGAACCCTAAAATAAAAGTAGCCTATGTTAGACCTTATAACATCAGCTATCTGCCAGTAAAAGTCCCGTGAAAATCGGTCCAGCCGTTTCAGAGATTAGCCGGAACAAACAGACAGACAGACAGACAGACAGACAGACGGACAGACAAAAATTTTAAAAATTGATATTTTATTGTTAGTATCGAATATACTTTCATATGCATCAAGTGATAAGCTGTTAATTTGACATTACAAACAGACACTTCAATTATATTTATCTGTATCGAAAATTTTCTCGCATTAGGTTCATTTTCAAGTGTAACAAGAGTTTTAGATTTGCCGCCAATTCACAAAAACAAATGACAAATGAATGCAATATACTATATTAGGTTACCAAGGAGTTCTAAATTTGAAATTCAAAAAAAGTTTTTATTAGCAACTAGCTGATGCCCGCAACTTCGTTTGCATAACTTCGTTACCCGCAACTAACGAAAACGGATCCCTATTTTTTATACGGAACCCTAAAATAAAAGTAGCCTATGTTAGACCTTATAACATCAGCTATCTGCCAGTAAAAGTCCCGTGAAAATCGGTCCAGCCGTTTCAGAGATTAGCCGGAACAAACAGACAGACAGACAGACAGACAGACGGACAGACAAAAATTTTAAAAATTGATATTTTATTGTTAGTATCGAATATACTTTCATATGCATCAAGTGATAAGCTGTTAATTTGACATTACAAACAGACACTTCAATTATATTTATCTGTATAGATGTTTCTAACTGGCCCGTTCTAAACATTTTCAGTGTTACCCACGTACAAGTAAGTTATCAAAAATATCTATTCCTTCGTCTACAGTATTATAACTTTCATTATTTCATCATATTAATAGTCTCTTTTTTGTTAGGGTTGCGTACCCAAAGAGTAAAACGGGATACTATTAGTTATTACTAAGATTCCGCTGTCCGTCCGTCTATCACTACACTAAATCTTATGAACCGTGATAGTAAGACAGTTGAAAATTTTACAAGACGTATATTTCTGGTGCCGCTATAACAAGAAATAATAAAAACAGACTTAAAAAAATATTTCAGTGTGGCTCCCAACAAACTCTTTTTTTGTACAGAACCCATCGTACGCGAGTCCTCATTGCACCTGGCCGGTTTTTTTTGTTTCGAAAGAGGAAATATATTTTGTTTGTTTGCATCGAATAGGCTCCGAAACTACTGAACCGATTTAATGAAACGTCGCGGATAAAATCTAGTATTAAAGAAGTTTCCACTTCAAAAATAGAATATGTATCAAAGAAGTTTTCGCTTCAAAGAAGATTTCACTTCAAAAATAGAATCTGGTCAAAGTGAAATAACATTTACGTACAAACCACAATTTGAATTGTGAATATTCATAGCCAAGTGCCAGTCGTCTCTCGCTGAGCACAGAACATGACAAATGTATATAATTCAATAAAAATTCATTTTTTATGAATATTTTTCCATTCAAA
Source organism: Glaucopsyche alexis (assembly GCA_905404095.1). Lineage (NCBI taxonomy): Eukaryota > Metazoa > Arthropoda > Insecta > Lepidoptera > Lycaenidae > Glaucopsyche > Glaucopsyche alexis. Next base: position 22,548,497 of record FR990048.1, on the reverse strand, counting down.
TTTGCATGAATGATGTTAAAATAAAATCACCATTTTTAACATTTTAACACTGTACATTTATGTTACATACATCACTACAAGTTGAGTTAACACTATTATATTGAATTTGTAAATGGTCATAATTTCCATCAGGCAATCCGTTGATCGTTTTCTGGTCAATGTCTTTAAAAAAATTCTAAGCCAGCTAGTACATAGCACCCACGTTATATCCGGGTGGCGGACTAATTAAATTATGGTCCGCGCCACCTTACTGAAAGGTAGATTCTGAGTACCAACTAAAATGTTTGCAAAGTCACTAGCTTTAGGACATCTCAGTAAGTCTAATGTATTTAGTGGGTTGCCTACATGTTTATAAGGCCTCTCGTTTTGTCTACTTCGCGATTAGTTAGACATAACTCGTGTTAGACGTTCTGTGAATTAGGTATACCAAACGGGTCTATTCCTTTCGTGTTTTAATATAATTGTGTATTAGGCATCAAGGCTTAGATTGACGCCGAATTTTTTTTTTTTACATTGTCAACACGGCTGATATTCGAAGTAGTAACTACGAAGTAGTTTAAGGAGTGCCGTCAAATGTTTTATTGGTTGCCACAGCGTAGGTAAGTGCAGCTAGTACGCAAGTTCATGCCTATTGCATGGGAACACCGCGCAGCGCGACTATACGGTATTTAGCTTTTTTGTTTTTGCATAATCTGACTCCATAATATTCACTTAGACATTTGATTGAAAATAAGCGTGATATTCAACACGTCATAAAAAATCAGGATGCTTCACATACATCCGAAAAGCGTGTTACAGGTACTCAGACAAGATGTAGTTTATTCAATACTTATAAACTACTAGCTGACCCGGCAAATGTTGGTTTGCTATATTATGTAAAAAAATGATTACGACCGATTCTCAGACCTACCGAGTATGCAAAAAAAATCAAAAGAATCGGTCAAGCCGTTTCGGAGGAGTGTCTCCCCGAACACCCGGACACGAGATCTTCATATATTATATTATATTAATTATATAATATATTATATATTTTATGATTACAGAAAACTATTTATTCTATCGGTGGGATTCGAACCCGCAACTCACTGGCTACTACGCGTTAGAGTAGTATCAAACTTAATATCTTTAGTACTTATTATTTATTGGTAGAAATAACATTGTATCTATACAACTATGATTGTAATCAAATAATATACAACCTTGAAGGGATTCGAATATCCGGTTAAACTATTTGGATCAATTTAGGTATACCTGGCCTCATAACATTATGTAAATGTGGCTAGTATTGGTCACACAAATCTGTATGCAATCTCATTGTTATTCTGTATATTGGTTCTGTAATGTTCACTGTAATAATACCTATAGCTGACCCTCGTCAAGTGTCAACATCACAATATATTAAGATACAAAGTAAATTAAAGCAGAAATAAAGTTCCTTTATTTGTAACTAGTGGTCGCCTAGTAATAATAACTCCCCACACCGATATCGGTGACGGTGGCCGGTTACGCAAGAGTAGTTTTATAGTGCTCAAGTATGTGCGCAGTACAAAAGAGCACTCTCTCTTCCTTTACTCTCATAACCCAGTGGGACGGATAACCGACACGACTGACGAGAGATAAGCCGCAGGTCCGACTTTTTACATGCCCATCCGACGCATGGATCATCTTTCTTGTCAGACAATCAGGTGATCAGCCTGCATTGTCCTAACCAAACTTTGAAACAACATTTTTTGTTGATACAATGCGGGAATCGAACCCGCGACCTCCGGGTCGAGAGCCAATACTATAACCACTAAACCACGGAGGCTGATAGCCTAGTCGTCGAAATTCGACCATACGCTACGCGTTTATTTTTAGATTGCTATTCAAAATTGAACTTTATTTACTTTGAAAAAAAGATACAAGTTTTATATGCTATCAGTCATACACTGAACAAGTGCACATGCGCGCGAACTCTTACAATGAAACATGTATCCTCTTATGTACTTATTGTTTAACTAGCTGATGCCCGCAACTTCGTTTGCGCAGAACTAACGGAAGCGGAACCCTATTTTTTTAAACGGAACCCTAAAATAAAAGTAGCCTATGTTAGACCTTATAACATCAGCTATCTGCCAGTGAAAGTCCCGTGAAAATTGGTCCAGCCGTTTCAGAGATTAGCCGGAACAAACAGACAGACAGACCGACAGACAGACAGACGGACAGACAGACGGACGGACAGACAAAAATTTTAAAAATTGGTATTTTATTGTAAGTACCGAATATATTTTCAGATTCACTGTGTGAAAAGCTGTTAATTTGAAGTTACAAACAGACACTTCAATTTTATTTATCTGTATAGAAGTAAAAGTTTAATTGCTGTATAAAATTGCAGCGCCGTCTCGTATCGATTAGTTTCAGAGTGACTTGACCCTTAGATACGCAATAAAAAATAGCTTGCTCATATATTTTATATTTTGTGTAGAATATTTTATTATTCCATGACAAAAAGCGTAAGTTCACCTAAGCGGCGGCGGCACCTGTCGGCGAGCTTTTATCAAAATCGAATTACCAATTTTGCCGTACGTTGTAAAAGGCCTCCCCCATATTTAGCGTGCGCATTTCTCAGGTGATTGAGCGACGCTCACGCCGCCTGCGCGCTGCGTGAGCACTGCACAAACGCACTGCACTGAACAAACGCCACACGCCGGCAAATCGCGACGCTGACGCCCGAGAAACGCGTACGCCAAATGTGGGGGAAGCCTTAATGAATTTAGCGTTCAAAGTCAACGTGCATCGGGTCACATCAGGCTGATCATGATCAAACAGAGATTTATATCTGTTTGATCATGAAATTTGTTACAGATCTATCAAATAAAATTCCTATGCCAAGCTGTGTTTTATTATACCAGCTACCTATTTTCTCGCATGATGTGCGGAAAAAGGCCCAAGAAAGTGAAAATAAAGACCCCGTAACCTACTTTGAGATTAAAATAAATTATGTTGTCTTCTAAAATGATCTTTATTGACTTTACCATTAAATTGCTATTGAAATAAAACAAGTAACATTGTAGTAATGTATCAGCAGAAGTAATAAGTTACGGCACAGTGCATTCGAGTATTTCTATAACTAGCTTTGTGTTACCCTGGAGACTCGTAAGGAAGAGTTGTGTAGGAGACATCCATAAATGGTTCCTTGGATTTTTTAATTTAATGATAATTTTCTTATTATACTTTTTGTTCGATTGTTTGGATACTGAATGAAAATAAAAACCTTTATCGCCTATGACCAGATATTATTTAGTAGTAGTCAATAGTAAAATCCGATACTAATTATTTATTTTATCTGCTGTATCTAGACAACTACTAGTAAAGGAAAGCCGTTCCGTCGATTCTGCTAGGATTCGCATAACGTCCATAAAGGAATGATATTAAAGAAACGGACAGTCTAAAATTTTGTTATGACGTTTAAATGTATCGAATCCATTTCTGGTTGCAAATATTCTCCAATATTTGATCTATCAAATCCAAGAATCCCAGCCGTTGTATATTATATGCTACTGCACAGGATGCGCTGTTGAAGCATCTAAGTTAGGAATATTTGTGTATCAACCTAAAATGTGTGCAAAAGAGATTCAATTTCCATTCATAAAGGACCAACATATTCCAAGAGTAATAATAATACACAATACTTCTTGCACTATTTCCAATTTAATAAGTATTTCACATTAATTTTAATATATTAGGTTGGGGAAAAAGTTTCTTCGCATTTTATATAAAAATTCAAAATGTTTTTTTATAAAGTTTATTTACAAGTGACTAAAGTATATAGGTGCCATTTTGTTCGATAACTTTTTGCTATCTTGTTGGTAGGTACATGATTCCATTGCTATAAAATGTTTGGGGCTTCTGATGAAAAAACTGCGACAAGTGGTTTTGGCAGTCCTCTTGTGATGTCAACCTGACACTGCCTAAGGAATTCTGCAGCGACCGAAACAGGTGGAAATCTGAAGGTGCAAGGTCAGGACTATACGGCGGATGCATTAACACCTCCCAGCCAAACTCCCGTAATTTTTTCTGAGTGGCTAAAGATGTGTGAGGTCTAGCGTTATCATGGTGAAAAACCACACCCCTTCTGTTGATTAATTCCGGCCGCTTTCTCTCAACTTCTTGCTTTAATCTCATCAGTTGTTCGCAGTACAGTTCAGAATTGATGGTCCTGCCTGGCAGTAACAGCTCATAATGAATAATGCCCTTCCAATCCCACCACACACACAGCATCACCTTGTTGCGAGTTAACCCGGGTTTCGCCACAGTCTGTGAAGCCTGACCGGCCTTTGACCACGATCTTTTTCGCACGTTCTTGTCGTACGTGATCCACTTTTCGTCACCAGTTATCAGCTTCTTCAAAAATAGTTCGGTTTCATTACGTCGTAATAAAGAATCACAAATGAGTACACGGTTCATTAGGTTTCTTTCAGTGAGCTCATGAGGCACCCAAATATCGAGCTTTTTTGTGTACCCAGCTTTTTTCAAATGCGCCAAAACCATTTTATGGTCAATCCCCAGTTCTTCAGCTACATCGTAACTACTAATATGCCGATCTTGCTCCACTTTTTCAAAAATGGCAACAGTTTTGTCCGTAACAGGGCGACCAGAGCGACGTGCATCTTTGATATCAAAATTTCCGGATTGAAAACGCTTAAGGTGGTTCGTTTCCTATAAAAAAAAAACAATGGACATTATTTAGGTATAATTGTATTGCAGAATAAATAGATGTGCATATAAATGTATGTAGTAATAGTATGAAATTACCTAAATAATGTCCATTGTTTTTTTGTATAGGAAACGAACCACCTTAAACCAAATTTGCGCTACTCTCACAGATACTGCATTAGGTCCATAAACATCACAAATTTTTTTCGCGGCTTGTGTTGCATTTTTAACTTTTTTTGTAATAAAATTTTAAAATGTATCGAAATTCTTCATAAGAATCACTCATTTTAACAATAAGAAAAACAAATGAAAATCTCAAATTTACCTAATTTGAATTTGGAATTGTCTTCTGTAAAATTAAAACTTTTTAATGATACCAAAATCAGCCAGATACAATTGGTATAGCCCAAGATATTTTATGACAAGTTCATACATACTATAATGCGAAAAGACTTTTTCCCCAACCTATTATTACACGACCGGTTTCGACAAAGTCATCATCAGGTGTGAATGATGATGACTTTGTCGAAACATGACATGAATTTCCACCAAGAACCTTCAGTACAATCAATAACATATTATATTCCTGTTGTATGTTGGATCTGTTGACCCAGCAGCATTTATCATAAACTCACGGTGGAGACAATCATTGTATCATTGAATACAATGATACAATGATTGTATATTCTTCTTTATTACATATGTTCTACATATAACATCCATACAGTATATCTTATCATACATATAATATGTTAAGGAGGCCAAATAGACATACACACGTCTAAGCTATACATAGCCTTATGGCTAACTGAATATTCTATCATAGGCATCAAAGTGACACCTGTGAATGACAGATTATCTTTTTAATAATGTTACATCATTATGCAACACCTCCCTTTTCAAGATAACGCAACTAATACTACAATATGTACACAACTAAAAACATACTACTATATAACTAATCATATTTTTCATGAATATACAGTTTAGGACGTTTTACATTTCTACCAGATCTGGTTACATAATCGGTATTCACTAGACTCTCCATAGGAACACAGCTTTCATCATTATCACAATTTTGAAAAAGACCGTTTCCGAAATTCACCGAACTCATGGGGTTAGCAATGTCCTGTATGGTAACCATACTGTCATTTTTGCCACTGCTTTCGCCATTACCAGAAGAAGAAGGAGGAGTATTTATGTTTTTTAAATCTCTTTTTCTAGGTCTAATGTGTCCTGTATTCCTCCTATACACAGCACCGTTTAAATCTACAATATAATACGACCTACCACACGTCAATTTCTTTTTAATTATTCCCGGAGTCCAAACGGATTTAGGATCTTTTTTAAAATATATATAATCTCCTGGCTGAAATACATATTACTTTTGCTTAACATTCCTGTCAAAATAAAAAGACATTCTGTCTCTGCTATGTTTGTGACACTTCTCATATGTCGAAAATTTTACCACTCTAGGATATAACTTTTTATTTAGTATTGGTAAATTTACTCGTAAGCTTCTAGACATTAATAATGAAGCAGGGCTGGGAAAATCTCCCTTAGCCGTATTACGATAATGTAACAATGACAAGTATATATCAGAGCCATCCTCTTTGCATTTTCTCAAAATGTTTTTTATAATTTTTACCCCGCTTTCAGCTTGACCATTGGATTTTGGCCAGTGTGGGCTGCTTGTTATGTGTTCAATGTCCCTCTCCTCAAGAAAGGACTTGAATTTACTGGAGTTAAAAGGTGGACCATTGTCAGATACAAGAGATTTCGGTATTCCATGACGAGCAAAAAACGATTTAAGATTCTTAACAACAACGTCCACAGTGTAATTTTTATGCAAAGAAGCTAACTCAATGTACTTGGAATAGTAATCCATACAGACAAGGAAATTTTCTCCATCAAAATATAGTAAATCAACACCTACCTGTTGCCAGGGAAGATGGGACATCTCGTAGCACTGCAACGGCTCATTTGTTGTGTTTGGCTTGAACTTAGCACATACTAAGCATTGATCAACTAAATTTTTAATGTCAGCATTTATATTCGGCCAATAAACTGTTTCTCTAGCAATATTAAGTGTTTTATTTATACCTAAGTGACCACAGTGAATTTTATCTAATATTTGTTTTTGCAAAGATTTAGGAACAATAAGCCTATTTCCTTTAAATAGTAATTCATTCATTATATGTATTTCATTTTGAATATTCCAATATGGTTTTACCATAGATGCTATTTTGTCTTTGCTCTTAGGCCACCCGTTTTGAATATAAGACTTAAGCAAAGTTAATGATTCATCTTTATTACTTTCTGTTAATATTAAATTCAAATATGGCTTACTTACAGAGAGGTTAGAAAATATAGTATTTACATGGTACTATAAATCCTGTTCATATGGGGGTATGTATTTTTCAGTAAGTGCTGCTCTAGACAAAGTATCTGCTATATACATAAATTTACCAGGTACATAAACCACATCTAAGTCATAGCCTTGCAAAGAAAGCATCATTCACTGCAACCTAGCAGGTACTTCATGTAGGGGCTTCTTAAATAAATAAATCAACGGTTTGTGATCAGTTTGCACAGTTATTCTACTGCCATAAATATATTGGTGAAATTTATTACATCCAAATTGTATTGCAAACAATTCCTTCTCAATCTGAGCATAATTTTGTTGTGAGCTGGTCAGTGTTCTTGAACTGTAAGCCACGGGTCGCTTATTTTGAAATATAGCGGCACCGACGGCATATCTTGAGGCATCTACCGACAAAGTCAAGTGTAAATTACAATCATAATTTGCTAACACGGGCGCTTTAGTTATAATTTCTTTTAATAAATCAAAGCATTTTTGACAATTCTCATCCCAAAGCCATAACACATCCTTTTTTAACAAATTTCTTAAAATATTAGTTTTGTCAGCTAAGTTTTCTATAAATGGTGCTAAAAAATTTATCATACCTAAAAATCTTTGCAAGTCTTTAATATTTTTTGGTATTGGCATTTCTTTTATAGCCTTAATTTTCTCTGGATCAATTTTTACACCATCTTTACTGAAAATATAGCCCAAATATGCGATTTCTTCTAAAAGAAACTTGCACTTGGCCCTATTTAATTTCAAATTGACTTGTCTAGCCCTATCCAGAAACAATTCTAATCTTTTATTGTGTATTTCAATTGTTTCACCGTATATTAAAATGTCATCACACCAAATTATTATTCCCTCAATGTCTCCGAATAAATCTATCATAGTTTTATAGAAAATTTCTGTTGCCGTGCTTATTCCGAAAGGTAATCTCAAAAATTTATATCTACCAAAGGGAGTTTGAAAAGTACAAAGGTCACTGCTCTCTTTAGTTAATTTTATATTATAAAATCCAGAAAATGCATCCAAATGTGAGAAATATGAGGCTCCGGACAATTTAGACCTTACTTCATCAATATTTTTAATGGGATAATGACATCTCAATAAGTTTTTATTTAAATTTCTAGGATCTAGGCAAACTCTTAATCCTCCATACTTTTTCATGGTAATAACTAAGCTACTCACCCAGAGAGTTGGTTCATGGACTTTCTGGATGATCCCCAATTCCTCCATGAGTTCGAGCTCCTTCCGCAACGGCTCCACCAGAGCAAATGGCACCTTCCTGGGTGGATCTATGCACGGCACAGCATCTTTTCTTAACACAATACTGTGTTCATATGGTAAACAGCCTAGACCCTGAAACACATCATTATATTTGGTCACAATTTTGTCACAGGGTTCTTTATACATATTATTTAAATTAAAGTTTTTGATAACTAAATTTAGCTTTATACAAGTCGGTAAACCAATTACAGTAGGACAGTTTAATTTTGTTATAACAAAAGTAACACTTTCAGGTTCTTTTTTGTTTTCAAACATATGGTGTACATATGTTTGACACTGACATAATGGGAATTGGTTGCTTTCCCCCATAAGCATAGATATTATATTTTTTACACATTTTTTTACTCTGTTTGTCAAACTTAAGATTTAATTCTTTAAACACTTTGTAAGACATTATATTTATATCTGCCCCAGTATCAATTATGCAGTCTACACATTTGTTATTTATTTCTAAATAATAATGCCAGGAATTAATGTCATTTTTACTCAAATTTGAACTGGTACTTTGTGACTTTATATTTTTAATGTTGAACAACGCCCCAATAGTGAATCTCTCAGTAGGAGCATTGCTTACTAAGCAAGCAGCACTCGGTTCATCATCGAGATGCATATTGCCTACCCCAGAGACTAAACTCCTGACACTATTTTTCTTAAAGCATAAATGAGTAAAATGTCCATATTTAAAACATGACCTGCATTTGTGCTTCCACGCTGGGCAGTTGCGGTGACCATGGACTGTGTTGCACTTCACACACTTTGTTCTGGATCCAGGCGTAGCTGACCTTGGTTGACCTTGGCGCGACGGATATTTAGATTTTCTTCTCTTCTGGTGTGTAGAAGGACTGTTCTGACGACTTCTGTGTAGCTTGTATACTGTGGCTTCTTCTCTTCCATCTGCTGCATTCATTGTTTCTTCACTTTTTTGTGCCATTGTGAGTGTTCTACATAGAAGTTTGGCTCTTTCCAGGGACAGATCTTGCTCGAGTAAGAGTTTTTGACGAAATTGCGAGAAATTTGTAGCCATATTCGCAATAAGGATGTCCCTTACCAGCGAGTCGCGGAGCGTACCAAACTCACAGGCATGACTTGCATTCTCTAATTCCATAAGAAAGTTCTCCAAGGATTCGTTCACACGTTGCTTCAGCGTGAAAAATTTGTGTCTTGCTACCGTCAAATTCTTCTTGGGTTCAAAATACTCGACGAATTTTGCCTTGACATCTTGATATGTGGCTTCCTCCAGGTCCAAATTGAAGGAATTATATATATTTAGACCTTTCTCTCCCATGGAATGCAGCATGATTGCAATTTTTCTTTTGTCTTCTGTCTTCTCCATTCCTGATGCCAGCAGGTATATCTCGAATGATTGCGTCCATTTCTTGAAATTCTCAGCATTATTGTTGATAACTTCGGTAGAAATTTCAAGTTTCTGTACTCCGTTTCCAGCCATTGTTAGGTCTTCACACACTTTTTTCACCGATCGTTCCTAAGTTCCGACTGCCTTCAAGTTTTTTGTGGTTATTCTTGAGTTTTTGATGTACCCTCTTTTTCGTTCATATATTTTTGTATTTACCTCTTTGAGGGCGTGGGTTCGAATCCCACTTCTGACACCATGTTGTATGTTGGATCTGTTGACCCAGCAGCATTTATCATAAACTCACGGTGGAGATATTCAATGATACAATGATTGTATATTCTTCTTTATTACATATGTTCTACATATAACATCCATACAGTATATCTTATCATACATATAATATGTTAAGGAGGCCAAATAGACATACACACGTCTAAGCTATACATAGCCTTATGGCTAACTGAATATTCTATCATAGGCATCAAAGTGACACCTGTGAATGACAGATTATCTTTTTAATAATGTTACATCATTATGCAACAATTCCAAGAGGACTCAAGAACATGGAAATTCATTTTTTACGAGTGACTTTTTTACCTTTTACTTTTAGGGCCTGTTGCACAATCTATTGATAAGTATCAGAGAGCTTATTTGCATGTTTTGTCTCTGTCGCTCGACATTAAGTAAGCTGCAACAACTTACGAGTAAGCTACCCGACACTTAATAGTAAATTGTGAAACGGGCCCTTAGGTAATTAATATCGTACCTATTTATATTTTGACAGTTAAAATAATTCAGTAGATTTTAACCGTCAAAAAACTTTATTTGGTACGGAGCGGACCAGATCCGATGCGGACAACGGCGAACTCTTCGCCTTCTTCTTATGTTCGCCGGACTGCCCTACACACGTAGAGTTTTTACGTGGTAGAGCCATGCTTCGGCACGAATGGGCCGGCTCGACCGGAGAAATACCACGGGCTCACAGAAAACCGAAGTGAAACAGCGTTTGCGCTGTGTTTCGCCGAGTGAGTGAGTTTACCGGAGGCCCAATCCCCTACCCTATTCCCTTCCCTACCCTCCCCTATTACCCTATTCCCTCTTAAAAGGCCGGCAACGCACTTGCAGCTCTTCTGATGCTGCGAGTGTCCATGGGCAACGGAAGTTGCTTTCCATCAGGCGACCCGTTTGCTCGTTTGCCCCCATATTTCATAAAAATAAAAAAAAACACACGCTCGGATCTGGTACGCTCCGTACCAAATTCGTGTGTCTGTAAATAGCATTAGAGAACTTTTAGTTCAGTCAGAATTACACAATATAATATATACCTACGTTAGTACCTATATTAAATTATTATGAGGAATTTTAACTCGGCTTTAGGGTGCCCGTCCACGTCATACTTTTTGTAGGACCGATAATCGAGCAGATTTTTTCTCCGATTCCTATGACCGATTTTGTAACCGACTCAACGTATACGGCCGGCTTTGTCTGTAGTACTTTCGAGCGAGTAGTAGAGTGCAAGCGGCCGACTGTCGGTGAGCAGTGTGCGTTAACACACACATTTCCGGACGTTTCATTTTTTAACGACAATCGGACCGGTCGCATGCACCTAAATTATTTCAGACCGACTTTTTGTATCACGTGTGCGTTGCACTATTGCAATCAGTGTGTTCTATTTTTCTCTCCTCACTATTGCAATCATTATATTCTATTTTTCTCCAAATCGGCCATCTATTAACGGATGTGGGCGGGCACCCTCAACTAGAAATCTGTAACTAGACAGAAATCTGTACAATCCACATCCTAGGTAATATCTAATATCGATCTTAGCATCATTATTCCCAGAATAGTTGTGACGAAACGACGTCCCGCGGCGTGCGCTGCTTCCGCCCAACACGGCTTTTACATTAGCTACAGACGTGGGACTGGATATGGATAGAGGAGATACTAGATTGATAGAGGTTAGGCACATTAGTCATTTGTTTGTAGCATAAAGATGATCTTGATATTTAAAAAAAACTAATTAAGGCTAATAAATTTCACAATATTCCCAGTTTTCCCGGTCACCTGATTGTCTGACAAGAAAGATGATCCATGCGTCGGATGGGCATGTAAAAAGCCGGACCTACGCTTGATCTCTCGTCAGTCGTGTCGGTTATCCGTTCCACTATGATTATGAGAGTAAAGGAAGAGAGAGTGCTCTTGTGTACTGCGCACACACTTGGGCACTATAAAAAATATTCCTGCGTAATTGGCCTTGTTTTATTGAAACCGGCCATCGTCACCGAAATCGGTGAGGAGAGTTACGAGTATTATAGATTTTTAATAGTTTTTTTAGTTATTATAGTTTTCTTTTTAACATCATTCATGTTTATAAGTATTTCTGAGGACAACTGATTTAGCAATAATATTACCGATCATAACCGCATAGAGTAATATAATATTATTTTGTCAGCGTAGTCCAAAAATATTTTCGTAAAAATAAAATCGTACAAGAAAGAAATATAAAGTGAAATAACTGAGCATACTCCAAACGCTTTAGAATATATTTTCATTCAAAGGCCCGAGTTGAAAACAATAATTGCATAAGTTTTTATATTTTACAGTGACTACCACTTAATTATTTATAACTGAATTATTTCATATTAAATTCCGCTTCGATATTAAGTTTAAAATAAATAAGATCTAGACTAATCTATTGCAGATAGGTCTAATAAGAATTGTGCACGCGGCGCTATGTGTGCGTGCACTTGTAATTATACAGCTTAAATATGTGTGTATATATATATATAGGACACGACACCGAAACAGGTGGAAATCTGAAGGTGCAAGGTCAGGACTATACGGCGGATGCATTAACACCTCCCAGCCAAACTCCCGTAATTTTTTCTGAGTGGCTAAAGATGTGTGAGGTCTAGCGTTATCATGGTGAAAAACCACACCCCTTCTGTTGATTAATTCCGGCCGCTTTCTCTCAACTTCTTGCTTTAATCTCATCAGTTGTTCGCAGTACAGTTCAGATTTGATGGTCCTGCCTGGCGGTAACAGCTCATAATGAATAATGCCCTTCCAATCCCACCACACACACAGCATCACCTTGTTGCGAGTTAACCAGGGTTTCGCCACAGTCTGTGAAGCCTGACCGGCCTTTGACCACGATCTTTTTCGCACGTTCTTGTCGTACGTGATCCACTTTTCATCACCAGTTATCAGCTTCTTCAAAAATGGTTCGGTTTCAATACGTCGTAATAAAGAATCACAAATGAGTACACGGTTCATTAGGTTTCTTTCAGTGAGCTCATGAGGCGCCCAAATATCGAGCTTTTTTGTGTACCCAGCTTTTTTCAAATGCGCCAAAACCGTTTTGTGGTCAATCCCCAGTTCTTCAGCTACATCGTAACTACTAATATGCCGATCTTGCTCCACTTTTTCAAAAATGGCAACAGTTTTGTCCGTAACAGGGCGACCAGAGCGACGTGCATCTTTGATATCAAAATTTCCGGATTGAAAACGCTTAAACCAAATTTGCGCTACTCTCACAGATACTGCATTAGGTCCATAAACATCACAAATTTTTTTCGCGGCTTGTGTTGCATTTTTACCTTTTTTGTAATAAAATTTTAAAATGTATCGAAATTCTTCATAAGAATCACTCATTTTAACAATAAGAAAAACAAATGAAAATCTCAAATTTACCTAATTTGAATTTGGAATTGTCTTCTGTAAAATTAAAACTTTTTAATGATACCAAAATCAGCCAGATACAATTGGTATAGCCCAAGATATTTTATGACAAGTTCATACATACTATAATGCGAAAAGACTTTTTCCCCAACCTATTATGTTGCAGCCTAAATTGTAATGTGATGGTAATTTAGACACATAGTGCCGTGTTCACAAATGAGTTGAACTAAAGTGCGGTCGCGAAGAACGTAGAATTTCGTATATTGACTCATCGTCTTTTACTCGTGAATGAATACGCGATAGGAGCGCGAAAGTAATATATTCGTGCGCGAGTAAAGTAGACAAGTAGCGATAAGAAGTCAATGTAGTCGTACCCATGGGTTTAAAGTGTATGAAGTATACGGCCGCAGGAACATACTTGTAAACATATCCGATATTTGTGCATTTAAGTTCATACTTACCATAATTAATGTTTGTGTAAGTAAACTAAAAATGTAGGTTCTGTTTACTAATTTAGGAAAAAAAACTAACTTTTTTGTTCTTTTTAAATGTATTTAATTAATAAACATGAATTAATATTTAACTTTTGTGGTCACCAGATAGCTAGTTCGTTCAGTCGAGAGAATGCCATTAGAGGTGGTTCTTTAATATTAATTAATAAAAAAATTAAATTTAAAGAACGTAAAGATATTATAAGACTCTCTACTGAACGAATAATTGAGGTAGCCTGTATTGAGTTGAGCCATCTTATTATTGTAAGCGTATACAGGCCTCCATCAGGTTTATACGATTCCTTTGAACAAATCATGGAAGAAATGTTGACAAAAATATGTGCATCTAACAAGAAGATTATTGTATGTGGTGATTTCAACATTAATTTATTAGACTCAAACTCCACCACTGTTAGATTCACATCATTGTTAAAATCGTATAACCTCAGTAATTTATTTTATGAACCGACAAGAATATGTGATACAACAGCTACTTGTATTGATAATATTTTCACTAATATTACTCCTTATAAAAAAGAAATAATTAATGCGCTTAGCTCTGATCACTGTGGACAATTTGCTTCATTTAATATTAATTGTGAAAATAAACCTCAAGAAAAGCTTGTTTATATTCCTGTGAATACAAAACGTATTGAGAAATTTAGAGGTAAATTAATTTCAAATATTCAACAGTTAGATGGGTTTAATAGCTCAGATGAAGCGTTTCATAAACTATTTAAAATAATAAGAACCCAGTATAACTCTGTGTTTACTTCTAAAACGGTCAATTTAAATAATAGAAAAAGTAATTTTAAAACCTGGGCAACTGCAGGAGTTATAATAAGTAAACAGCGATTATATGATTTGTATAACGAAAAGACATTTAATAGGAGTGAATCTTTTAAACTGTATGTCAAGCAATATTCAAAAATTTTTAAAAAAGTATGTCAAGCAGCGAAGGCACTTCACATAAAAGAAAAAATAATGAACGCTAAAAATAAAGTGAAAACCACTTGGAAGATAATTGCAGATGAGACTGGAAGAGGTAAAGGCAGTCGTAACTCTAAATTTGAACTTTGTATTAATAATAAAAAGGTAAATTCTGACCTAGAGGTCGCGACAATCTTCGAAAAATTTTTTGCTGACATTCCGGTCTCAACTACAAAAAATTTAAATTCTTCACCTGCAGTTGCTGAAAAAATACTCAGAGAAAATGTCAAGGAATGTGATGTCAATTTTAATTTTAAAGAAATTGACTCCAGAGATATTATTAACACCTTCAAATTACTCAATATTAAAAATACTACCGATCTCTGGGGTATGTCTATAAAAGTTATAAAATCAATAATTGATATCATTGCCCCCTATCTAGCCTTAGTTTTCAATAATTGTATAAATAATGGTGTGTTCCCTGACCTAATGAAGCATAGCAAGGTGATGCCTCTTTTTAAGGCTGGGAATAAGTCTGACCCAGCAAATTATAGACCAATATCTATACTACCGACTTTCAGTAAAATTTTCGAGAAAATAATCTTAAATCAATTGCTAGCCCACTTTAACATAAATAATTTATTACATAGTAACCAATTCGGGTTTACTAAAGGTCGGTCCACAACAGACGCAGGCATCAGTCTTCTATGCAGCATATTTGGGGCATGGGAGGGATCGCATGATGCACTTGGTGTCTTTTGTGATCTATCCAAGGCTTTCGACTGTGTCGAGCATGCTACGTTGGTCAAAAAATTATACCATTATGGTATAAGGGACACGGCACTTAAACTTTTAGATTCTTATCTTAAAAATAGAACGCAGAGAGTAGAAGTTAATTCTACAAGGTCTACTGGGACCAAAATAGAATTAGGTGTGCCACAAGGGTCAATTTTAGGCCCGTTTCTTTTTCTCATCTATATAAATGACCTTCCTTATCTAGTTAAAGATAAGCATGAGATAGTACTCTTTGCCGATGACACTTCACTAATTTTTAATGTGAAGCGACGACAGTCAAATTATGACGAGGTAAATAGTGCTCTCTCAAAAATGGTACATTGGTTTAATGTTAATAATTTACTTTTAAATTCAAATAAAACGAAATGTTTAAAGTTTAGCCTCCCAAATGTTAGGCAGGCACAAACCAATATACTATTAAATGATGAGAAAATGAACTTAGTGGACACCACTGTATTTCTAGGAATAACACTAGATTGTAAATTACAGTGGGGTCCCCATATTGCAAATCTGGCAGATAAGCTCAGTTCTGCAGCATCTGCAGTCAAAAAAATTAGAGAAATTACCGATGAGGATACAGCGCGGCTAGTTTATTTTAGTTATTTTCATAGTATAATGTCATATGGCATTCTTCTTTGGGGAAACGCTGCGGACATTAATACAATATTTGTGCTACAGAAGCGAGCTATACGTTCTATTTATAAGATGTCATGTTTTGAATCTCTGAGAGAAAAATTTAAAGAAATAGGTATTCTGACCGTTGCTTCTCAATACATTTTGGACAATGTGTTGTATGTCAGAAAGAATTTAACGAATTTTAAAAAGAAAAGTGACACACATTGTAGGAATACTAGAAATAGGAACAAGTTAGAAATACCAGTGATCAGACTTAGTAAAGTAAGTAAATCTTTTAAAGGTCAATGTATACGCCTTTACAATAGAATCCCAGAAAACGTTCAAAATCTTTCCATTAATAAATTTAAAAAAGCTGTTAAAGAACGTTTGTGTGCTAAAGCTTATTATAAAGTCAGTGATTTCACTAACGATTGCACACCTTGGGAATAAGATGGCCCCATGCAAGGCTGCTTTTATGTACTTAAGTATGTTCTATGTACTTATGACTAATGTTATATAGATTAAGTTACAACATTGTAAAATATTTTTTGAAAAGAACAATTTTCCCATCTTTTTGCTAAAAGGTGGCCCCGTGCGAGTTTCTTACGCCGGTTCTTCTCGCCGGGCTAGTTTCCGAACCGGTGGTAGGCATCATGTAGGACAATTCTATAAGTGTTATATTATAACCTACATGGAAATAAAAATTTTGAGTTTGAGTTTGAGTTTGAAAACAACACGTAAAATAATGTATTTTTGTACATTTACCAAGTAGTAATGCCTCAATATATCTGAGTATATTAATGGAACTAAATATTTTAGATGTAGTTCGATCCCCTATTACAGCCTAAATAGGCTTTATCTGACTTATTCCTCAGATATTAACTACCGTAGCAACGTAATTGATATGCCAGGGACAACTATTACTTACAGAATAGGTACCTGATACGTAATTGGTGCGAAATACAGAGATGGTAAGTAACTAGGTACAATTTCCTCTGCTAATAGGTACACTTTCATCGTGTAAAATTTAACAGTACAATTTCCTCTGGCAATGTTCTAAAATATATGAATATAACTAGAAGAAATTCGCCCATACTAAAATTCTTATTTTTGATATTGGAAATGTCTTTTCATTCACTCCAGTGTAGGCTCCGATTTTATTTCTTATATGTCAGAGACTTGTAAAGATATGTTATTGAAAAGGCTTATAAGATGCGTATTCACAAAAGCTGTAAGCTGCAAAAAAAAAAAATATTCGAGAAAGTAAAAAACGAAAAAAGTTACGGCTAGAAATAATGTTTCTTTTTATCTTTATTACGGTTAATTTGCCTTTAAAATACAAAAAAAAATACATATTTCGTGCCTCACGCGATTATCGAGCACATTGGAAATGAATTTACGGGATTAGATTTTTTTTTCCAAAAGATTAGGCTACAGGGCAAGTCCTTAACTTTCTTTAAGTCTTTAACTCAAATTGTGGCTGACTCAATTGTCCAGAGGAGTTTTTTTTCAAATTTTTGATATCATTCTTCGTTTTCAAAATATCGAGCGCCAAAATAAAACAAATCGGATTATTTTTTATAACTCTTCTAGATATAAGGACGTACTTATGTATCGTGTATAAGGATCGTACTGGAGCGAACGAAAAGACATTTCCAATGTCAAAAGTAAATTATTATTAAACAATGAAAAAAAATGTTAATTATGCTGTGAATTGACAAACGTTAATGTGTAACAAAATTGTATCTATTTAACGCACGTTAGTGTTAATAATAATCTGAGGTTGTTGCTGTTGTTATTTTTTATTAATTTTATGTATTTCTAAACTAATATTAGTTTTCTTTTCTGCATACCTTCCTTCACATAAACTTTAACTGCGCTAAATATTAAACTCCTCCGTTCGCACAATTCTCATAAAACTGTTTTGAAATTTTTTGCTTCGCGTATTATTAATATATGAAAATAAATATGTTTCAGACACACGAATTTATATTTATTTAAGCGGTAAACTCTCCACACAGTTTCAAAACAAGCAAAATTTTTAAATACACATGAAATTTTCATGTGTATTTAAAAGACTACATTGGTCATATTGGTTTAGGCTGTAAAGCTCTTGCTTTCATTTCAAAAAAGAAATAAATGTTTCGCCATATTCAATAGACGTAAAATCATATTCTAAAAGCTCCAACGGTCTAAACCTTTGGTCTAAACATAACATTATGTCACTTTCGAAAATACAGAGACTGCTTTGGTCATATGAATTTAACCTACAAAGCTTTCCCTTCTATAACAAGAATTAAATACATCGCAATAATATTCGCAAAAGGTAGAATTTGTTATAGGCAAAGAGTAAAAAATATACATACGTACAGAGGAACTTTCATATAACTATCGAAATTCTATCAGGACTGTCCAGAAGATGGGGATAAATTAAACTAAGTCTAACATCAATATGACGTTATTGAGAAAGTCTAATTGGTCGACACCACAACCTGGCATCGAACCTGCATTATAATAAAGCAAGACACCTACTAGAAAATAAAATATTTACTTACCTATTATTATTATCCTTAGGATACGTAAAATAAGAGATAACTTTATGTATTCTATTATTTTTCATACACAGTATAATATATAACCACATTTTTGTTTATTATATTTTGTTTGTATTCAATATTATTATAAAGTTTTAAAACCAAATATTTCAAAACTAAGTTATGACGTACATTTGACAGAAAAAATCTTCATACAAGAAAAAGTTACACCGTCTTGATTTCCGATGACTGAATATGTACTGCGTAAAGCAAATATGAAACCGTTAAGATGACAAAATGTCAAACCTAAATGGGCCCAAACAACCATTTAGATTTTAGGTTATTTGGGGCCATTTAGGTGAAGACGCTTTTTGCCTCGACATGCCTCTCTGCATATGAGTTGCCTACGACGTCTTGAATAACTTGGGGAATCTCCTTATATTATAGTAGAGATAAGAATGATACAACTAATAGGGTATTCTTCTTTATTGGTACATATGCGAGAGATATATTTACATAGTAACTCTTATGAGAGAGGCTAATACAGATATACTTCTACGCCTCCTCGGCTAACTAAAATAAACAGACTCGATAGCCCAATCAAAGCGATAGCCTGTATTGCTGACATCTGTAAATATATGACATTGACATGTTATGCTTTTTCTTAATAAAATAATATGCAACAGCCTCGTCTATAATTATTTATTATATACGTCTATGTTTAAAGCATTAATTAGCCAAAAATATATATAGGCACAGTACGACCACGACGTCAAAGTTTTTCAAGAATCGTCGTTTTTCATGCATCGTCTGTCATTTCTATAGAAAAATGAAAATTGCCGAGAACTATTAACAAATATACAGAATCTCCCGAGCACAATCTGTTTTTACCATTTAACGAGAAAATAGCCTGCATTGGTCATATAAGTTGTAAACCGTAAAGTCAGTGAAATTGTCCGAATTATGAGCCAGTAAAACGTGCAGCGTTAACCTTTACGGGGAGCTCCATTCATTGCTTCGGAATTTCCTGCTCCGCCAATCTTGCTAGTTCTCTCTCTTCACACAGCGGCGGGACTTCAGGAAATTAAATGTCTGGTTTTGGTATACATTGAAGACATTAGGGTGAGGGAGTATCATTTGCATAGACATTATTGGATGATATGAGTAGGCATAAGTTCCGTGGCGTGTGAGTAATCGCGTGAGAAAATTAGCTTAAATTACCATTGGCTCTGCAATTCGTATATCTTAATATAAATTTCGACTTGTAGAATTGAGTTTTAACTTTTTTAAGATAATTATATTGTTACACTAACTATTTCAGCGCAAAGCGTTTAGAGATTTTGGCTGTGTTGAATTAGTCACTCGCACGGTTCTCTTTAAGAAGGCTATTAAAAATTCTTTAATGTTTTGTCTAAAATAGCAAAATCACTTACAATATTATTTTTACAAAAGTACCTCAATAATGAACTATTTGATCGTAACTAAATAGAAAATTTGTATCTAAACGCATAGTATAAATTAAAATAAGTAAATAATAGTATAATCAACATAGGTAATTTATGATCATTCAAATCAAATCCGAACTGCATGCCATACGCGATGATTGGTGGTCTGGGCCGGATACATATTAATCACAACACATTAGTTGCAACTAAATTATTGTACAAAATTACACTAAATCGTACAAAATGAGTATTTAAAAGGTAATAGAACTAATAACAATTTCAAATCATGGGCTCCATGGTTTTCATGCTTTATTAATAATTCTATCCAGTTTTAAAAACCATGCAAATACGAGATTTACATGGGTTGATTTTCGCCGCGCGGCTAGTCGCTTTACAAATCGCCTGGGCCTCTAATCAAGATGCATTCGATAATTTCGACGGCGAAGTTCGAAAACAAAATGTATGGGATTTGACAAAAGGCATCGTAAGTGACATGTCATTTGACGATGACGTATGTCAAACCCATACATTGCATCTTGACTAGGCTCTTGTTATTTTTGTTGACATTGCCTAGCGATCTAGCTTAACTGGCCACTTAGATAGTTGATTTTCACCGTGCGGCTTTAGTTACTCGTGTAATTCTCGCATTAATATCAGCAAAATGACACAAAAATGTCGGCGCTTCCCTCCTTCACTTCACGCAATGTATCAAAGTCCTCTTAGCATAATACTTACACTAGATTTTGCCCGCGACTTTATCCGCGTAGAGTTCGGTTTCCATACAAAATTTTAACCCCTTTTTCACCCCATTAGGGGGCGAATTTTCAAAAATTATTTCCTACGTCATTACATCTATCTGTATGCCAAATTTCAGCAAAATCCATTTAGTAGTTTCGGCTGTGCGTTGATAGATGAGTCAGTCAGGTTTGCCTTTTATATATTTAGATTATTTAGCTACCATGCGTTATGTTATTACGTATGTACCAAGTTTGGTATAGCTTACAATTACAGGCAATTTTAAAGACGTGGTCATGTAATTGACAAGTCGTGCAGCACAGTTGAAACAAAGTGTCCCGTGGCGGGTGAAGTGGAATATAATGTCGGTTCAGTGTACGGGCAGCCGGCGTTTATGGTCGTAGCGAGTTGCAACATTAACCGGCGAGTATTAAAACCTGCTGTACACGCACCATCGTAAATGTTCCAACATCAATGTCGGATCCTAGATTCAGAGGAAACAGCATTTTCATTTAAGTCAACATTGAAAGTACTTTAATGAAATTAACCTTAAATAAGACCGATTACTGTCATCCATAGACTCCTTGCATCACTAGGGAGGCCAACGGGCTAACTCTACCGAAGAAGCACTACCTTAAAACACAAAAATTTGTTGTAGGTATAGGAATTAGGAACCCCACTAAAACGTTCAATTTATTCTGTTTTACTATATATAATGTTATAACACCAACAGAAATACATCATCTATGAAAGTTTTAACTGTCAAGCTATCATGGTTCATGAGATAAAGTGGAATCTTAGTAACAGTGTCCTGTTTTTACATACATACACACATACATACATACATATAATCACGCCTTTCTCCCGTAGGGGTAGGCATGACCGCCTCTTTCCCGTAGGGGTAGGCAGAGACCACTTCTTTCCACTAGCTACGATCCTTACATACTTATTTCGCTTCGTCCACTTTCATTCTTACCATCCATTCCTCCTCTTACATTCAACGTAGCCAAGGGTCTCTCCGTGGTCCGCTTTTCGCCTCCGCAAGAAACGAGACGTGATGGGTGGCGAACCACATCGCCGCCATTTTGGATACTTAAATTATTTTTGATTATCCATTGCATTTCCACGGATTGGTGGAGGGGGTAGGAATAGGGAAAGGGAAGGATATGTGGTGTGGAAAGGAAGATTAGTAAGTTAGAGTGGGAAATAGGGAATGTAGGATATTACTGCCCAGGAGGGCAAGGGATAGGACAGTAATAGCTAGGGAAGCCGGGGTTGCATACCCGTATACTATACCACAACTACCGGACACGGGACAGGTAAGTTGGGAAGAGTATCCCATGACATTCCAACCATGACATTGAACCATTTTTAGGGTTCCGTAATACTTAAAGAACCCTTTTAGTTTCGCTCTGTCCGTCTGTCTGTCTGTCTGTCTGTCCGCGCCTCTAGCTCCTGTAATTATGAATATAAATTGATGAAATTTGGTGCAGTTATAGATTTTGTATAGATCACGGTTTCGGGATCATAAAAAAATAATAATTTTATATTTTACATATGAAGTGGGGATGAAAAATATTTTTTCACTCTATCCCATCGTGTGGGGTATCGTAGAATAAGTCTTTTAAAATAAAGGCAAGGTTTCATACGTTACTTTTTTTATAAAGTTGACCATTTTCGAGTAATCGGCCTCCAAAGTAGTTTGTAAGTTGGTCCCCCCCTAGCATTTTTAAACTATAGGAGATAGATACTTGCAAATTTCCATGCTGATCAAAGATTTTAACTCAAGATAGGCTATCACGTACAAATGTCAGCCATGTTATTTTCACCATACTTCGAATTTCAAAATGGCCCCAAAAATTTAAGAATTGGGGCCAATTTACTGGAGACACTTTTTGCCTCAACATGCCTCGTCTATAATATACGTCTATGATGCTGATAGATCATGCTAAAGACTCTTTAGGAAAATTATTGTGAACCAAATCAGACAGTAACTTTTGGAGTAATTTAAAAAAAAAGCATATTACGCGTTTATAGTTACGGAACCCTCCTTAGACATGTCCTGACATGCTCTTGGTTAGGTTATTACCCTTAAAAGTGGTTGCCACATGTTTAGCTTGTGTTACGGATTACCTATTGTGGGATGGTAATAATTACTTAATTTACCGTCATGAAATCCGTCTGCTCGTTAGTCGGATTTATTCCAATAAAATAGTGATGTTTCTACGCTTGTACGTCGATGTCACTAATGGGTAATGGCCCCGAATACCATATGACATGAAGCCGGTGATCTACCGCCGCGCACTAACCGAAATATACGCCCGAGTGTTTTTCATCGTTATACCGACGTAAGTGCAAATAAATTAATCTTATAATTACAAAACAATGATGGCGGATAATTAATAATTATGTGTAATCCACCGTTAACCTCGAATTGATGAGATTATCACGAACTTTAATTTAATGATTTTGTATTCTACTTTTCACGTAGCGAAAATAATAGGCTATATGACAAAAAAAATAATGCATAAATGAATAGTACTCTTAAAAATGAGTAACTTCTGACAAGAAATAATATATCAAAAGTCAATATTTTCAAAGGTACAGCGATTTGTATACAAATTTTCGTGAAAACGCTCCATACTAAAGTCGTCTAGGTACGACTAGGTTAAAATGTATGAAGTATACGGCCGCAGGAATAAAATATTATATATTTTTACATTTATCAAGTAGTAAGTAATTAATGCCTTAATATTTCTGAGTATATTAACTAAATATTTTAGATGTAGTCATCATCCCTTTTGGTGTTGTGGGTTAAGTGGGTTTGATTGAAATTTGAAAATATTATGGACTATGTAATCTAGGTGGCATGCTATCAATATTCCATTTTAAAGCAATAAAAACTTATTTAAGGATTAGAGTATCTTCATAAATTTTTTTATAATTTAACTTTATATTTTTTTATCTTCATTTAACGGGTCTTCATCATATGATTAATTTAGCCTTACTTCATAAATTATAATGCAACAAAAGGAATATCTTAACAAGAAACAAACAAGTCTCGCCTTATTTGTAAGAACTTTTACATTAATTGGTTCTTTCTGTGGAAACTTCTGGAAGTTTATTTGCTTTCTAAAACGTACTCTTTCCCTGAATTCGAAAGAAGGGATATTAAAATTCAGCTCCGTCGGCGGACTTTTAATTAATCCATCAAAACTTCGCACAATAGCTCACAATTAATAACTAATAATGTTGAAGTTTCGGCGAGTTGATTGCAGTGTTGTCCACTGAATCCGTGATTGTGGTCAGCAAGTCCGACGTGATATTATGACAGCCTCTCTTGCACTCTTAAGATAAAAAAAGTCTTTAAGCAGCGTTGTTGCCAGTGTCAAGATAAAAAGGCGAGAAAAAGAAATTTCGTTTATATTTTCAACACCTTTTTTCTAAATCGTCATATTCAGATAAATCATCAAGCAGTCAATGAGTCAAGTCAGTCGATTCAGTGTAGTAGTAGACGCTTTACTGAAACTTCTTAGGGAGTTTGGGAGAAAAGGGAGAAATGATCTGAAAATACGGTTGTAAACGATTTTTTGCCTCAGATGTAAAAGAAGATTTTTATAGCTTTGACGTTTCTGTCACTCTGTTGTGTGTCTGTCTGTGGCATCGTACCTTACAAAAAGATGAACCGAATTTGATTTAGTTCCTGTAAAGAAATACACATTAATTTGGTCGATTGTTTTTTTACATTAAGATGATATTGAACCGGATCGGAGTTTAAGCGATAAATTATGTGACTGAACGTTGTATGCTATGCCAGGTATTATATTATTTAAATAACCATTTATAAGCACTTAAATATTCCCTCTAAAAGTAGGTTAATTCTTTAATTAAACAACAAAACTTTGCTAGTTCTTGGGAAAGTTAACGTTCAAACTGGAGTACCGACAAAGGAACTTGCCGCAGCCGCGTGTAAAAAACAATTTAATTCCTATTTACTTGCTCGGTACTTTACTTTGACTTATTTTTAATTACTTACTTTAGTATGGATACAATATCCGGCGTATATAAAGTAATTTCTACGTTTATTGTATATTCAGCCATACCGCTAGGATATTTAGTATAAATAAATTCGTATTACCACATAGTGATACGAACATCTATGCAGGGATATATATTGCTTGTAATTTTAGTACAAGTGCCTTAGAAGAAACAATTGACAACGTTATACATTGAAATTTGAATAGGCGCTCTCTTCGATAACGTTACAAACACGTTGCTGTAAATAATTTCTACTAAGCCCCCATTTTAAATATGTCGCCCCAATTTAAATTTATAATAGGTTGGCGAAAAAGCTATACATTATTTCTTCGGTAGATGGTTGTAGTGAACGACATCTCGTAAAGTATCGATCAAACCACTTCAAAATGCTCGTTGTAAAGGTGACATTTCACACTCAAAAAAATCCTTCTGTTGTTTTCTGTGTCGTCCTTTTGGTTCTAAGTTATAGGATTTTAAAAAGGGAAGTCAACAAAGAGAAAATTCGGCATATTTTACAGTTTTTCTTTGATAAAAGCGATAATGCAAGCTAGGCGGCTGATATTGTGAATGGTGTTTATGGTGCCGATACTGTAACAGCTAAACGTGTAATATTGGTGTCGTCGATTACGTTCAGGAATTTCTAAGTTTAAAGATGCACCTCGCATAGGCAAACCCGTTGTCGAAAATGGTAACCAAATCCCAGAAATAATCAAAGTTTACCGGCATATTAGTAGTCGTAGTATCGCCCAGGAGCTAAAGTACGACAATAAAACAGTTTTAAACCATTTGCGCAAAGTTGGAAAGAAGGAATAATTCAGATCTCTACTGTCAACAACTAGACCGTTTGAAGCTAGCGATTCACCAGAAACGGCCAGAATTGGTCGACAGAAAAGTTGTTTTATTCCATCACGACAACTCCAGGCCACACACGTGTGTAGTGGCTCGCCAGAAATTCTTGGAGCTTGGTTGGGAAATTTTAATGCATCCACCATATAGTCCGGACCTGGCACCAAGCAATTACCACCTTTTTGATAAGAAATCGGAATCAAGAGAAGATTGTGAAAATCGATTATTAGAGTTTTTCGCCGATAAGAACCAAGACTTCTATGAGACAGGCATTATGAAGTTATCTTTAAAATGTTAAAAAAATGTCCAACAAAACGGTGCATATTTGACTTAAATCGGATAATCCAAAGCATTTAAAATAAAGTCTTGAATTTCGCGCAAAAATAATGGGTTTCTTTTTCCCCATATGATAAGCCGTAAACCTGATACTGATCAAATAATTTATATATGCCTAATACTAATTATATCCTAACCCCCTTACTAATAAACGCTGTATAAGCTTTGAATAGTTTTACAGTGTTTTGTTCCCGTCACACAAGTGACATTTTTTAATCGATAGAAGGAGACAAAACACTGTATAACTATTCAAAGCTTGTACAGCGTTTATTAGTAAGGGGTTACGCCTATATCAAACATTTCAATAGCATTTCAGCATATAACTGCCGCATTTAGAGACATTTAATGAAGCTACTTAGTTAGACTTTGGCATAAAGTAAGTATTTAATGTATCTGTGTGTGGCCGTAATACATCACTAGTTACATGAGCTACAAGAATGTGGAATGAAACTTGCTTATTTTTGGAACTTTACTGCGCAGATAGCTACATACTACTATAAAACTAAAAGAATACAGTCCTACTTTTAATATTCAAAAATGTAGAGAATGTAAAAGTGAGCACCAAATAAATGGCTTATTACACAGTTTCCGATAAATTCAGTGTACCTTATTTGAACCTTAATTACATGGAAATAAGATCGATAAACGAAATTCAAACTTATTTATAATTATTTACCCCAATTGTCGTGTAGTGAACGAGCTGATGATGATTATTTATTAGAACAAGTTTAGAACACTCAATCATGTCAGCTTTCAAACAATAACAACTAGATCAAAATCGGTTCATCCGTTTGGGAGCTATGATGCTAAGGACAGACAGACAGACAGACACGTCAAACTTATATCACCCGTCGTCATATTATATATTATTTCTGTGACGTACATTTGACAGAACAAATCTTCATGTAACAAGAAAAAGTTACGCCACTAAGAAATATTTACGCCATTTTGGTTTTACCATACCTCAAAAGTCAAATGTCAAAATGGCCCCAAACAACTCCAAAAATGGGATTATTCAAGTGGGGATAGTTTTTGCCTACCATAGACGAATATATTATAGATGAGGTATGTCGGACGTCGGTACCTCATCTATAATATATAGGTCTATG
This sequence comes from Glaucopsyche alexis, assembly GCA_905404095.1. NCBI lineage: Eukaryota > Metazoa > Arthropoda > Insecta > Lepidoptera > Lycaenidae > Glaucopsyche > Glaucopsyche alexis. The sequence continues at coordinate 22,521,238 of FR990048.1, read as the reverse complement.
GTCTGGGGTTAAAAAGTGGTACACTGGGTCTGTCGATGACCGTACCTGACGCTTACTGGTTTCAATCAGTATGTGTCAGCCGAGAACACAGTTTTAATAACCTGTAACTAGCGGCAGCGTGCAAGCGACTTTAAAAAAATATATTACGCATGGATTTTCTATTTTATTTTGTGGCCTCTTGTTGCAAAATTCACAGGTCAGAACCAGGTCACCGGTGAATTCGCACCTCGTTATAACTTGTCACGTTAGTTAAATGTTCGGAGTGGCGTTGTGGCGCTAACTTTGCAATTATTTAACATTAAAACTTATTTTCGTTGACTAAATTTCACCAATTAAATCCGAAACATGTTAGTTTTTATTTGTGTAAAGTTTTAACAATCGCGATGTTGTTTTTTTCTTGTTTTTTTTTTTCTTTATTTATACATCTCAAACTAAATAACTACTTAATACAAATTGTATATTCTAATGACGTAATACAGCTAATGTTGATTATGGAGTATTAGACAATAGACATCTTTATTTTTACTAATAGTCAGACCTGCAAAGTTTTTATATATTTTTTTAAGCTGATTATAATATAAATTTTGTGGCATTCGATGTTTTTGTGAAATGGTGTAAAATTGTGTCTGTAGTCAGCGTAGTTTATAGTTTATCTGTTATATATAGTGGATTAACGTTGATATATTACTGCAGTACGTCCTCGTAAACTACGGTTTCAAGTATTTATATTAATGTTAATTTTCTCAGTGTGGCTAGCTCTCCTGGAAAGGAATTCTGTGGGTCTATTAATGTACGCATACATAAACCTTAATTTACTGTTAGTATTATATTTATTAGCTTCTAAAGTTACGGATACTTTACGATAAACTTAAGTAATTATAAAAGTAGGCAAAATTTTCTCATGTATCTATTTACATGAAAATGTAATTTTACTTTATTTACGTCGCCCTGTGGTCGAAATTCAACCTTAATAATTAATATACTTATAATTTTTATGTATGTAATTTATAAGGCTTATATTTTTTTGCTTCTTAGAAAAAATCTGAGGTAGTGTGTTTTGTTGTTATTTGTATTAATTTTATGTATTTTAAGCATTATTTAAATATATAGTTAGTATGCAGGCAGTTGTAGGGAAGAAAAATCGATCTAGCTAGGTCCTATTACTCTGAAGCTGTGGATTTTTAGACTGTTTATGTTTTTTCTTTCGTCGTGGAACAATACATTAATAATTTTAACACTCATATGTCAGTCCAATTGGCGTTTGGTTTGCGTTTTTTGCTTTATTCGAAAATTTTTAATTTGTCGTTTCGAATCTCGCTCTGAATATGAATAATTTTGTGATTATTTTTATCTTTTTAAACTAACTAGAACTCCGAGCACAGTTCGATTACTCAGGTACTACTATAAACTAAATTATTCTTTCGAAAAGAATCTGCCCTACATGCTGATGATACTTCTAACATAATATAGGTGCCTGGGTCGGGAACATCCAAGACGTATTGTGTTTGTTTAATACGGAGCATGATTGTATGTCAGCATAATTCCGCCCTGTTCCAACAACTTGTATGTACGGTTAGCAAAACTAATGTTTAACTTTTGGCTAGAATATTTCTTGCATCGCAAGCGTTAAGTAGCGGTTTAGTCAACCGATTTTTAACAGAAAATATTATATGTAGGTACCTATAAATTGTGTTGCCCAGTGATTATTGAAGCATATGTAGTTTATTTCGGTAATTTATATTATACAGTGTTTTACATTATATAAACAAAAAACTGATTTGATCTGAGTAAAATTTCTTATTACTTTCGAATGATACGTACGCGTCATTGAATTGATTTCATTTAGATTGATACGTGTTTTGAATTTGGAGGTTCTTTGTATGTCTTTTTGTGGTTTTAAGTACTGTTTTTTTGAACTGTATAAGGATTCTTTTGCTTCTTAGATAGAGACATTTGTATTTGAAAAAAGAAAATTGTATCTATCAAACGCACAGTAGTATCTATGTGTTCTGAAGTAGCTGAATTATCTATAGTGTGTATTGTTGTTTTTTTTATTAATATTAATTTTATGTGTTTCTACTAAGTATTATTAAAAACCCCTCTCCTCTACACAAACTTTAACTGTGCCAAACTTCATACTCCTCCGTTCGTACAATTCTCTTGAATCTGTACTGAAAATTATTGTTTGTGATAATAAATCTAAATGTCTATTGCAGCAAGTGACATTTTCGTCAATAACACAGACATTCTTTCATATCCTAGTGTGCGTTTAACTAATCTTATTATTTGAATGAAGCAAATAATTATTTTAGTATATAAGTTCGAAGAATTTTATTTTAAATCATTTTTTTATTCGGTATTCCACTATTCTGCGGACTATACGCCGTAGTGCTGTGAGCACTCTCGACAGGCGATCGTGCGTTGTGTACCAGTAATTACCTAGTGTAATTTTCGCTAGGAGCTGCTTGCATTCACATGTTGATTACACACGAATATGTCGGATCGATTTAAGATCAGGATTTCACACGATACTTTCGAAAAGTTCAAAATTTTTCTTGAAATCGAATTATCTTTATGAATTTTTGTGTACAGGCATATAATTGAACGTATCGCTGGATACGATCCTATCCAGCGCTACATTCAATTAATCAAGCTTTTTAAAAACCAATAATAATCGGAAACCTTTCGAGCAAACGTTTTTCGCGCAAGTACTGAAAACTCTTTTTTATATATTTATGTGGTATTTTAAGTAAAAACAGATTAAATTTTTACAAGAATAAATTTTATACGCATATTTCGTATAAACATTTTATTACTAAACATTTTATTCTTACGAATACTTCATTAAAAATCCTCAAGTTACTAACATTTTCTCTTGTATTCTCTTTGACACCTTGGGAAATAGTGTGGCTTACGTTTTTAGAATGTGAAAAGATGTTTCAAAGGGAAAAGAAATGAAGTTATTACGCGTGTAGTTGAGAATCTTTTTACGAATCCTTCTTTGCTAGAAGCTTTGTAGGAATAGATAAAAATATAATGACGTTAAATTAGAGGAGTATTTATCAAATAAATAATTTCTCAACTGTGGCTTAAAAAGTAATATTATATTATGTAAGTACTTGATAGGAAGTATTGACGACCTTTGTGGCTCAGTTAGCGCATCGGCGTTTAAACCAGAGTTCACGAGTTCGAATCCTGCTGAAGTGCTGAGAGAACAAATTTTCAATGTTTCTGAGTCATGGATGTGTATTAAAATATTATATGTAATGTAAAGTACAATTTAAAAAACAACCATGTGGTGTCATAGGACATCAGATAAGAACGAAGTTCTTAATTATAAAATACTAGATGTTGCCCGCAACTTCGTGCGCGCAAAACGAAATCTCGAAGGAACCGTACACATCGCCGCAATAAAAAGTAGCTTATGTCCCCGTGGTCTATTCTATATGTGTGCCAAATTTCATCATAACAGGTCCAGTAGTTTCGGAGCCTATTCAATGCAAACAAACCTTTCCTCTTCATTATATTAGCCCTCAATTCACTTTCTGAGTCCCTGGGACTCACATCAAAACTTAAAACCTTCTTATTTCGCGCGTTTTAGCGGTTGTTTCTTATTGAAAATGATGTTAGAAGTGACGATGATTTATTTATAGGTTATTATGAGGTATTTGTGTCATTATAAAAAGAGAACAAAGACTGCTTACCTTTGTACAGAATGTATGAAGTTAATCTGTTTGGTTTGTTCAAAGAAGGTATGTCGATGATGCTCGTAGAGGGTCGACTTAACCACTTGCACGTTTTTTTTTTTCATATATAAGTATACCATTTCGTTTTTTTATTTCATTTTGTACTTATATATCGCCAAGAAGAAGGCGATTTTTTAAAATCTTTAGTTTATTTTCTAATTTAAGAATTTTTGAAGACATCTTAATTTTTTGAGACTGATAAGTTTAATTTTGTTAATTTGTGAGATGATCTCAAACGATTGATCATTTTTGTTATTTTGTACATAGAAATAATAAAATAGTAAAGAAGAAAACAATAAAAAGTATTCCAATTTAACATATAAAAATGTAAAAAGGCAATTTTAATACCGCTGATCCAACCCAAGCCTCCTGGGTGGAATTTTTGCTTCTTAGCAGGTTTTTCGAACTGTCAGACTAATATCACAATAAATAACATTCTTACGCTAGTTTTTAACGTCCCAGTAACCTTTGTTCCAAAAAACTTGAATATATTATGTAAAGTATAAAACTATTAAATTACTTCCCGTTGTTCGATCTTATATCTTCCATTTATAAGCACTGACAACACCATATTAAAAAAATACAGTATATTATTTTATAAGTAACCATTTTGGCCTTTTTTAACAACAGCTTATTTCTAATACAATTTTTAGTCAAATATTACAATTATTGTGATTATCACATTTACAAATTTTCCATCACGGTTATGGTAATTGGTAAACTAAATTCAAGGTCGCTAGTTACTTTCATTGCCTTGTACTTTTAATAATTTTATTGATCATTGTTTTATAATTTTGACCTAAGCTCAATCCCTTCTATATATCTCTTTTTTGAGTGACACGTGAGAAGGAACCTTAATTAGTTGTGACGAAGGTGGACGGGCCCGCTAATTCGACACTCAGCTTTTATATTGTATCCGCCAGACATCCGGACTCTACAGTACACAATGGCGTAAACAAATAGCCTCATCTTTGAAGGTTGGCATTTATGAGACACAATTTCCATTTGAACAGGTATAAGATGAAAATAGCTTAACACTTACATACTCATGTGTTAATACGTAGTTCAACCATATCTGCAGTCGTTGCGGTCACTTCCTTTGTGTTTAAATATTTTGAGACTTCCCAGTGCTAGGGAAAATGTTTAGAAACTGGTCAAGCAGGAACTTTGTCGATATCGTACATACTGCAGACCGCTCAAATGTATTTTACGTCTGTCAGGACCTTTGTGAAAATGACATTAGGATCACTCTCGTATAAATTGCGAGGTAAAATAACAATTAATGGACTGTGATATTATAAAAATACATGGTGATTACTGACATATTGTGTATTTCAATGAATTTTGCATTTATAGTTTTCGTAATGTACACGTCAAAGCATACGTTATAGAAGATATTTTGAATTATTGTTTTCCTAAAGATGAACCAATAAAAATATGTCTGACATTATATCGTACACTTTTATTTCTCGCTCGACGTAACCTCCAATTTCCGTCGCATAATGTGACCAAGCCTTATGACTTTCCCGAATTTATCAATTCCGGGTCGTGACTCCAGCCTCGTGAATCAAAATATTATCTTAGACTATGTCCAGAAACTGCGTAAGCCTGCGTAAACCTACGCACGTAGAGATTCTTATCTTATCACAACAAAATTTCTGCCGGTCTATCTGTGATGCCAACATGGGACTTTTTCCCTAAATTTAGGGAGAAAAGTATCTGAAGGGGCTAAGAATCTTATGCTTGTGTTATTTAAATATGCAATTAAACTGCTTGTCGATAAGTAATATACAGCACACTATTTTTTTAACCGACTTCCAAAAAAAGAGGCGGCTATACGTTCGGCAACATATATATATTTTTTTATTTTTGTTTGTATGTTATACCATAATCCCGCCGTCTCTGGACCGATTTTCAAAATTCTTTTTTTGATGTAAAGGGTATAATTTCAAGTTGGTCCCGTTTTGAAAAAAGCGGTGACATGATGATAGGATCAATGTGGAATCGAGGGACTCCTCTAAATTTATATGGACACATATAATGATTTAGACTTTTCCTGAAGTAACATAAGCATATATGCTACTAAAAATAAGATTTTGCACCAATGTATATCCTGAATTCAAAAGCACTGAACAGAACTCCTCAGTCTTAAAAGATACGCGTTTCGAAATTTCGGCATTGTTCAAAGAACTACAAGCATATGCAACTAACTTACAATAATCATCATCATCATCTTATTTACAATACTTAATGGAATCTTAGCGCGTATTCAATAATTATACATTCGATAGTTTATTTTAAAGGTTTTAAGATAATATATTAATAATAATTTAACAAAATATATCACTACAAAGGGCGAAATTATTATTTTTAAATAGAAAATTAAATCGACTTCCAAAGTAAAAATACCCAAAAAAGTATGAAATAAAACTTATTTTCTAAATAATTCCCCCATTTTATTCGACTAAAATTTTAACAATTTCTCTACTCAATCTTCTTAATTTTGAAGTCGGTACCAACAACACCGTGTCACACATACGCTGAGCCTGGCCACAGACGTTCTTCATTGACATTCTTAAATTTCGAACTGACATTTAAGAATCTGAAAGATTATGCACGTGTGTGGGCTATGCGTGTTTTGTATGGAAACTTTGCCTTCGACCTGAATTTGACGTTCTTAAAGAATGTCAAATTTAGAACGTCTGTGGCCAGACTATGGGTCATACTGACCACACCTACAAGCACAAGGCCGCGGATTTGCAGGCAAAAATTATAAATGATTGATGATGATGATGATGAATGACACTATTGACAATAATGATACTGTTATACTATAAGTACCGTTGCTGGATTTGCTGCTTGGCCCGTGAGTATGGCGCTTTAGGGTAAATATTATTTTTGTTGGTTATTTTATAATTATAATCGAATTTAAATAATAACGTTAAATTATCTAAACATTTAATTTTAATAATACATATTCACAATTCGTTCTTAAAATCATACATTAACATTTTGTTTTTCATTGTTGGTGCAAGGCAACTTGCCAAAATTATATTGTTTTTGTTATTGTCCTACTCATTTTGCTCGAAAATGAGCAATCATCGTTTTTTTTTCTACGGAAATGCCGGATGTTGGAAAGCATGTGTGGGACTTCCGAAAGATATTAGCAAAGTAGTTTTACTGTATAAAGATCTTTATAGGTATGTTTTTCTAAATAAGTAATACTTACATATTTGGTATGTAACTTTTTTGATTTTTAACGGTAAGTACCTATATATTTTATCGTATTATGTAACTTTATGAAGTTTCGATATGGCATAAGTACTTTAATAATTATATTTGAGAGTCTTCGCATGCTAGGTAAAATCCACGGGAACCGTACTATTTGTTTTAGGGAGAAATATTTTTTGAAACTTGGCAACTCGATCTTACTACGCTTTCATTGCACTCCAAAATACAGGGGATGACACTTTTGACTATTTCAAATCGATATCAATTGTGTGTTGAAGGTTTTAATATAAAGTGTCTTCAGAAATAATTGGTTTTGACAAAACATTGACAGCACAAAATTTCGGAACACTCTGTAAAGCAAAATGCCAACAGTGTCAACCGATCTGAATGCTGTGTAACGAATGAACTGAATACTTCTGTCTCACTCTGAATCATACAATCGGAGCGAGAAAAACATTTTTCTTTCACTTTGTGTCTCGCGCGTACTCGAGGTAGCTGCGTATCACTACGTAATTGCTGCTCCTATTTGAGTCAGGAGCGGAGTACCTATACGTGTAGTATGGGCATACCCACAATCCCAACAGCCTTGTGAGTGCATACTTTCAAGGTCTATAAATTTATAATCAAAATAGGTTCAGTGGGTAGTTGTATTGGTATTGTTAACCTTTTGAGTCTTATCTGGTGCTTTTTACCTGCTGGTCATACTTACATTATTGTTAAAATACATATTTATAGTAGTGGATTTAGTGTTAAGCGGACCTTTAGTCAGGTAGATTGAAGAAAGCGCAAAATTTGTCACCTCTCCATAAATTTTCGACCCTTTTTTATTTACTAACCAACAGATTTAAGAAAAAATAATACTTTGTTTGAACCGATAGGAATTACTCCTGCCGATGTTATATAATCTATAATTTGTGTATGTTTCTATACTATATATGCATATATTTTTTATTTAATTAATTTATAATCTTAGTTGATGTTAATTTGTTTAAGGTTTAAGGTATTGAAAGCTTATTTTTTTTTACCAAACAAAATATTTTTTTTGCTAAATAAGCGAAAAATTTTCTCGCTCACTCCGCGCGTTAGCTTTTAATTAACATAATATTATAAAGAAAATAATACAACTCTTTTTAAAAATTCTAATAACCATGTTATGAAGGAAATAATAAAATCAAAATTTTCGGGCCACATCTTCTTTTGAGAGCTAGATCCGTGCCTGAATCAACCAAAGCGGTTTAATAGGTCAATTTTGTACGATACGCGCATAACTAATATAATACGCACGTAGCTTCTGGACGCAATGTATGGGGCCCTAGTACCTCGACTACGTGCGTAGACCTTGCGTGCGTAGGAATACGCAGTTTCTGGACATAGTCTTAAACAATATAACGATTTATTCATTTTATCATTAGAATGATATTTTTTTCTTTTTTTTATAAATGATAATATTATGAGAACATACTTAAGCTAACGTAACTTTATTTGTAGACCAGTAAAAGCTTACGAATTAACGTGTTTAATTTATAATCCAAACATAGACTAATTTATGTCTTGTCAAAACATTATACGGTTCATGTGTGTAGTGTAATATGGATGATGACTACACTATCGTATATATATTTATTTTCATAAATATACCCAAAAATATGAAGGCGTTACTACTTGGTAAATGTAAATATGAAATAAGTTTAATATTTTATGGGTAATATAGTAATGAAATACGTCATCTAAAAAGTACAAAACATTTTTTCTTCTAAATTAGTAAACAAAACCTACATCATTAGTTGACTAACATCATTTACAAAAACATTCATTATGTTAAGTATGAACTTAAACGCACAAATATCGGAAATATTTACAAATATGTTCCTGCGATATACTATAATACTATAATATACACTTTAACCTAAACGTAACGTCACAGCTAGGTACAACTTTAGTATGGAGCGTTTTCACGAGACTTGTGAAATTTTGTATACAAATCACTGTACCTATAAATATGTATAATATTGACTTTTGATATATTGTTTTTTCTGAGAATTTACTCATAGTTATGCAATAAAAAAAATGTTTCATCTAGCCTATTAATGTAATGAAATAAATACACAATAGGTTTTTTTTTTTTTATGAAATATGGGGGCAAACGAGCAAACGGGTCACCTGATGGAAAGCAACTTCCGTCGCCCATGTACGTTGCCGGCCTTTTAAGAGGGAATAGGGTAATAGGGGAGGGTAGGGAAGGGAATAGGGTAGGGGATTGGGCCTCCGGTAAACTCACTCACTCGGCAAAACACAGCGCAAACGCTGTTTCACGCCGGTTTTCTGTGAGCCCGTGGTATTTCTCCGGTCGAGCCGGCCCATTCGTGCCGAAGCATGGCTCTACCACGGTTTAGGTACACAAGAATTATAATATTATTCCAATATGCGTATCAATACAGTCGTAAACGAAAACACCATTTTATACAACGGGGCTACCATTCTTAAGCACAAGGCCGAATGAATTGCCTTCACTTGAATGCCCTAGATTATACAAAATAAAAATAAATCTCAAAATTTAAACCGAACGTGACCACGGCTGGAAAAACTTTGGGGTTGCCGTGACCCAGTTGCAGCTAGTGTTACCTACTCTCAAAACTATTTTTCCTAAAATATAAATCGACAATCCCCAAAAATCCCTAAAATTGCAACAATTACTTGAAAATAATCCGTAACAGTCTACGATTAAGGATACTATGAATACTAAATGATTAATTTAATAAAAATGGTAAATTATAAAATTATTGTTGTGTTATATTATACTGAAATTTTAAAATTTTGTTGTTTGTAATTTTTTTTTAATTTCGAACTTGTCTAATCATAATCATGTCAACAATGAACTGCAATAGAAAAATTAAACTAAACAAGTAAATAAAACCCCTTAAAAAATTCTCCTCCCCAAAAAAACCCAGTACTGATTTTTCCCCTAACTTAAGGGGGAAAACCCCAAAGTGGGCATCACCGGTTACAGCTTATATAGTGTGTAAGCGGGACGAGTGTAGTATGCGAGCGGGATAGCCTTCATGCGAGAGAGACGGCTACAGTCTCGAGAGCTACCGTCCCGGCTGCTGTGTCCCTGGACTCTTGCACTTGAAGGCTAAGAACAAGGAGATGCATCATTCACGCTATTTACTGATCAAGGATGTTTAACTAGAATCTGCACATTGCACAAAGCAAAAATTACGACATATTCATTCGATAATTAAGTAAAATGTTTTGTTTTTAATATTATTTTAACCTAAACGTAACGTCACAGCTAGGTACAACTTTAGTATGGAGCGTTTTCACGAGACTTGTGAAATTTTGTATACAAATTACTGTACCTATAAATATGTATAATATTGACTTTTGATATATTGTTTTTTCTGAGAATTTACTCATAGTTATGCAATAAAAAAAATGTTTCATCTAGCCTATTAATGTAATGAAATAAATACACAATAGGTTTTTTTTTTTTTTTATGAAATATGGGGGCAAACGAGCAAACGGGTCACCTGATGGAAAGCAACTTCCGTCGCCCATGTACGTTGCCGGCCTTTTAAGAGGGAATAGGGTAATAGGGGAGGGTAGGGAAGGGAATAGGGTAGGGGATTGGGCCTCCGGTAAACTCACTCACTCGGCAAAACACAGCGCAAACGCTGTTTCACGCCGGTTTTCTGTGAGCCCGTGGTATTTCTCCGGTCGAGCCGGCCCATTCGTGCCGAAGCATGGCTCTACCACGGTTTAGGTACACAAGAATTATAATATTATTCCAATATGCGTATCAATACAGTCGTAAACGAAAACACCATTTTATACAACGGGGCTACCATTCTTAAGCACAAGGCCGAATGAATTGCCTTCACTTGAATGCCCTAGATTATACAAAATAAAAATAAATCTCAAAATTTAAACCGAACGTGACCACGGCTGGAAAAACTTTGGGGTTGCCGTGACCCAGTTGCAGCTAGTGTTACCTACTCTCAAAACTATTTTTCCTAAAATATAAATCGACAATCCCCAAAAATCCCTAAAATTGCAACAATTACTTGAAAATAATCCGTAACAGTCTACGATTAAGGATACTATGAATACTAAATGATTAATTTAATAAAAATGGTAAATTATAAAATTATTGTTGTGTTATATTATACTGAAATTTTAAAATTTTGTTGTTTGTAATTTTTTTTTAATTTCGAACTTGTCTAATCATAATCATGTCAACAATGAACTGCAATAGAAAAATTAAACTAAACAAGTAAATAAAACCCCTTAAAAATTCTCCTCCCCAAAAAAACCCAGTACTGATTTTTCCCCTAACTTAAGGGGGAAAACCCCAAAGTGGGCATCACCGGTTACAGCTTATATAGTGTGTAAGCGGGACGAGTGTAGTATGCGAGCGGGATAGCCTTCATGCGAGAGAGACGGCTACAGTCTCGAGAGCTACCGTCCCGGCTGCTGTGTCCCTGGACTCTTGCACTTGAAGGCTAAGAACAAGGAGATGCATCATTCACGCTATTTACTGATCAAGGATGTTTAACTAGAATCTGCACATTGCACAAAGCAAAAATTACGACATATTCATTCGATAATTAAGTAAAATGTTTTGTTTTTAATATTATTTTAACCTAAAAATTGATGTTACGGGGACTTAAGCTTATGTTCGAAGTTTTACTGAAAAATTATATTATAAATGGAGTCCTTACATACGTTAAGATTTAAGAAGCACACTGTCAAAGTAAAAATTCAAAGTTCGTAGTCAAAATTCAAAGTTCGTAACCCGTAGCCTGTAGCTCGTAGCCTGTAGCTAGTGCCCGTAGCTCGTAGCTCGTAGCACGTAGGTCACGTAGCTGTGCTACGAGAGTTACTCATAATATTATTATTTTCGTATAAAACAAAGCCTATACTATGAATACTCATTTTATTGCAAAATTTCCATTGCAAAAAAAACTAGATTACAACTTCTTTAAAATTATAAGTGTAAACTATTTATTTTTCAAAAGTTTATGCAAAATTAGCCTATGAACCTAAAAAACCATATTCATAATAATATTTATTTTATATAAAATATACCACAATAATCTCTTTAGCCAAAATAAACACGTATTAATATTTTAATCGGCACACATAGCTCTTATCACCTAATTCTGCCTATCTTTATGGACCAACATTAGTGGTGTTCCCTTAAATTACTTTTTTATGACTACAACCTACGTATGAAACGCTGTGATGCCGGAAGAGGCGATCACATTAGAGATAATGTTATCGTCGCCATAATGTGTGAGACATGTTATTAATATTAATGTGGCATGAGAACAAATGTATAAAAAGATGGATTGATTTTTAGCTAACTTTGGTGAAGCTTTTAGCTAGGAAGGGTAATGATTTCGGCGGTCAATGTACAGGTTTCTTTGTATATTTCTTCCACTGTAGTGCCAAAACAACTGATCCGATTTTGTTCGTAATAATAGCCTGGATAACATAGAATGTAATATAATTTACGCGGTCAGATTATACATACATATTTAATTTATTTATTATAAGGACAACAAACGGTACATATATTAAACAAATTTATAAATTATCACAATAATTGTAAACTATATCTTACCAGGTGACACAGCATTCACAATAACGAGCTCAACATAGTATAATAAATCATTTTTTTCCATTACAAACAAATTAAGTTATTAATTAATAAAAAAAGAATGTAATAAGCTTAAATGATAAACAAGAGCAAATGTCAATAATTTTACTGTATTAAGTTGGAACTAAAGATTACAATTCCATGAGATTTTATTTTTCTGAAACAATGGCGACTTTTTTAGGGGCTTCCCACACATCCCACAACCACACCAAACCGACGCCAACAAAATTACAATGTTTGTTTTAAATTACCGCCATAAAATTCTGTGTCGCTGGTGGTTGCGATTTGGTTCACACGTAACCACAGCTTGACCACCTTTTGTCATGTCGGTAAGATGTGGTTGTAGTAGGTACGTGACCCTTTACAAATTTCTCAAAACGTGATTTTTGTGAAAGCACATTATTTCGAGAAGAACTGTGTTGCAGTCAGAAGCTGGTAGCTTGAATGAACTACTAAAAGGTTAACCCCGCTCTGACAATAAACCAGCGTAAAATTTCACTCGTATATATAGACAGATAGAACTTTTCAATAAAGACACAAATCCGAGCGAGTGCGGGTAGGGGAGACGGGAGTACCTTGACACAGATCACGAGCACAACTTTTACATTAAGCGCTGTTACAACGAATCGCGCCATTGTTCAAAGAAAACTCACTTTTCCGAGGAAGTGTACATTTCACGAAGTGTGCAATGAGTTTAACTGTTCGTTTATTTGTAACTGGGCTGTTATATTATACATTTATTTGAATATATAATATTATATTCCATTATATTCCTATAGCCTAAGCTACTGTGAGCTCCGTGGCCTATATGGGTAGGCCGTTTGGTTCGCACTCGAGAGAGTGCAGGTTCGAATCCCAAGTTGTGGCGTGTACCAATGAGACTTTTTCAAATCTCAAATACATTATACGGACGCTCTAACGGTGAAGGAAAACATCGTGAAGAAACCCGCATATAATTGGCCCCAGACGTATTGACCAGTTCATTCCTCTGGACTAGGCTGACTATGTTGCGAGAATGCCGTATGTGCTTGGGCAACCATAAGACATTTAAAATCCAACTGTCCCAGGCACTACAGTATTTCAAGAGTGGTTACTTCACTCGGAGAATACTGTATAAATCATCCATTAACGGATGCAAAGGCCTAACTTTTTGAAGCTAACACTAAGGCCACCATTGAATTATAACTTTACCCTACCTTAGCTCCTAAACGACGGCCTCTGTGGCTCAGTGGTTAGTGCATCGGCGTTAAAGCCAGAGGTCGCGGGTCCGAATCCCAGAAGAAACAAAAAGTTTTCTTTGTTCCTGGGTCCTAGATGTGTATTAAATAATATGTTTATAATAATATATAAAAATCTTACATATAATATTATATTATATAGCATAAAAGAATTAAATATACTTCCCGTTTTCTGGTCCCCGTAGCACAAGGTCTTTGGATAATTACCACAGGGCCAGATTGACGTGGTGTGAATCGTCTATAGATAATATATGGGATTCTGTCATAGTAAACCTGCAGTATAAGTGTAGCAGTCCGCCAATAAAAAATCGATACAGTATATTATTATTTCAACTAGATCCTAACCTGTTTACAAAGTTCAAGAATATATTAAAATAATATTAATATTATTACATAATATGCGATGTAAAAACGTCACGGATAGGAGGTATTTAGTTCACAAAATAAATGCACTACAGTTTTGGGCGTCGGCTTAGCAGTTAGCTTAAGTACATTTTGATTGAAGTGACACAATCCGTTATAAATTGCCAGCAATTATGGCGGAATATTCGCTGGCTTTTGAATAAAACATGCGATAAAAGGAAAAGTGATCAATAAACGAGGCCCAAATAAATTAAGCTTGTTTTATACGGACGCTGATAAAATAGAACATTATAAGCTGTTTATGTTTGGAATTTAGAAATTTTCTTTTGACTTTACGGATGACGTAAAAAATATTGTATCAACTATCGTCACAACGTCAATTATTTAAGTAATATATAATCACATCGTCACATATTATTCAAATACAAGTTTAATACAAAAACAGTAATATCTCTGCAATATTTCAATATAAATTTTGTTTCAATTAAAATTGAATACCTAACGTGGATATAGTACAAATAAGCAATAAAAAATTGAATGAAGAATTATGTATTATTTAAAAGAAATGGCGTAATAAATGTATGTCCATTATGGTATGTCTCACAAGAAACAAAAAGTAATATTGAGCCTCAAATATTGACTCTTATCGATCATTCGAATTTGTTCGACGTCAACATTACACATTTATTTTCGCTAAAGGGTGCTTCGATTAATCGCTCTGCTGTAAAACGGTTACACGCTGTATCTTTGCAAATAAAAGAAAAAGCAAAGGACATTGGGATCTTTACTATGCAACAATTAGCCAAAGCGGCCAAACATAAAATTAGGTTAGATTAGCTTTTACCCGCGGCTCCGTCCGTGTAAAAACAGTGGAACACTTCCCTTTTTGGGGATAAAAAGGAGCCTATGTTTTAATCCAGAGCCTAAACTACTATCATAGTAAATTTCATTAAAATCCGTTCAGTAGTTTTTGCCTGAAAGAGTAACAAACATCCATCTCATCCACCCCTCCATCCACCCTCACAAACTTTCACATTTTAGTAGTAGAATGTAATCGTTAATACATCTGAAATACAACGGGCATAGACCGCATATCTACAGGTGTGGTAAGTACTATGATATTTAAACCCATTTCAATGAAAACTCAATAATTTGATTATCTATGCTCCGTGTATCTGAATTAAAATAATTACGGAAAATGAAATGTGAATGAATATTGGACAATCTAATCGTAATTTGTCGCGACTTTTTTTAGGAAGCGAGTAAAAACTCCCAATGTCTTTTATAGACGTCCCGCAAGATTGATGGTCGGAACTGAGCACCGGAAAAATACTGAGCGAGCTAAATTAGATTTATTTTCTAAGAATTTTCTTTTCAATTTCGATAACTCGTTGATCACTTTGAGAATTATGTACCTTCGCCTAATCTACATACAAATTGGCGTTCACACGCAATTTTTGTTTAAAACACTGCGCGCTCCCGCGGCGAAAATAACATTTTTTACATAATTCTTCCTTTGGGCTCCATTCGTAGCTGGGAACTCGCGGCATTGTTTTTATTATATCTGTCAAATTTTGTTTCGCACTTTTTTATGGCAGTGAACAAAGTGAAAAAGCTTTTTTTCAGATGTGTGTCGCTTATTTTATATTACTTTGACTCTGTCAATTTTCAAACTTTTTTTTGGAGCTTTCACACGAGTTGAACACTTGAATTTGAACTTTATGTGCTCAAATTTGGTACAGCATAATAAAAAACCTAACCAAGACTATGTCGAGACATGTCTAATGAGGAATCCGTAACTATCAATACACTACTGTCCGATATCTCTAAAAACAATATTTCTGAAGAGAATAGTGTACCACTTAAAGTTTAAAAATTCCTGGGTTTTAATTCGAGATTGGTTTACATTTAAAAAAAAATCAATGTATAAATCCTTGCTGGGTAGAATGACAAAAAAATCACATACGTCACATGTATGGGGAGCCCTAAAACTCCCAAAACATTAAATTGTAATTATTTTATGATGCCAAAAATAAAGTATATAATTGTGCTGTCCATAACTATACAAAAATTTGAGTTTGAGTTTAGTTTCTACGGAACCATATAAAAGTTCTTATACCAGTTGCACCGTTTAACGAGCACTTGCAATGAATATCTGTCAGACAAGAATCGGTCGTTTATAGTAATAAATATAATAATATCTACGGATTCTTTCACATCAAGGACCGCGTCAATCTGGTCCTGGGGCGAAGAACTTGTGTGACGGGTACCATGCAACTGAAATATATTTATTGCTTTTATACTATGCATAATATTATATTTGAGAGTTTTATTATATTATACACGTATTCAATACACACGCATGACCCTTAACAAAACGCTTGAGCGCCTCCGTGCTAACTAGCGGGCCACAGAGAACATCGAAACAACATAAATCTAAATAAAAGTATATGGGTACCTAATATAATTATCATCAAATACTTCTCATGAACAATTAACACATAGTCGTACTACGATATATGAATAACCAACAGTGTGTCTTCCCGTCGCCATAACATGAACGTTATCGCGACGGTTTATCGACTAATTTAACGAATATATTGGTTCGCGCTCGGGGAAGATCTTGTCGTCCGATAACACTGAATATATTCAAATATAACATTGAATATATTTTGCTACCTGTATACATACTAGTACTAATATTATTATGCAGATTGTGTTTGTTGCAATCAAGAGTAATTTATGTATTGTTATCAAGGCGAACCGAATCGGTGATTCTTTGTTATGTACAATTTGTAAAAGATATTATTCGCCAATTTCTTACATCATATAATATTATCTCGACATTTTATGTTTTTGTTTCGTCGTGCATATCAATAACTTCGACTCTGTCAGTCCGAATGGCACTTTGGTGTGCGTATACGTATTTTTACGAAATAAATTTGGAGCTTTTGACAAATTGGTGTGTCGGGTTCGAATTCCAGTGAGATGAATATTGTGTTTAATTATTTAATTTTTTTTAATATCATAAAAATAAGATTAACAAGGTCAGCTTTATTTTTCAAACAAAACCCGAGGGTCAATTCTGCATTAATACAATCAAGTCCCGATACGCTAAAACTGTCAAACGGTATTCTCGTAAACATTAAACCAACTTAAAACGCGCTCTGATTGGTCGAAACTTCATTAAATCAGTTCATGATAACATGTCGCTTCACTTACAATACAATCAAAGTAAAATGAAAGTCTACTTTAAATACGAGAATTGAGGTTCTGATATTAGTCCTGCAAAATTTATAAAATAATGCACATATTATATTAATAGGTAATTGCAATTGTTTTTTTCCGTACGTAGGTTATATACTACTATATTAGAATTCCGAGCAAAGCTAGGTCTCCCAGGTTATAATATTATTATTAATTCGAATTATCGTGTATATTTCTTTTTCGCGTATCTATGATATTGTTTGTGACAGTACAATATAGTATTTTATTTCCCGATGACCGCTAGCGACCATTGTACTGCAGTGTATAGAGGTGGGATATAACAGGTTAAATACGATACCTGTTATACCTATTACTGTTATACGTAAGTACCTGTTTCGGATACCTGTTAAAAATAACAGTCATGTTAGTATGTATGTAGTAAGGCGTGACTCCTGTTCGAAACATTACACAGAAAACATGAAACATTGGGGCGTGGCTATACACATTTCTCTAGGAATAGACAATGTTTTTGTTTTCGGAGACGGACGAAAAACATTCCCGCGCGGGTAGAGAGGGGAAGAAATGTGTCATTTCTTAACTAGTGTTCACATCGTTCACATGACACCTAGGTACAGGTTTTTAGGGTTATAGTTTTGCTTGTTGTGTTTGTTTTTGTGATCGCTCATAATATACGGCCTGACTTAATTAAAAAACACAAATTTTGTCAGTTTTCAATAGAAATGCGTAAAATGGCGCACATATTTATAAGTTGAAAAAAATACTTTTATGAAACACCTAAAGTGGCCTTTTCAGAACCCCTTTTTTCTCCTAGATTCTACACCTACAATCACTAAAACTGCGAGCGCTAATACGTCTTTCTCATCGGAACTTAGATCGTGTCTGGACAAAATGTTTTGTTTCGACCAAAAACATTTTCTGTAGCTGGAGACAGCTTGTGTATGGAAACAAATGTTTTTGTTTCATGTTTTCTGTGTAATGTTTCGAACAGGAGTCACGCCTGTATACGTACTCAGTTCGATTACTAGGTTGGAAGGCCGTTCAAGTAGGTATACTTGAACGGCCTTCCACAACGTTTACATAAATTCCTGATATTGTAAATGTATTTATTCTTAATATTTAGTGTAATGTTAGAATTTATAATACTATAATTTTTAATTAATAAGTATAATTTTATCGCAATGCGAAGTTTATAAGAATAGCACGCATTTTGTAGTTGTATCATTTGCCCACATTTGTACACAAAGACGTAGGTACATATTCTTAGCCGCAACGCGATAAATATTTTAAGAAAGACTGAACTCGTGACCTTTTTTAGTTGTATCATTTGCCCACATTTGTACACAAAGACGTAGGTACATATTCTTAGCCGCAACGCGATAAATATATAAAAAAAGACAGAACTCGTGATATTTTGTAGTTGTATAATTTGCCCACATTTGTACACGACAACGAATATCTAATAGTAAATATTCTACCAATATTAGACATTAACAATCGAAATAACAATAATTTTGAAAGAAACACAAATACACAATTATTTTTGATTGACTTTAGAATTTTTAAATTGATTAGTTGATAGTTCAAAGAGAATAAATAATCAATACTCCCTAGGAACTTTCAGTAAAGCTTTTACCACTTTACTGAATCGACTGACTTGACTTTAAGTGCACTGACTATTTATTTGGACTTTGGACTTGACTACGGTGTTGAAAATTTAAAAGAAAATTCAATTTCCCGCCCTTTCAACTTAACACTGGCAAATGGTTGCAAGCCGCAACGCGAAAAATATAAAAAAAAATACAGAACTCGTGACAAATGACGTCTGTCTATAACCCGACCATATGTAATGGCACGTAGTGTTTATGGGATTTGTTCTTGATTGACTACAACCTGATTTTTTTACTAAAAAAATACTAATTCTTTCTCATTCTAGCAAGTAGGAGATGCATATAAGTGTAAGAGAGACATACAGAGTATTTAAATACTAAGTGCCTTTCGTTTTTGCATATGGAGTCGTTGTATGTGTAACAGAGAGACAAGATCGGACTATAGTATATCGGTAACACGTACGCTGTACTCAGGTAGTTATTTTTTACTTGATACGCTACTAGTGTACTGACGTATTCTGTTATGTTATTTAATAACTGTTAATTTAGTAACTGGATATCGACTGTTATGTGTTATTTCCAATTACCTGTTCCTTTTTACCTGTTACGTTAAATACGTCCCACCTCTAGCAGTGTACACGCCGCGAACATCTCAACTTTCTTTTGTGGTCAGATTTCATTCCATACTCGACTCATACTGCCTGAAAGGAATTTAATTCTTCTCTAAACGTTTATACAAAAGCCTTTACTATAGCTTATTGGATTTTAACTATTTCAATGATAATTGCTTGTAGCGAGTGCAAGAGATTTTGCTTTGTGCCCGCGATGAGAAAAAATTCTCAACGTTTTACAAAGACTTTGTATAACGAATACCAATTAAAAATAAACAAGTGTCAGCTAAGCATGGCTTAGGTGGGGCCCGTAACGATTAAGACGCAGTAGTTTTTTACTTTGGATTTAGCCACCACTTTGGAGAGAGCCGCGCGCAAAAACTAGTAAAGAATATAAATAGATGAAATTTGGTATGGTAATAGCATAATATAGATTAATTTACTTCACTATAAAATAACAATTACTTTATATTTTAAACTCCTTATAAATTTGAAATGGGTATGTTTTAGGGTTCCGTAGCCAAATGGCTAAAAACGCAAACCTTATGGATTTGTCATGTCTGTCTGTCTATCTCTCTGTCCGTCCGTATGTCGCAGCCACTTTTTTCCGAAACTATAAGAACTATATTGTTGAAACTTGGTAATTAGATGTAGTCTGTGAATCGCATTAAGATTTTCACACAAAAACAGAAAAAAAACAATAAATATTGGGGTTTCTCCATACCTACTTATAACTGATACTATATTTTTTTTCATCAAACCCATACGTGTAGGACATCTATGAATAGGTCTTCAAAAATGATATTTAGGTTTCTAATGTCATTTTTTTCTAAACTGAATAGTTTGCGCGAGAGACGCTTCCTAAGTGATAAAATGTGTGTCCCCCCCACCTGTAACTTCTAAAATAAGAGAATGATAAAACTAAAAAAATATATGATGTACATTACCATGCAAACTTCCACCGAATATTGGTTTGAACGAGATCTAGTAATTAGTTTTTTGGAGTGTAACGATTTGAGTTATAAGACCCGGTACGGAAATTTTATGAGGAGTAAAATCAAGTGTAACACGGAAAGTTGAGACGGTAAGTAGAAAGAAACAAACATATATATCTGTAGGATTGAACGTGCAAAAGAACGAGATGAAATACATCACACAGCGTATCTTATTAGGTACGACCCATTTCTATTTTTAAATATGTTCGAATATGTTCATTCACAGTCCTGAAACCAGCTCATTATTACCGTCAAACTTATTGCTATTAGGTACTATTATTATTATTATTTTGTAACATACTTGATGTAATACGCTATTATTTAAGTAATATAAATAATCCGAATAATTACAAAGATAACATATTATTTATCAGTTTCTCTTATCATTTACTCTAATTTTCTATTCGATGTAAGTATATATTAATCTTTCGTAAGGAATAAACTCCAGTCGTGCGTCGGAGTTGACACACACACACTTTTTTTAATTAACTTAATTTTAAAAAATATATTTCAATCAAAGTTATACACGCCACATACATAAAATACACGTCAATCAAATATCAAAGTTACAACGAACTACAAGAACTTTTATATTATGTTACTTGCTGCTACGGAACCCTTCTTGGGTGAGTTCGACTCGCACTTGGCCGATTTTTTAAACAAAAATTCATTTATTAAGTTCCATATTTTTATATTTTGACGTCCTAATACCAGATAAAAATTGTTGAGTTAACTTTACATTCGTAGAAAACAGGCAGTGAAATATTTGTTAACATTTTATATCTATCGATCTAATTAGAAAGTGTATTTTAAAATATTTATAAAAACAAAAATATATAGAAGTAAAAGTCACATCTTCATGTGGCATATAATTTAAAATCAACGACCGAGCGATTCCCCTTTCAGATTCGTCTTATTACTGAGTTCAGTTTCATTGCAGTTTTCTTTAATATCAGTATGCATAATGGCGTTCTTTTGTTTTAATCATAATTTTAAAGATGCTTTAGTAGCCTGACTTAAAATTAACCTTTTGTTATAGCTCTTTCTATAATGAAATTTGAGAAGCAGAGATGTTGAGAATTTTATTGCTTTAAAATGTGTTTCAAATATGAGATATTAATTAGAATTTACTTATAATGTGTTGCAAGTTATTATCAATATAAAATATTGATAATATTAATATTGAACATGCAATACAATTTTTTGTTTAAGGACGCGTTTATGAAAAGTTGTTTGACCGGTTTCTGAGTATGGAGAACAAAGATATTAGAAATGTTTTATGTAAAAATCAGACAAATTAAACCGTATTGCCACGCACTAAGATTTATATAGTATAGCAAAACATGTGTAAATTTTTAAGAAACTTTTTATGCTTTTTCCAAATCAATTTATAATGTTGTTGGACTATTTTCTAGGCAATTTTAAAGTGATTATATATACGCTGTCTTTGGGTACTTTAAAATAAACAAAATAAGCTACATAGTAAGTAGAAAAATAATCCTAAACACGGCCTCTTTTTGTAAATTTTGGGCAAAGAGGTCCTGGAAAATAGTTTTTATTATATAACTAAAAAAAATTTTTATAATATTTTTTAACCAATTTTTCCCTCTATTTGTTGATTTAATCTCATTTGATCGCAAAATATACGAAATACAGCCAATTTATGTCAAATTCGTAAATGTGCTCATAACATGACTGAACTACGATAATTTTTACTCTAAACAAACCCAAAAATTCATTTCAAAACTGGCAAAGCAGGATAACTATTTATCATCCGCTTTACGTGAGTTCCTTATATTCTCATGTTTTACTACGCTGACGCTCTTTACTCAACAAAAACTGTTATTAGTATGGATTATACGATCCTCGTTTGCAGCAAAACCCTTACACAATACAGCGCGAACAATGAGGCGATGTAGCCCATTACATTAGCATGCTAGGCGCGGATTAGGAGAATTCATTTCGCCTTAGGAAACACGCACACTTTTTGTACCGACTGATAACTTTACGCAAATATGGTACAAATCCAATTTGAACGTAATCAAAAAATCTATAAAACATCCTAATACTACCAATTTAAACGTCACTTAATTGCCATATAGTAAAGAACAACAATGACACATTATTTTGGTTCAATTTCATCTTTATGAATAGTTATTATATTATATTTACCTATAGCTTGCGATGGTAATTTATGTCCTTTATATATTATCTATTATATATTGTCAGTGCAATCCCCACTTAATTATTTATTATTCTGTTTTTAGTATTTGTTGTTATAGCGGCATCAGACATATTACATCATCTGTGAAAATTTCAATTGCCTAGCTATTAAGGTTCATGAAATACAGCCTGGTACACACAAATGGACAGACAGACAGCGGAATTTTAGTAACAGGGTCCCGTTTTAACCTTTTGGGTACGGAACCCTAGAATAGACTGACAGTGCCATACAAAATTATGTTTGTTAAACCAGAAAAGAAACATAAATTAATATTCCTCACTTACCCTAACTAATCTTACCTAACATACTTAATTCGCTATTTAAAATAAGTGCAAATCAAATACATTTTCTTAGAAAAATGGAAGAAGAATAAAACGTAAGTATTAAGTAAAGGGTTTCTCTTTCTCAACCCCTGAGAGGTGTTATAAGTTTGACGTGTCTGTGTATGTATGTGGTATCATAGCTCTCAAACAGATTAACCGATTTTGATCTACTTTTTGAGTCTGAAAGATGACATAATCAAGAGTGTTCTTCATACATACATACATATAATCACGCCTGTTTCCCGTAGGGGTAGGCAGGGACCACTTCTTTCCACTTGCTACGATCCTTACAATATACTTGTTTTGCTTCATCCACTTTCATTATTCCCTTCATACATGCTCTTCGGTTTAGGGTACTCTTGACCTGGCCTTTTTTCAAGACGTCCCCGATTTGGTCTTGGAACGTCCGCCTAGGTCTACCCCTTCCAACACTTCCATTCACACTCGCATTATACACTTTTTTCGTCAATCGTTCTTCATTCATTCTCTCAACATGGCCAAACCATCTCAGCATACCTTTCTTAATTTTTGTCACTACATCTTCTTTTAGACCACAACGTTTCCTTATCTCACTATTTCTTATCCTGTCACCCAGTTTAACTCCTATCATGCTTCTTAATGCTCTCATCTCAACTGCATTTATTCTGCTTTCATGTTTCTTCTGCCATACCCAACTTTCACTTCCGTACATGAGTGTCGGAACCAACACCCCCGCATGCACAGCCAAACGAGCCTTGTTAGACACCTTCCGACTGTTCATAAAGGAGTGCAAAGCTCCATTCACCATGTTTCCTGCATTCACTCTTCTTTCAATATCACTCTCACACTTTCCATCTCTTGTAAACTTTGAACCCAGATACACAAAATCATTCACCTGTTCAATTTGTTCATCTCCAATCACGATATTGCAGTCTGTCACTGCCTCATCTCTTTCAAACACCATCACTTTCGTCTTCTTTACATTCATCTTCATTTCCTTTCTAGTTAGAGCTCCACTTATCGCAGTTACCATCTCCTGCAACTCCTCGGCCGAAGACGCAAGTAATACTTGGTCATCAGCATAGAGAAAACATTTGACGAGTAACTCATTCATTCTCAGCCCACTTTCACTCTCTTTTAAATCTGTCAAGCAATTGTCCATGAACAGATTGAACAGCCACGGTGACGCTACACATCCCTGTCTAACACCTTTTTCGATATTGAACCATTCAGTGTATGCCCCGTTTATCCTTACACAAGCACTAGAATCCCTATAAAGAGATTGTAATGCTCGTATGAGGATACTGCTCACGCCGTTCATGGACAAAGCTGACCACAATTCATTCCTCACCACTCTATCATAGGCCTTTTCTAGATCCACGAACGCGCAGTATCAATCTTCCTTTTCATACCACCTATCCTGCCCTTTCCCTATTCCTACCCTCTCCGCCAATCCAACGTCTGCCGCGCGGATGGATGCATGGCTAGGGGCAAGCTCTAGTCGTTAGCGTGCAACACTGCCCTGGGACCGGGCGCACCCAGAATTAGGCTAGCCTTACCCTGGCATGCGGGGCTCTGCTGGGGTGGACAAACTCTTCCCTCGCTACTCGTGGGAACGCAATGGATAATCACAAAAATAATTTGATTAACCAAAATGGCGGCGATGTGGTTCGCCACCCATCACGTCTCGTTTCTCGCGGGGGCGAAAAGCGGCCCATGGAGAGCCGCTTCGCTACGTTGAATGTAAGAGGAGGAATGGATGGTAAGATTGATGAAGTATGTCAGATGATGGATGAACGATGTATAGATATTCTGTGCGTGAACGAAACCAAGAGGAAAGGATGTGACACCACGGTTCATGGTCCCTACACGGCATACTGGTCGGGAGTTCCCCAAACCAGCCGAGGCTGTCAGGGAGTTGGTGTGATTCTTTCGTCTCGGATAGTTGAATGTATGATGGAGCATGAATGTGTAAGCCCAAGACTCCTCTGGGTTAGGTTAAAAGTCGGACTCACTCGCCTGTTCATCCTTGGGGTGTTCTTCATAACCCATTATTATTAACCCGCTCCCTGCTTGACTGTCAGACGGGACTAACTTTTCATTTTATTTTTATTTAAAAGGTTCCCATCATAATAATAATATGATTATGTCAGCCAGGGTTTTTAATTTTATTTATATCGTAAGCTTTACTAGCTTGCACAATTTAAATATTTTGCCTTTATTTGTAGAAAAAAAAACTACTTAGTTCACTCCTAAAAACAGAGTAGATAAAAGCCCTTTTACGATCCAGCACTAGAGTCTGCAAACAGTGACGTAACATTACCTGTTTCATTAGCATGCTATGCGAGAATTAGGAAGAATTCGTTTAAGGTATGGTTAAAACCGACACGCACGTTTAAGCTATCCCCGTTAACAAGCTTTAAACCGGAAAAAGGTGTTACGTTCATTTTACGCATTTTAAGTTTTCGTATATACCTCTACCTAATCTGTCAGCAGTAAATCCTTGATAGATAAAATTTCGTTATGTAGCTTATTATATTAGAACTGGATGTTGTCGTAGCTTCATGCGTGCAAAACGAACGTTCCTGCAGGAACCGTACATACTGCTGCGATAAAAAGAAGTCCTTCCCTGTGATTTACTCTATATCTATGCCAAATTTTATTAAAATTGGTCCAGTACGTTTGGAGCTTATCGCAAACAAACAAACAAAAGAATCGTTCGTCTTAATATTATTAGTACTGATTAATGAACCTCAATAATTTTAACCTGTAATTTCCGAATTATAATTTCCCTTACCAAATAAATTATTATGCAAAATCACGTTTGTATTATCCAGCATAGCTACAACAGTGCTACAACGCAGTTCCAGCTCGGTAATAAATTAATTAGAAATCCTAATACTGCTACAAGCTATTCTGCTTAGTTACTCTAAGCAATTTACGAGTGGGCTGCGCTAGTGTTAGACTACTATAATATTCTTATAAATATAATTTGTTTTGTTGGTATATAGTAAACTTAGTTGCTTAGAGGTAACCATGAAAATTTTTACATCTAAGTTTTGCTACCGGATGTACTTACAAACAATTAAGGGACTGATTGACTAACGGACGGAAGGGTGGTAATGACTTTCATAACCTTACATAATCTTTCCATACGGGTAACTAAGCTTTGCTTCTAGTTCTGATAAAGAAAAAAATATTTTTCTGACTGGAATTTGAAACATTGCAAATATTCGAACAACGCAATTTCATAATAATATGTATACCAAGATGCCCATCAGATTGACATTATATAGTCTGAATTATTGATATACTGTTGCACGTCGGAATGAAACAATATATATATATATTATACAACTTAAAAATGCTCAGTTTTGAAGGGATAAGATCTAGATAGATCGATTTTTATCCCCCAAACCTTCCTGTATACAAAATTTCATGACAATACTTGAAGCCGTTGCCGAGATCCTGTTTTTTTTTTATTGAATATAAAATACATATAAAAGTTGTATAGTTAGCTAGTTAATGTCATGGGGTACTACTCATCCCAACTTACCTGTCCGGTAGTGGTGGTATAGTATATGGATATGCGACCCAGGCTTCCCTAGCTATTATTGTCCTATCCCTTGCCCTCCTGGGCGGTAATATCCTACATTTCCTATTTCCCACTCTAACTTACCAATCTTCCTTTCCACATCACCTATCCTTCCCTTTTCCTATTCCTACCCTCTCCGCCAATCCGTGGGAACGCAATGGATAATTCATAAAAATAATTTAATTATCCAAAATGGCGGCGATGTGGTTCGCCACCCATCACGTCTCGTTCTCGCGTAGGCGATAAGTGGCCTATGGACAGCCGCTTCGCTACGTTGAATGTAAGAGGAGGAATGGATGGTAAGAATGAAAGTGGACGAAGTGAAACAAGTATGTAAGGATCGTACAAGTGGAAAGAAGTGGTCTCTGCCTACCCCTACGAGAAAGAGGCGTTCTTTGCCTACCCCTACGGGAAAGAGGCGTGATTATATGTATGTATGTATGTATGTATGTAGTCACCGTTAAACCTGAAGAAGATTTGTCTCGATATATACGAGCTATTATAACTAGTGAGATTATATAATATGTACCTAAAACGAATAGTTGACGATTTTATGAATTCCAGTTCGTTATATTATAATATAACGAAAAATAAAATTGTAAGGAGAATTTTTATTTCATAATCTGCCGACATATTTCAATCTCTATAGTTGTATTTAAAATCTAAGGGTTTTTACAATAAATCCTCCGCCCAAAATGTTATTTTACTAACTAATCTAAAGGGATAATTGGTAATATAAACTGGTTGAACTAACTCAAAATTAATGAAATATTATGAAAGGCGAAAACCTATTACGTAGTTCAGACATAAAGCAAATAGCTTCCAAGCGATTCAGGAGCAATTATCTTTCAGGAATTATTTGATCATATTTAAAATGAAGGTTGAAATAATTACTAACTCAATATTTCGCTCGGTGCTCCGATGTGAGAAATCGCGTCAACAAATTATTGTTCCGAAACTTCGTTTTCTTCGTCTTAATTTTATAAGATGGGATAATGATAATTGTACAATTTATGGAGACGTAGTAAATTATATTGTATCATTATTTTAATTTTAAGGTTTTTTTTTTAAACGACAAATTTAAAGTAAACGACAAATTTAAAAATAAAAAGTAAAGGCAAACATTGAAATGTTTGCCTTTACTTTTTATTATTTTTGGATAAACGAGATTTTTTTTAATATTTGAGTTTATAATTAACCTATTTTTTATTAATAATTAACTAAAAAATTTCATTTTTTGTTGGGTTTGTTGCATAAGGTTGCCTTGCAGCAACCTGCGAAAAATCAGTGTAAGAGGGCCGAAACGTTTATTAAAGAAATACGAATAAAAGTGCCTTTATTTTTTTCCTAACCATTCAATCTTAATATCTGACGTTAACAATTTTGTCAACATCTCTGTTGTTTCAAAAAATTTCAGCTAAATTATTACAAACTACCTTCAATTCCGTATTCATTAGTCTTTGACCGGCTCTGAAGACTTAATAAATCAAGACGTTTTCAAGTGCCAGCCGCAGCACTCGAACAACTCTATACAAACACTTCAGAACAATATAGTACTTTCGAACATTGACTAAGTTTTGATGGAATCAGAGGCTTCTCGGTACACAAAGCATAATTGATAAGTTTACATAGTACCTAATGCTTTTGTTTTAGCTATGATAAATAATGTAATATTTCGTATAAAGTATAAAAAGGTGTCAAACATGCTACATAGTCTACTCGTACTTGTGCATTATTATCTGGAGGCATGGTAGTGCCCCCGCCAAGACGAGCCTAGCGAAGCGCAAGGGCACTTACCAGACCACCTTTTCTCGAAGCGTTTCGTCGATTTTTTTAACCCTCATAACATAGTTTTGGATATAATTCCAAAACTATGTTATGAGGGTGTAATAGAAATTTCAGGATATGTTCCCTGTAGCGGACTTATTAAGCATGTAAAGTTTTGATTGTATAAGTCTTATAGGTACTTTAGAGAAGATTTTATTGATATCTAAAACCCCTGATTTTGTCACTGACTCACTAATGATCAACAAAATTATATGGTACTTCTAGATATACTAGAAAGCTGGGTAGGTAAGCTTGTATATAAGCGACAAAATAATTGTCACACTTGGAACTTTTAACCTCCAACCCCTTGAACTAAGGGATGAAAATTTATAAGAGAGAGTTTTACTCTAGAGGTATTTAAATTGTTGTGGGGATCCGTGTTATAAATAGTAACAATTTAAAAAATATGTCATAACAACTTTAAAAAAAAAGTGAAATCCCACCAAAAATATTATCACGTAAAGTGATGCCAAGACGATACCGTCTAAAAGCTATAATTAAGATCTCATGTAAAACCAAGCTTCTGACTCTACCAAATTTCTAACTCTACAGGCCTTAACTCTACCAGCCTAACTTCACATGTAAATACAAAATGCAGAAAATCGTCAGCTATAATAAACGTCCGAAAAAAGCGTACACAGTTAAAATAGTGCCCTAATCTCTGAGGCATGACTAGAAATCATGTAGTACCTAATATTTTCGTCAAGAAAATCATCTTCACCACTATCTTTGAAACTTCATGAACCAAATATCACAAATCAGCTTCCGAATTCAAAACAATGATGCGGTGAGACGTCTGATAAGTGATGATATCCGTTCATCAGTCACCCGCGTTAATAAACGTCAGCAAAAAATTAATAGTCCGCGCGCATAACGTCCGAGTAATTTGATCGCCGCACCCACAGCCGCGATTGCCGCGCGACAGTGACATAAATTACATTGATGTGAATGATGCGAATACTTCTTTTAATAATCTTTTCATTTCTCATACTCGGAAAGTAGTGTTGTTTTCAACAGTAGAATAAAACCGTCTTTATTCGGAGAATTTACTTGCAAATGTGTGAATCCAATAAAATCTTATTACAATTCTAAAGTAGGCTTTATTTGCCTAAAGCGTAGGTATAATAAAAATAAATATTACGACTCTCAGACGCTTATTATGTTTAATACGCTTGGCTCAATGACAACAATCATAAAAAGGGGTTAAATAGACATAAAAAGTCCGATAGACTGAAAAAATTGACGAATCCCGATGAGAACGGATTTGCATCTCAATAAAATCTCAGTGGATTATCATTATAGCGCAGGCCCCTACCAACACAATATGAGACTTGTTATTTATATATTTGCTTTTACGCCTGGAAGTATTTTTTTAACTTCCCGTTAAGAAAATTTTAGATTTTCAAAAATCGGGAAGTTATTAGTTCTACCCCTGTATGTATGAATGTATGTGCGTGTGTGTGTGTAAGTATGTAAACCTCTTATTACTTTTGAACGGTTTGACCGAATTTATTGCGGCTAGAGCCATTCTAAAGGGCTTGGCCAAACTTAGATTTTGAATACAATTTGGACCGATTCGGACAGATAGATTTCCAGAAATCTCAAAAAACTTTTTTTAAGTGGTTCTTTTATAAAAACTTTTAAACGGCTTTATCGATCAACTTCAATACTAGTGTCTTGCCGCTAATCCGGTCAAAATCGATTGATTCGTTAGAGAGATATCGTGAAGGATAGAAAACCGAAAAAAGTGTTTTTTCGGAATTACTCCAAAATTTTTTATCTAAAATTTTTTTTGTCTCTTCTTTCAAAGGACATAGAAAACTGCATAAATTGCCGCCAATCGCGTGAAAATCGGTTGATTCATTCCAAAGTTATCATATTTTGAAATTTTAAAAAATTGTGTTTTTTTTTAACTTTCTGCTACTTTCTGCTTTATTAAGCTCAAAAGTCTGTTGAAAGAAAATTATCAGTAGAAATTATTAGAAGAACTTTTATTTTTAAGCTCGATAAGCTCAAAAATGATGCATTAAGTAAAATTTAAGCGCACGGGAAGTTGCACGGATGGCCTTTAGTTGCCAACTATTTTCCTAATTTTTATAACAATATCGACGGACGCTTTCAGACCATGTTTAGTTAAAATATTAAAGATATTTAATCACTGAGAACTGAGGGCTTACTCATCAGTAACCACAGATTAATTATTCGCATCCGCTATACCGACTCTCTAATTTAACAGAAGCTGTGCGTTCATGGTGCACGTTTTGAAATGTATTCGTATTTGTGAATATCTCTGGAACCCTGTTAGACTCTGCTCGTATAGAAAAATCTATGATAATAATGTTTCAACACTATTTTGAAAAGAAATATAATAGACTAGATATTGTTGCCCGCGACTTCGTGCGCACAAAAGTTAATTTCGCAGAAGCCGTACACTTTTGCGGTATAAAGTAGCATAAGTTCTTCCCCGTGGTCTACTCTACATCTTTTCCAAATTTTATTAAAATCGGTCCAGTGGTTTCGGAGCTTATTCAATGCAAACAAACAAACAAACTTTTCCTCTTTATAATATTAGTATGATTACCTAACATATTATTTTTAGACGAGAAAACCAAAAAAATTAATTAAAATTACCTGTGTTGTACGTATTTCAAATAAATTCGCAGTTTTCATATTATGAAAATCATTTTTGTTCGCAAATAATTAGGTTGTTTCAAAATCTGAGTTTCATTTAGTAAATTTAAATTCAACATGGCATCTTTTCACAGGTCTAAGGACTACATAACTGTATTTTGTACGTATTACAAATAAGTTTGCAGTTTATGCTGAAATCATTTTCGTTTGTTAAGTTTGAAATGAGTCATCAGCGAAAGTGTGAAAGGGACCGAACGAGAGTCCGTTGTCAGGGCAAGACGAGGCAATATAAATATTGGAAAAACCAATTTTCCTCGCTCACTCAATCCTCGGCAGCATTCCAGGTACGATATATAAAAATTTGTGTTGTTAATGTATATAGGTAGAATAATAAAATTGTATAAAATGTGTAAAACTGTGTGTTCTATGTAAATAAACAATATTTCGAGTTGAGAAGTGAGGCATGGAATGTTCTAGAAGTTCGGTTATGTGGCCGGTATAAATATAGGACCGGTCAATATGTAAATTCGTACTTCGCTACGACCAGCCGACGAGTAAAGAAGAAATATCTGCCTCATAACCTTTCGAAGTAACTAGTGAACTGTATTTTCTTTCCACTTTCCTTTCTTCTAACTGCATTTTCCTTTCTATTTTCCGTGTATTTTCCTGTGTTTTTTTCCAGATTCCTTTTCTACTTTTCCATCACCCTTCCCCTAGGTAACCTACGCATTCCATATTTAACGCCAATAGGTTATTTCAAAAACTTCAATTCATCATGGCATCTTTTCACAAGTAAATATAATAACTTCAAAAGCCAAAGCTGGCTTGAGAAGTAAAATTTGCCAATGCCAAGTAAACTACAATGAAACTGTTCGACCACGGGACTAACTAAATGTAGGTAACACGCTGTCCCATAACCTAAATAAACAGCATGAAAGCGAGGCAGTAAATCTAGATTTGAACCCTTTGTAAATATTAAAACAAAGGGATCACCTTTTACAACGAGAGTGTATTGTTTTGTGGCTTTTGAGCCTATTATTTATGAATGAGTAAATGTTGAAAATTATTTCATATAACACATCGGGGGCATACATAACATGATGTGTGCAAGGAGTTTGAATAATGTTTTAATTATTAATAAAAGCTAACTTTAGGGTTTTTAATAATAAATAACAACCCAAAGATTTCATACCGTTTCAGAAATTAGCCAGAACCAACATACAGTCAGACAACATTTTTTTCCGACCTCTATGACTCAGTGGTACCGCGCGTTGATGCTCAAGCCGGGGGTCGCAGGTTCGAATCCCGCAGAAGGAACAAAAAGTTTTTCTGTGTTCCTGAATCATGGATGTGTATTAAATATGTGTATAATATAATAAAAATCTTAAATATACGTATAGTATAAAGTATTAATTTTACTTCCCGTTTTCTGGTACCTGTAACACAAGTTCTTCGAATACTTAGCACGGGGCCAGATTGACGAGGTGTGAAGCGTCCATAGATATTTCTTTTATTATTTATTTTAAATGTATTTTTAAGTTTCCGTAATACTCAAGGAACCCTTATAGTTTCGCTCTGTCCGTCCGTCTGTCTGTCTGCCCTTCTAGCTTCTGTAATTACGAATATAAATCGATGAAATTTGGTATAGTTATAAAATGTGTATAGATCTTGACTTTGGCATCATAAAATAGTAATGATTTTATATTTAAGGGGTGGCTCTCCATATATGTGAAGTGGGGTTTTTTTACCCTATCGTGTAGGGTACCGTTGAATAGGTCTTTCAAAATAAAGATAACTTTTGAAGTAATTCAAAGAATACCTATTGCGCATTGATAGAGTTACGAAACCTTTCTTAGACAATATTATGTCCTGAAAAGAATATGCTCTTGGTTAGGTTATCTGGTGTAGATGCCGTATATTATAATATAAGTACTATACTATGATAATAGGTATTTAGTGCAAAGCATAATAATAAATCTGGACTTAAAATAATTAATGCAAACAAATATGTAAAGGGTATTGTGTAAAGATGGCCAGATAAACGTATGTTTCTCTTGTTGAGAAATTTAATAGTTATTATGTTGTCCCAATTAACCTTATACTTTCGGTGACCTCTGTGGCTCAGTAGTTGAGCGCATCAGTACTCAAGCCGGAGATCGCGGGTTCGAATCCCGCCAAAGGAACAAAAAGTTTTCTATGTTCCTGGGTCATGGATGTATAAAACATGTGTATAATTTAAGAGCATTGATTGGCGCGCGACTCAGATTTCACGAAAAACGCTACTTTTCAAATGCGTCTATATCTAACAAAAACTGGTTATTCTGATTTTTACATGTAGAAAAACACTAGAAAATATTGTATTCTAATTTTTCACTTATCATTTATTTTAAAATAATTTCAAACTTTTGAATAAAACTGACAAAACTAACCAGAAGTTTTTACAACTTTAGGTTCAGGGGCAATTTCAAAACATATAATAGCCGAAACCGCTTACATTTTTTAAAAACAAAAAATCTTTACAAACTTGTTGGATCCTCTTCTAGATTTTCTGTTTGTCAGATTATTTTTATATACGTTTCTATCTCATAAAAATAAAATTTAAAGAATGTGAAATTATCAGGAATTATAGTTATTTAAAATGATGATATTTATGTATTTTACTTGCTTCTTTTATTTCTTACTTACATAATCTATGAGAAGAACCTTTTATCTTTAATATGCTATTTAAATTTGTAACTAAATTAGTTTGACGAATTTTATATGAATTTTTAAAACTACTATATAAATCGAGGCGCACGAGCGTTTACAACAGTATTTGTAATAGTGTAAAGTTATCAAATATATTTCTATTGTCTAATTCCCGTAACACAAGTTTTCAGGGCCAGATTGTCGTGGTGTGGAAGCGTCCATAGATATAAATAAATACTTTAATTAGAGTATCTAGTTGATGATCAGTATGAGATAACGACAGAACAAAGCCTATCAATGAGTTTTCTAATGAAACCGACCGATGGCTGCGATCGCATTGTACTACAATGAAATAGTAATTAAAACCTTATCCATTTGTGTCGTGTTCTATTCATTCTTTTTTTATTATTATTACTTTTTAGAGTTAAGATAATATATTCGATTAAATAAGCTTGTGTTTTAAGCGACTAAATTACCTTATATTCCTTGAAAGACCTAAATTAATGCATATATTAATTAATGTGTGGACTTCTTACAGATAAATTGTTCTTCTTTTTACTATATGTATGCATAAAAGTAGGAAGTGCCAACAATAATTAGAAAAAAAAAGTACCAATGAGAGTTTTTTAGATCTCAAGTACATTATATAGTGACGGACGCTCTAACGGTGAAGAAAAACATCGTGAGGTAACCCGTACATGGTTGGCCCCAGACGTATTGACCAGTTATTCCTCTAGACTAGGCTGACTATGTTGTAAGAATGCCGTAGATTGTGCTTACTGCTTGGGCGGCAACCATACGACATTTAAAAACCGACTGTCCCAGGCACTACAGTATTTCAAGAGTGGTTACTTTGCTCGATGAATACTGCATAAATCATCCAATAACGGATGAAAAAGGCCTAAGTAGAAAGTAGATTAGTAGTATCCCCTTTGTATATTTTTACAGAAACTCAATAATATAGTGAGAAGATGATCATGCTTAAGGATACTGGGAAACACCTTATGTCGCTTTGTTATTGTCAAAGTTTGCCAATTACTTGTCAGAACTTAACGCAAACGTCTGCCATTGGGGAAGTTCGTCACACTCCAAGTATAAAGTGGAAGCTATTCATTTTTATTAAGCGTTGGGACGGCCTCGATATTTCTGCCGTTATCCATGTTCGGCCCCGCCACAGATTAAAGAAAACACCACAGATTAAACAGCCACATAGTTAGCTTTCGATTTGATTGTACTTTGCAGTAGTGAAAACAAACTTTCACACTTATAACATTAGAAAGGATTTTGTATTAATAAAACATGTACCTGATGATACAAAATTGAACGTTTGCCTGTTACTCAAGCTTAAATAGACGCCCTACACAATTGTTATTATTACTTTTAAAAAATGTATATATAATTATAATATATTATTTTTTCATGTTACTAAAATGAAAAGTCTTTGTTTAAATTAGTTGTAGTAGCCCGTAGGCACCCTTTGATATTTCAACTTTTTTATCACCAGATTACGCGACACCAAAGCTTTGAGTCCTCCAGCCAAAATATTAAGAACACAATATAATGTTTATAAACTGAGAATTGTGATTAAAATAGGCCTTTGAGGAGGAGGATGAGTTGCGACTTTTAAGCCAACAAGCTATTATATTTATGACTATACAAAAGCATCGTACTGTTTATTGAGCTTAGTGGAAAATTATAATATTTTCGCTTAGGGCATCCAACCAAATAAATTGTTGGATCCATTTGGTTGGAAAGTTGGCTCTGAGTTTTTTCGTGAAAAATAATAAAAAATTAAAATTTGCTAAATATATTAATTATCAAAAATATTGTGATAAAATAGTCTACACTTCACTACAGACCCGCAGAGCTTTTATTCCAACAAAACGTGTTGCTTAGAGTGAATTTATTTAACTCAGAGGGATTTTATGTAGCTTCACTTAAGGCGAAACTTTTACACGCACCCTTTTAAATTCTCGACGAAAACTTAGGAAAATATGCTTTGGATTTTTATTCATTAACATCCTTACTTTAACTGTTCTACGTTAGTAATATAAGGTTCAGTAAAATCAATTACAGATATTTTGGGCATATTATGATCTATTGTTTATGTAAAGACGTTACTACTTAACGTATTATAAAAATAATTATTGTCATACTAGAAAAAAAATCTTTATATGGGCGAGTTCGCGTTTTGCGGAGACCCACCCATACATGAGATGATTTTTTACTTTGAGTATGATAATTATTTTCCTGCCTAACATCTTTACATAAGCATTGGATCATGTGCCCGAAGTATCCGTTATTTATTTTCGGAGACATTATATTATCCCACCAAAAACATTTTCATGTAAAAAAATTATGCCAAGACGATACCATATGACTAGCATTGTCAAAAAGTTATGAAATCTCATTTAAAACCAAGCTTCTTACCCTACACGCCTTAGCTCTGCAAGCGTAACTTCACAAACTCTACATCTTAGTCATTTTATGTGGCCTGGCCATTTCGCTACATTCACGGCCGTAAGGAGAAAAATTTATAATCGACTGTTTTTCTATTATACTCTCTTATAATAACGAAATGGCCAAGCCACATAAAATGACTAAGGTATAGAGTTTGTGAAGTTACGCTTGCAGAGTTAAGGCGTGTAGGGTAAGAAGCTTGGTTTTACATGAGATTTCATAACTTTTTGATAATGCTAGTCATATGGTATCGTCTTGGCATAATTTTTTTACATGAAAATGTTTTTGGTGGGATTTCACTTCTTTTTGTAAGTTGTTATAACAGAATTGTTGTTTTCTTTTTCTTTTATCTTGGTGTATTGCTTTCACATCAGAGACGCTTTTTTCTGCTCACTCTCTCTTTACCTTTTTTAGGGTTCCGTAGGTTCTCTTTGCCTTTTTTAGGGTCCCTTAAGGAACCCTTATAGTTTCGCTCTGTCCATCTGTCTGTCTGTCTGTCTGTCCGCGCCTCTAGCTCCTGTAATTATGAATATAAATTAATGAAATTTGGTGCAGTTATAGATTGTGTATAGATCACGGTTTTGGGATCATAAAAAATAATAATGTTATATTTTAAGGGTGGCTCTCCATACATGTGAAGTGGGGATAAAAAATATTTTTTCACTCTACCCCATCGTGTGGGGTATCGTAGAATAGGTTTTGTATGTTACTTTTTTATAAAGTTGACCATTTTCGAGTAATCGGCTTCCAAAGTAGTTTGTAAGTTGGTCCCGCCCCTAGAATTTTTAAACTATAGGAGATAAAAACTTGCAAATTTCCATGCTGATAGATCACGCTAAAAACTCTTTAGGAAAGTTATTGTGAACCAAATCGGGCAGTAACTTTTGGAGTAATTAAAAAAAAGCATATTACGAGTTTATAGTTACGGAACCCTCCTTAGACATGTCCTGACATGCTCTTGGTTAGGTTTTTAACTTTTAATAAGGCAACAACTTTTACCGGGTCAGCTAGTAATAATATAACTTTAATATATTGCAACGTACGTACCTAATACAAAATACAATACAAATTTTCATTATCTGATAGTACTTCAAACAAGCAAATCTTGTAAATATGAATTGAGATTCTCGGAAACGGCTTTAAGTATTTCAGCTACTAAGCGACAGACTTTTGCGTTAATGGCAAATTGATCGCGGGTTCGAATCCCAGTCAGACGATTTTTTTAAATTCTTTATTTTTTATTATTTTATGTAATAGGGTTTCGTAATACTCGAGGAAACCTTATAAATTTACTGTGTCCGTCCGTCCGTCTCCGTCTGTCTGTCTGTCCGTTGTTTCAGCTTCTGTTATCCTACTAATATTACAAATGTGAATGTTTGTGAGAATGGATGGATGTTTGTCACTCTTTCACGAAAAACTACTGAACGGATTTCGATGAAATTTGATACGGTAGTAGTTTAGGCTCTGGATTAGAACATAGGCAATTTTTTATTCTGATAAAGTGGGATACGGTATTTACGCGGGCGGAACCGCGGGCAACAGCTAGTTATGAATATAAATTGATGAAATTTGGAACAGTTATGTAATATGTAACTTAAATGGCATCATAAAATTATTTTATATTTCAGGGGCTTCATACATGTGAAATGGGGATGAAAAATATTTTTTCATTGTAAGCCATTAATGTGAGGGGTATCGTTGAATAGGTCTTTTAAAATAAAGGCAAGGTTTCATACATTACTTTTTTACAAAGTCAACAATTTGGAGTAACTGGCATCCAAAGTGGTTTACAAGTCACCTCCCCCTCCCCTCCCTTTGCATCATACTTAATAATAAGACTTTTTTGTTCCCTGGCGGGATTCGAACCCGCGACCTCCGGCTTGAGTGCAAACGCGCTCACCACTGCGCCACAGTGGTCGTTACTTATTCTTTCGGAAAATTATTTGAACTAATCGGACAATAACTTTTGAAGTAATTTAAATAAATACTAGTGTCCGACCGAAAGTTCGGTTTCGGTTTCGGCCAAAAATCAAGTTTCGGCGGCAATTTCGGTTTCGGCCAAAAGTGGCCGAAACTTTTGCCGAAACCGAAACTGATTTCGGAAGTTTTCGTGCACGCTCGCCTAACTTCGTTTCTTGCGGCAACGCTTTGACAACGCAACTGAATTTGAAAAGATAATTAAAATATAATTAATATTTTTTTTATATTACATTAAATAAATGATTACAACAAAATTAATATACCGTGTTTCCATTTCATGTCCTAATTAATGTCGAAGGACTGACATCTGTCGGTAGCAGTAAGTACTACTTGAATGCACATTTATAATTGATTATTGTTTATAAGCTATGCTAGGTGGCGCTTTTACTAGATTTTATTTATTCTAAGTTACTCGGATACTGTTAATATTTTGATGATACTAAAAAGCATGTAACTGTAATTTGATACATAGTTTTTTTTATTATTTCATTCCCTTCAGTTAATTATTATTAATCGTTTTAATGATAAATCCTAATATTTTTATAGTTTTGTGTAAAAGTGACATCTATCTCGTACATTATGAATTATGTTAGTTATGTGTTCGTTCACTTGAATTGGATTCGGTCGCTTGAATTGGAATCTAACTGACGTATTATTTAAATACCTAATTATTTCCCGAGTATTCTTTAGTAATTTAAACGGAAAATACATACGGGTAACATTAACATGTCGATAAAGATTAAAAAAAAATTGTGTTATTTGTTGTTAATAAAGGGATAAATGGTGATTTTATTAAATTTTATTGTTATTATCGGATCCCTAATAACAACAACAATTTTCAGGCCTCTAGCTAAATTTGTGGTAATATTGTAGAAACTTCCATCCTGTAGTGTAATGAGTTGAAGTATAAAAGTTTATATGAGACTTCTTACCTTAATAATTCTTAACATAATTAAATGAATGTTGCATATATGTTAAATTTTCAGTTCAAATTCAGAATATTCGGGAAATAATTATTTCAATCAATATTAGTCAATTAGTTTACAAGCCTAGCGATGAACGACGACATAACTTATATAGTTCATAATAACGCGATAGATGGCGCTTTCACAGATAATTAACTATAACTCCCTTGTTTAAGGGGTTGGAAGATGAAAGTTCCAATTTTGAGAATTTTTATGTTGGTTGTGTACTAATACAATCTTACGTAACAAATTTCAGCTTTCGAGAACATCCGGAAGTACGATATAATTTTGTTGATCATCAGTGAGTCAGTGACGGAATCAGGGGTTTTTAGATATCAATAAAATCTAAAGTATAAGACGTAGGTAATCGAAACTTCACATATTTAATGAGACCGCTGATGGGAACAAATCCTGAAAGTTTCATTTAACTGGTACAATCCAAACTCAAGTTATGAGGGTTCAAAATATCGACGAAACGCTTCGAGAAAAGGTGGTTTGGTAGTGCCCTTGTGCTTCGCTTGACGTCTTGGCATGGGGGCACTACCGTGCCCCCAGATACCTATATTATATTCTTTGAATGTACTGTATACTAGCAGTAGTCAAAATTTTCAAATTTGGATCGATTTGGATCGTTCTATTAAAGTTTATATTAAAGTTAAGAAAATATATACCTACTTACGTACAGAGTACGTATATATTTTCTACTCTTTGTTACTAAGTAAACATAAATCCGATCATATAATTTCCTAGGAATTAGTTTTCATTTACCAATAAAAGGTGAATAATTTTCTTATCGAATACTGTTGGAAATGCATTCACGAACTCGATTAGTTCGCTCATTTCGTTGCACGTCCATTAAATAGTTTCAAATGAAACGTGTTCACACAAACCAACTGCGGCCATATGGAAGCAAAATGTTTTCAAATTAAATCTGCATTTTTCTCGTGTTTTTATTTTTGTAGGCTGAAAGTAATATTTATTTATATTATAACATATTGTGACATAAATAATATTATGCTTACTATCTTCTAGGAAATCGAAAACCTCTGATTTTCAATGTCTCTGGTGTTACAGATGTTTTAGTAATTTGTGAAATTTTTTGTAAGCTGAAAGTAACATTTATTTATATTATAACATGTTGTGAGATAAATATGCTTACTTGTATCTTCTAGGAAATCGAATACCTCTGCTGCTTTCAGAAGCTATATCGATGACTCTGGTGTCACAGATGTCCACAATATCCAGTCAATATTTTATTATCAGGTAAATAAAAATCATTCACTCAAAAAGCTAGTATAGATTCCTATCAACAGAATAAAGAATTTTATTTATTTTATGAACATGGAATAGTCAGTCATATTCTGGGAGCACACGTACTTAATTTAACCTCCTTTAAGGATGTCAAATTCAGGTTGAAGACCAACCACCTGAAAATGTCCGATCGTCTTGTAAGAATGATGCTGACATGCGTTCATGATTTCGGAAACTAAAGCTAAGCATCTGATAGAAAACTCGTCTTTCCATACATTTCCATAGAGCTGACACATACGTACTGAATTTGGCATCCTGAATATAGAAACAAAAGTAGTGCAATAATTAGTATTCATCTTATTTTCATTACACTCAGAATTCTAATTTTAATACAAATATGTGTGGCTGTCTATGCATTAAGATTCTTAAGGTAGAAAGCGATTCAGTAGGTCTGTGGCCAGGCATAAAATCATCGTCAATCTTCTAAGCACATTTAATAATGCCAATTATTACAGTATAAACTATTAACAAAAACAACAATTAATTAGTCTGGGAAGTGGGAACATACGACACTTTGCTTGAAAAAATAGCCTCGTTTACCCAGGCATCATTTTGATAAGAAAACATTCTGAAGGAAAGCGCTCTAAGTACATTAAAAACAAATGTAACAGCTAAGTAGTTTAGTCTGAAAATATAAAAAACCACTCAACAATTTCAGTGTGGGAAGGTAATATAATGGTAGACAGTATTATGTAAAACTGTGGTAAAGTTGAGCGTATTGCAATTTTTCCCATTTAGTTTTTACTCAATGAAAAACCACTTTGAAACGGGGTTATAGTAGATATTCCTTTGTTCGTTACCTACGTCGGGAAATTTATGAAATACAAATTTCACAAAAACCACAAAGAATGAGACTGCCTTTAGTTTAATGAATATACGGAAACTTGTTGTTGCTGGTGACTTTATGCCGTTTATTATTCTTCTTTATGGTTCTGAAGTTATACAAGGAACGGAGGACAGACAGACAAACAGATGGACTTGTCTGTCTGTTCGCCTTTCTAACTTCTGTAATTATGAATATAAATGGATAATATTTAGCATAGTTATAAATTGTGTATGTACTTATTTTTGACATCATAAAATAATGTGAAGTGGGAATGATTTATTTTTCCCATTTCACCCCATCGTATGGGGTAGGTAATTTAAATTATTAATAAAAAAACTAAAAAAAAAATATTTCCGGGAGATAAACAATACTATATTTACGCGGACCGGACTGTGGGAAAAAGCTAGTAGATAATAAATAGCTGTACTCAACCAACGTTGTTTTGTCTTAACTTTGAATTGGAATAAATATAACTACTTGCATACAACAACAGTTTCTACACCAAAAACTTCACCTACATCTACTCTACTTACCTACGCCTACAACCAATACCTGCAACTTACACCTACTACCTATACCAACATCTGAAACCTACACTTACATCTTTTACTACCCCTACAAATCCTATAATCTACAGATAATGTATGAATGAGTTATCAACCACTGAGGGTTGAAGATTACAATACTAATATCGGTAATTAACAATGGAGCTTGGTGTTAGAAGGATGAAAATTGAGGGTTATATTATGTATTTTAATGGCAAATCATAAAATAAAAATCACAAAAAAAAAAATGTTTTGGTGGGACACTCTTGTCCTTTGGTTATGAAAAATAGTTTACAACCTATTTCTCATACCTACCAAATACACCTGCAAAATTTCTTTAAAACCAGTCTAGCCATTTCGTAGCAGTTCTCTAACAAATATTGTGACACGAGAATTTTACACAAGATATAATCAATTGTGTGGTTCAATCAATGATAAAGAGTTTTTAGGAGCGATCTCAAGCCCTGGCGTCGTGCCAAATGATAGACACATTCCACTGAAAACGTTGCAAGACCGAGTAGTATTTTATTCATTTCTAGTTTATAAAGTAACTAGCTGATGCCTGCGACTCCGCCCGCGTAATTACAGTAACCCACGGGAACCGTATATGCATACATATATACATACATATAATCACGCCTCTTTCCCGTAGGGGTCGGCAGAGACACTCATTTTTACTAACTACGACCTTTACATACTGGTTTCGCTTCATCCACTTTCATTCTTACCATCCATTCCTCCTCTTACATTCAACGTAGCGAAGCGGCTCTCTATAGACCACAGGGGCAAGGGATAGGACAGTAATAGCTAGGGAAGCCGGGGTCGCATACCCGTATACTATACCACAACTACCGGACAGGTACGTTGGGATGAGTATCCCATGACATACCGTATATGTCCCGCGATAAAAAGTAGCCTATGTCCTTTGTCAGGCCCCCAGACTTTCTTTTTTTTTTATTTAAATCGGTTCAGAAGTTTTGGCGTGAAAGATGGACAAACAGACATACTTTCCCGTGTATAATATTAGTATGGATATATTGGGGGGGGGGGGGGTATCAGAGGGGTTCCTATAACTTTATTTCTATCGGCTTTACTTACTACTTACCCTTTGGCCTCATCCAAATACCTGCCTATTATACAGGCTAGGGCTTCCATATTATTATCTTGGCTAATAAACATTTCACAACATTTGTGTGTAAGGTTTTTTATTTAATCATATCTTTAAAAAAACTTAGATAGGTAATATTATTAAGATAAAAAGATAATTTTATCTGATATCATGTCTTATCTAATTCAGTCCTTAAAGACATAATATTTTGTCCTGCTCCTCCGAGGAACCCTAAAAAGTAATTGAATAGATACAATAGGCATATTGGAGTGTAGCCATTATTTTTATGTTTTATCACGACTGAGAAAGCGGGAGAACGGTCCCATGTGTATTGAACGATCACATAAGCTTAACTATAACTTTCTTCAACTGTTGTTATTCAACGTAATAAGTTTCCTTTGATTTTTGCGGCACGCGCAAAGTTTTATTATTTTTATAAATGGGAATAATTTGAGAAAGAAACGCAATTTGTAACTCTGTACTTTATGAAGTTTTCAACAAGTGTTAGGTGGTGTTCAGCACTACCTTTTTTCACCTACAATTCGGGGCTTCGGCCTGACCGAGCATACCACCTCGCACGGTTGGAGATTTTTCTTTGGAACAATCTACTATTTCCATATTGGTGTCCCTCGACGGAACATGCCTCCTTCCGGACATCATCATCACTTCCCATACCTCCACACCATGCCAGCCAGCATTCAGCCTCATCGAGTACCTCGACCACCAGCCTCAATGCACCGCGGCCTGGTCGAACCCTCATCTGCATCGGGCACTTTCACAACAACTACCGGTCAACAAACAGATCACATCTCTCCTGCTCAGCACGAAGCAACGGTCTCGTATGGCAGCCGACTCACTAGAACCATTGCAGCAGCTTCACAGTTGCGACTTACTGGAACTCTCTGGCACTGGCGAATCGAACAGAAGACTCAAGATTCGAGCCATCGAAGTTTTCACAGTTCGGCGATATATCTCTGAAATACTTACAAGAAGGGTTCAGCCTGACCGAGCATGTTACCTCGCATACCTGCCAATTCATATTGTAATATTTTTGTTAAATTCGGAGATGGATTCCAGTGTCACCAAATGCTGTTGGCTCGCACATGCATCAAATCGTGCATGCACGAGAAGGATACATGGTAGATAATAATTTAAAAAAGCATGTTAAACACGTACCTACATTATTAAACATAATAAAACGTGCGTCAGTCTGTCATTTAATTATAGTCATTATCGTGTATCAATCATTATTAATG
Organism: Glaucopsyche alexis; assembly: GCA_905404095.1. Taxonomy (NCBI): domain Eukaryota; kingdom Metazoa; phylum Arthropoda; class Insecta; order Lepidoptera; family Lycaenidae; genus Glaucopsyche; species Glaucopsyche alexis. The sequence goes on along the minus strand of FR990048.1, from coordinate 22,476,839 downwards.
TTCCGATTGTTTATTCAAAACTTGTAACGTACTCGTATTAACCAAATTGACAGACTCGCGTATTTAGATAACGCAGCTATTTGGCGTAAATAATAATTTGTATCAGATTATTTTATATGCTAGTAAATTATATTATTATGTAGTCCGAAGCATGATTATGGAGATGCCAAGTTTAATATAGATGAAGGGCAAAAGTTTTTAACACATTTCTTTTAGAAATAAAACAAGTACAGCCTCGTATAAAACAACTACTTTCTTAGTATCCCTAGGCATTTATTACAATTCTATGGCAGCGACGGATGATATACGGAACCTGAAGTTTCCCGAAAGATATTAAGATGGTAACTGTTGTACTGATGTCTGATATATCGGTATACGAAAAACGTACTATGTGCAAAAAGGTTTTTACCCGTAGTCCTTTTTACGTTTATCGTTTAGTTTATATTTCGTGTCCCCCTGTAACCTGTTTTATATGCAACCCGAAATCGTAAAATAGAAATTCCATACAAAGGTAGAGTTAGACTATCGGCCGCACCCCGGCTATTTACATGGAAAGCGCCTCCCAATCGCACTTTATTTACATGCGGGTAGGTTAACTACGTGTTTGCAGTCGCATGATAAAAAAATGTACGAGAAAATTGTAAACAATGTTTATATTAACTTTTACTAGATGGCTAAGGGTCTTGTGGATTTTTAGATTTTCCTTTTAACTTAGTAATCCGGACTGGGGACATAGAAGCAAGCAAAAGAAAAAGGATAAGTAGAATTTTAATATAAACACTGCAGAGGACAAATCTTAAATTCATTTTAAAGAATTTTATGATTCTAAATATTTTTACTAGCTTTTGCCCGCGGCTTCACCCGCGTAAGTAAAGCATCTCACGAAAACACCTTTGTGTTATTACAGAGCTTCAACTACTATCATGCCAAATTTTATCAAATTCCTTTTAGTAGTTGTGAAATATTAGTTAACAAATATATTGATATTTATTTGGAATATATTGGATTGCCATCCTCACAACATTTGAAGTTTTTGTTTGTTTGTTTGTAGTGAATTAGTTATTAAATAGTTAACATAACAAACTATGTTTGCTAGAAATATGCTTTGAATAATTACTGACAGTGAGTACTATTCCATTTTGTAACATAATATTATTGTCATACGAAATCTACTTTTTTGACATTTACTATCTCGTAAACTATAAACACGTTTAGCTCATGTTGGTGACTCATTAAGTAACAAAAAATCAATACTGACAACAAAGCTATATGGGCATAGCATCCCAAGGGAATAACCTACTTTTTCGGGATAAAAAGTAGCCTATATTTTAATCCAGAGGCTAAACTGTTGCCATACAGATTTTCATCGAAATCCGTTCAGTAGATTATACGTAAAAAGGAAAAAACATCCATCCATCCATCCTCAAAAACTTTCACATTTATATAGTACTCGTAGTAATAAAAATCAGAGTCAATAATATCAGATATAATAATACGAGTACAATTCCATTTCTTAATTGAATAACAGCACTTCATATTATTTCAAGTTAATTAATCTACATATTTTACTTAACAATTTTCCATATTGTATGAGAAATGAATTTAATATTTTATCATCCAAGCAATTCAACAATAACACACGAAATACAATGACCCGTTCATATATCATTACATACATACATATAATCACACCTCTTTCCCGTAGGGGTAGGCAGAGACCACTTATTTCCACTTGCTACGATCCTTACACACTTGTTTCGCTTCGTCCACTTTCATTCTTACCATCCATTCTTCCTCTTACATTCAACGTAGCGAAGCGGCTCTCCATGGGCCACTTTTCGCCTCCGCGATGTCATGATGGGATACTCATCCCAACTTACCTGTCCAGTAGTTGTGGTATAGTATACGGGTATGCGACCCCGGCTTCCCTAGCTATTACTGTCCTTTCCCTTCCCCTCCTGGGCGGTAATATCTTATATTTCCTATTTCCCATTCTAACTTACCAATCTTCCTTTCCACACCACCTATCCTTCCCTTTCGCTACTCCTATCCTCTCCGCCAATCCGTGGGAACGCAATGGATAATCGTAAAAATAATTTAATTATCCAACATGGCGGCGATGTGGTTCGCCACCCATCATATGTCATTAAACTCGTATAATTTTATTTTCTTGCCTACCACAAAAAAAAGTAAAACTGGCTTCCCTTCAAAGATTACAAATTCTTTACACCGATAAGAAATGTGGTACTCAACATTGCAAACGATGTTTTAAGTACCAAAAGTAGGTACTGATGACTCGGGCATTACAAAGCTATCAACTATGACGTATTATGGTGACGTCATAACATCCACTCTCAGAAAGAATTCCAATGAATATTGCATGGACACCATTACTTTTAAATAACACAAAGAGAATACGATGTTTAATCCTAGACGAAATACAGTCTAATTTTTTGTTGTTGTTAAGTATTAATATGTATTATTCACTTTATTTTTGAATACAGGTGATTAATCCTTAATATTTTATTGTACACGTCGTGACAATCATTTGACTTTAAATTTTTATTGGGTACTTTTGAATATGAGATTCTGATTCTGCTACGAGTACAATAGACTCCGCTCGACGACTGTTTTTTTTTTAAATTGCATTTAAATTAATAGTACTCTATAATAGTACTCTTAAATATGAGTTAGTTCTCAGAAGAAACAATTTTAAGGCCGGCAACGCACTTGCAACTTCTCTGATGTTGCGGGTGTCCATGGGCGACGGTAATCGCTTTCCATCAAGTGATCCGCTTACTCTTTTGCCCCCTAGTTTTATAAAAAAAAAGTTTTCATAGGTACAACGATTTGTTTACAAAATTTTGCAAGTCTCATGAAAACGCTCAATACAAAAGTACCTTAATGAGACGTCACATTTACGCAAAAGTGTTGAGTTATAAGGCCGCTAGAACATAATATTTGAAAATATCTTTGAAATTTGCGCGATTATATAATATACTTACTTTCATTAAAGTTTTTGTATATGATGTGAGTAATCTAATGTAGGTTTTTAACTAATTTAGCAAAACATTGCGAAGCTGTATTATTTAGATCTTTTAACTAAATTACACATACAATTATATTTTTTATTAATAAAACTAAATATTTCACATGTAATCTGTGGTATTGTGGTATGTAAAAATTCTTCAGTAGGTACTTAACGAGCTGCGAAAAGTAGTGTTATTTAATCTAGTTTCAACCTTGGAAGGGTTTTACGAAAGCTCCACTACCCATTAAACTACCCCAAATTTTTGTCATACAATAGAGGGACAAAAAACGTCCCGTCCATTATTTTATCAAAATGGCGACGTTAACGTATTTTACTGTGAGCACGTGACGTGCGCTTTACTATTTCGTAGTGCGTTTGATTGCTTTTGCGTTACGTTCATGTGTGGTTACTGTGCGATTCGTTTTGAGGTTATGTTACTGAAATGCCTTACCGAATAAATGTTATTGATATTTTTGGTTGTTTTGAATAACGTTGATTTTAGGTCACGCGCGTGGTTTCGGTTTTTGCTACATTTATTTACAATAAAACGGGTGATTTATAGGTAACATCAGCCGTTTTATTGCGGCACTGAGCTATGCACGGTACGGTGTAACTTTGGCACGTAAATTCTCATCCTCGGGACTGTACTAGACAATTTATAATATTACAAAAAATATAGGTACCTATTAGGCACCTATTACACCATTATTAATGTCATAAAAGTATATAAGTGTTCAAAATAATATATTTGTGATCAAACTATACCAAATTTTGTCAATTATAGAAATAATACGAGTAAAATATTAATAAATTAGACCGCAAGCTTTATTACAAACGAAAATATGGGGGCACGAAAAAGTCACTAAATTCTTCGATAGTACGACACGGCCGCTTTAAAGACTTGGTGAGATCGCTCTCTCAGATATTACACCATGGAAAGTAATTCACAATTTCTATCTTATATCAACTTCAACACTACCTAGTAACTTAAACTTGAAGTGTAATATAATAATAATAATACACTAGGTAATTGGCGCAGTTTACGTCACGTGTCGTCACGTGTTATCTCCGGTGTAATTAATTTTATCGCAACATAATAAGCGTTTAGTGCCGTCTTTAGTGTCGAGAACTCCGCGAGTATTAAGTGTTCTATGGTCGAGAAAGTTGTCTTTTTGTACATTTCACTTTTATAAAGAACAAAATATCTATATGTCTATACAGTACAGATAAATAAAATTGAAGTGTCTGTTTGTTATTTCAAATTAACAGCTTTTCACTGAATGCATTATGAAAATATATGCGGTGCATACAATAAAATATCAATTTTTAAATTTTTTGTCTGTACAAACAATATGGACAGAACTGGAATAAATAAACAGACAGACAGACGGTCTGTCTATCTGTCTGTTTGTTCCTGCTAATCTCTGTAACGACTGGACCGATTTTCGTGGGACTTTCACTGACAGATAGCTGAGGTTATAAGGTCTAACATAGGGTAATTTTATTTTAAAGCTAAAAATAAATACAACGAAATTTAAAATTAAAGCTATAAATGCGGTGCGGTAGATTCTTTAATATTATTTTACTACCTAGGAGCGTATTTACAGTATAAGACATTTTCCGTTATTTCAAAACAAATTGAAGAACTTTTATACTATTTTAAAACCTCCAGGACTGCGCGTAATCGTGTTATTTTTGTTAAAATCACCCAGGATATCAAACATATCTTTACTATATAATATTATTAGTCAATTTAACAAGCAATTACATTACAAATAGTTTACGAAATGAATTCTGGGTTACAATCGGAGGCCACGCTCGAGTTTGCAGGGGAAGCCGGGCGGTCGTCCAACTTATTCTCTATCTCTCTCACACTTATCTCCCGAGTCCCGATGCTGATTTATGTGCTGATAAAAGATCCCTTAGCTACAAACCGAGTGCGAAATCGCTAAGCAGATTTCCAAACTTTGAAATTACCGATGCATTTAATGGCTTTGGTAAAAGTTTTTGATCAATTCCAAGGGAATTCTGTAAGACTTTTTTGTACACAACGGAACTAGGTGGAATTACGAGGTCTCACCTTCGTAAACGGTCGATGTTGTGGCGTAGTTAGTAGTCCATGACTTTACTAGCCAACGTCCTACTGATGATTAAAGCTCGTACAGCTCTTAGGCCCCTACCTTGTATTTTGCTAGCAGTACGGTAGCGGTAAGCATGCAGGCGGGCTCCATAGTCATTGCTGGGCGCGTTCACAAATTTGACATAAATTGGCTGTTTTTCTATACATTTTGCAACCAAATGAAACCTATTACATCATTTTTTCTCCCCTAAAACTCCTTGCATACTAAATTTTATGAAATGACTTGTAGCCGTTTCCGATATTTCGAATAATATACAAATTATACCTACACGATTTGCTTGTTTAAGGTATAAGATATGAAATGTTGCCCATGACTACGTGCGTGCAACCATTAATTTTTCCGAGAAAAAAATAGCATGTTTCCGCATGGTCCATTCTATATTTGTGCCAACTTTCATCGAAATCGGCCCAGTAGTTTCGGAGCCTCTTCTTCTTCTTTATCCTAGCCATTTCCCATTATTTGGGGTCGGCTCTCCTCGTTCTAATCCCACGCTAATTCTATGGGTAACATCGCCTTCAATGTTCCCGTCGGCTGTCAGCATCGCACCAAGATACTTAAACTGAGATACCTTTGGTAGTGGATTCCCATCGATGTGAATGGAGTTGGAATGGTTGGCACTGAATGCGCACTCCAAGTATTCAGTTTTACTTCTGCTGATTCGGAGGCCGTTGTTTTCCAGCGCGTGTCGCCACTTTTCGAGGGTAGTTTGTAGTAGCTCAGCATCTGTATCTATAAGGACTATGTCATCCGAATATAAAACACACCATGGCAAGGGAGGCTGAATGTCCTTTGTAAAGTAAGGGCCTATTCAATGCAAATAAACAAACAAATCTTTTCTTTTTATAACATTTATGTAGCTAGAAATTCAGACGTTAGCGGTTGAAGATAAAAAGTTTTTAAAGATGCCAGAAGTTTACAGCACCGTTAAAATGTATATCAGCCTCTGTTATTATAAAAGTTTTTGCACTGTACCTTGGGCCTATTGGGAGCTAGGATCTCAACCGATTTTATACACAGTTTATTTTTTGAGTTCTCTCCTGAGACTTAGATAGGATACGGTCTGAACCTTGGTCCCTTGGGTAATACCCACAACCGTTGCCTTTGTCTACCACTGCTGCACTAGTTTGTAATTTATGTAATATATCTTATTTATTTGCTGTAGCCATAATCCTGCCATATTACATAATACAAAAAGAATAATTGTCAAAATCGGACTACTCTGTAAAAAATTAGGAGTGGAATCGCGAGTCATACATAAACAAAATTATACGCGTTGACTTGAGAAATTTCTCCGGTTTTTTCGTCGTTTGAAAATCAGAGTAGTGTGTAAGGTGACATTTGCTATTCTCAGACGAGTACAAATATTTACGTATTGAATCAAAAGTATTTCATTCTTAGAAATTTTCATTTTCTAGATGATCTCTATAATCCGAAAAAATGTGTGTGTCAGCTCCAAATGTAAAATATAAAATTTGGCGTCCAATGCAAAGAAAGTAAATGCGTAAATTGTTTCAAAAAGTGTATCGAAAATACAGAAAAAACTATATTTTTTTAAAAATTGATTAAATACTACGATTTAATTTAATATTGTAAACCTAAAGTGGTCGCTAATGACCATTGATGTTTGAGCGATAACAATTAATAGCGATGTTAAATTAAAAAAAAAAAGTAAATGCACTCAAAAAATAAAAAATACTCCGTATTGTGTAGATAGCGTAGTTTTATAATTATTTTTTTTTATAAATTGTGACTCAATATTTTTTTATATATGATTTTTTGATTTGTTTACTTTTTAAAGGTTGACAATTGTTTAAATTATATTTTCTATATTTTCTGATACTAAGCGGAGAACATAAAAGTGTGACACCTTCGGGTAATATCGTGTGACATCGTACCGTGTGACCGTCAGACATCGTGAATTCGATTTTACTCCCATAATATATTTTCATACCCCGGACTTATATTAAATGAAAATCGTTTCTTATGGAGTATTCTTCAACTTTAACTAAAACTTTATTGGTTTTACTAATAACGTAGTAATCAATTTCAAAAATGGATCTCTGTATATTTAAATAAATCAACTGGTATAGCGTGACTACAACTAAAACTCAGTAAGTAACCGTTACATGCAAATGAATAATAACACTATCTATGCGGAGCGAATTACTCGACTTGCGGAAGCGATTCCTGATAGCGCCGTGCTGGTAGTAAAATATAATACTAGATGTTTGCTCGCCACGAGCGCGATAAAGGAAATCTCGCAGGAACCGTACATTTTACCGCGATAAAAAGTAGACTTTGTCCTTCCCGTGGTCTTATCTAATTAGACTAATACATTCATATCAATAAGATTGTTATTACAATGCCTATACACATTTTTATTTTTATACACCCATGACGCAGGAATATTGAAAACTTTTTTGTTTGGCGAGATTTAAACCCGTGACCTCCGGTTTGAGCGCACAACCATTGAGCCAAAGAGGTCGTAAAAAGTTTCAATCATATAAGCGTACAATAGGCATTAGCGCCTGTCAAACGTACAGTTCTGTCCGCACGAAATAACACGTGCCGTTCTAACCCAGGCCACGCTCCGAACCGAATGTGTAAATGCGCGGGGCCGATAGTACGATCTGACATGTCGATGACTGTACATTTTCTACAGTTTGAACTGTGATTTGAACCATTCGCTAAAACGTTTTTTGACATAATATGTAAGACGCCGACAGTCCAAACCGTGAAGCATTTTTGACGTGCCTAATTAGCACGAGAGTTTGAGCCGCAGTCGAGACGTAGTTGATCCGCAGAGTTCAGATCCCTCCGCAGCTTTAACTACATTCTGATCCACGGTTAAGGTGTTCATGGCTATGAGCGTTACTGTTACTATACTATAAGAGAAGACGGATCGCCTGATGATAACCAATTACTCTCGACATCGGTTTTCTACAAAGCCGCAACGGCACTACACTAAACCCGCTCAATGCACACCGCAGCAGGGCCTATTATAATCATTACTCGCGGATTATTTAGACTTAGTCGTTACGCAATATTAACGCAATTGTTTTCCCGGGTAATTATTTTCTGATTCGGAATAAGAAACCAATTCCGATGGGATTACGTCCAGGCCCACAAGGTATATTAATTACTGACCCGACGTCTCTCGGGTTATAACGGGGCTATAATTCTACTGAGCCCGTAAGCCACATGTGCTGTAATGAATATCTATGGGCCCTTTCCCTGTCAGGCGGGTTGCAACACGCGTGCGGGTTTTAGCCGCATGCAGGCTGCCCGCCTACATCATTTTATATATTTTTTACTACCACTTGGGCAGTACGCACGCGAACTTGAGCATTAGTGCCCTTTACATAGTTTTTCACACACCGCGCATTTGAGGCAGCGTTACAGCGGAGAAAACTTTTTTGCTCATAACAATTAAACCTTGATGAGTGACAATCCTCCACCATGCGCTTTACCCGAAGCTTTCTGCCGCGCACTGTCAAACTCTGGAATGAATTGTCGCCAGCAGTTTTTCCGGACCATTACGACCTGTAAACCTTCAAGAAGGGAGCGTATTCCTAAAAGGCCGGCAGCGTACTTGCAACTCCTCTGATGTTGCGGGTGTTCATGGGCGACGGTAATCGCTTTCCATCAGGTGATCCGTTTGCACGTTTGCCGCCTAGTTTTATATTTAAAATAAATAAAGATGCAACTACTGTTTGGACTACGGACGGCTATGATATATTTAGGCGAACGTTCCAAACTATGCCTGTAAATGTGCTTAGATTCCAATTTGGACTTAGGCGTAGAACTTTATAGATTTTAAAACTTTTGCTGTCAGGAGTAAATCGACGCTCCAAACTAACATGTCTTATTTTGCATTTACACGTGATGTGCGAGTAAAACTGTGAAACCTGCTGGGGCTCGCATTGACATGCCCTTGTTAACTCTGAGCATCTACATGAACGTTGCTGGACGAAGGTTTGAACGACGCTCTTTCGCACGTTCCGAACTGTACGTGTAAAGCGTGCTATTCTATTAGTCGCGTGCGGCCAAGTGCGGCCGAGACCCGAACGCGTGTTAGGAAAAGAGTTTTAATAAACTTTTTAAAATATCAGACTTATCGATATCAGCATTGGAAAGAAATAAAACGAATTTATTAGGTTCAATTCTCTAATCAGATTCATAAAAAATTGGCAAATGGAAGTGCAAAATATTTTTTTATTTATTTATTAAAAAGCATCTAGTACCTCCAGTTGGAGAAGACAAGATTGAGACGTATCGTATAAAGACGCCGATGTACAACAACAGATTTGTACTGAAATGCTGAATTTTATTGTATTGAAAGATACCTTCATATATATATAAAAAAAATATATGTATTATTAAATTATTAATATTAATATTATTATCTATGGATGCTTCACACCACGTCAATCTGGCCCCGTGCTAAGTATCCGAAGAACTTGTGTTACAGGTACTAGAAAACGGGAAGTACAGTATATTTAATAATTTTATACTATACCTACATATATTTAAGATTTTTATTATATTATACAATTTAAATTATTATTATATTTAATACACATCCATGACCCAGGAACACAGAAAAACTTTTTGTTCCTTCGGCGGGATTCGAACCCGCGACCCCCGGCTTGAGCACCAACGCGCTGAACCACTGAGCCACAGAGGTCGTCATATATGACCGACATAAAACCTAAAAATGGTTCAAAAACAACAACGATCAAAGTTTAACAATTCGATTCCATACAATTCAATATAAGTATTTGTGTGAAAGTGTTCAAAGCCAAAGAAAACACTAGGAGGTCACAATTTCCGACGTACAAGCCACTTCAAAGTGGTTTCACTTGCAGTGCGAGAGCTTTTGAAATAATTGTTCCGACATAATGGCTTTCTTTATCTTTTAACTTATATAAATAAAAGAAATTATTGTTTCCTTTCATCGTGCACGTACAAAAGAATTGTGATTTGTAACACACTTTTTATTACATTGTTCATTCTCTTTGATGTTTTTACTACGTCAATGAATTTATTATTGTAACACATTTTTAAATAAACACTTTTATATAAATTGTTACAAAAGTGAAAATACTAATCATATTTTTCTATTAAGCAGATCGTTGTAAACAATTAACAAAGTAATTTTCAAAATGGTAACCAGACTCTGCAAAATAAAAACAAAACTAATTACGAATACTGTTTTATGTCACAGTCTCATAGATATTATAGAAATACACGGAAAATAAACATATTTGGTTAAAACACAATATGGCTGTCGGATAATACTTCACACCCATTCGCCTGATCTGTAATTGACGCGTAGACGGGCGTGAACATAAAGCGCTTCCAGTTCAACTCATAGCTACTCTCACTGAAACTACATGCTGAGAAAGCTACGCTTCGGCATGAATGGTATGGCTCAACCGAATAAATACCACGGCCTCACAGAAATCCGGCGGGAAATAACGATTGCGTTGTGTTTCGCCGAGTGAGGTTACCGGAGGCCCGTGGTGGGTTTGGGTATTTTAAGGACTGGAGACGTAAGTCGCAACAGCAGAGGAGTTAGTGTAACTCCTCTGCTGTTGAGTGTCATAGACACGCATGGAGACGCTGAAACTATAATTCAATGTTACATTCAATTACAGTTTCAGCGTCTCTATAGTATTTACAAGTTAATTTTATTTGGGACACACACCAATAGATAGGCAATTTCATAAGCTAGATATTCGCCGTTTAAATTTTTTTTTGTCAATTTTGAACTAAGTTATGTGAAAAATTTTGAACTGAGTTATGCGGCTGACCGCCTCAAGGTATTTTGCTCGGGGGAGGGCCTTAAGTTAAATATAACTAAAAGCTTGCCTTCTTTATATTTTTCATTCACATAATAAGAAGTATATCTTCACAAATATAATAATGAATATTATTATTCAGTGTCATATCTTTGGTGTAATATCTTTGGTACATGTTTTTAAACTTCTGTATTGCAAATATGTCTTATAAAAACTTTCCGCTATAAGTTATAACCATAACAAGTTTTTCTCAATATCCACGCCGTTAGCAATAACTATATTTTCTAATAGTCCGTACCTGGATATTACACCTGCAAACAACGTGTAGGCGCCTACAAGCCTCTACGCCAGCGCTACGAAATGCTACGCCGAGTGCTACGTACGTTAATAGCCTACGCGAGGTCAAGCGCTTAACTTTTAACGTTCTATTATAATTTTCATTGAACCATTGATGTTTTATAATTAATAGACGTTAGTAAAAGTATTATTTAATTTAACCATTAGTCAATTTATCGTTAACTCAAACTACTATTAACAGTTAATATTAATTAAAACTTACCAACAAAACGCTACATAACAACAAACACTGGCATTATCTCTAACGTGATATAAAATAAATATGGTTTGGTTAAAATCAATTACGGATATTTTAAGGCATATGATCTACTGCTTAAGTAAAGAAGTTTAGGCAGAAAAATAATTTTACAATTTCGAATAAAATATACTTTACTAAATAAAATAACATTGTGCTCTCATAACAGGCGCTGGGGTCATTATCCTCACAGAAACATCTAATTTAAAAGAAGTTTTTTCATAAATAATATAAATACAATCATCTGTGTAAGGTAAATGACCTCCGTAGCGCCGTAAAGAACGTATTTTATTTTTATAGTTTTTTTTTTCGAATTTTACAATTATTCACTGTTATAAAACATCTTTATATAAGCAATAGATTAGCTTCCTATAATATCCGTAATTGATTTTACGAAACCTTATATAGTCTACAGGAACAAAGTCCTTGTTATATATATTTTTGTGGGAAATATTGTAGTTTTCATCTAACAATAATTTATGTCACGCGAAATCCAAAAAAACAAACACTTCCATTATGATAGTACATTTGCATGCTTATATTGAAACAAAAATCACTGATAACTATAAATTATGGTCAGTATGGTTGTGTGGAAAATATTGTAGTAAAACGCCGTGACAAATGGACGGGACAGGTAGCGTATGATAAATAGTGTTACTGCCACGCTCAGAAATACATCGGTGTTGAAGTAAGAATTGTGATTTTGATTTATAATACAGCTTTTGCTTGCTTTTTTTTTTAAAAGAAATTTGAATATATTTTTTTGTGTGTCTTTAAAAGTAACAAATAGTTAAGTTCGGTAAATCTGGGAATTCCTACCAATATTATAAATGTGAACGTTTGTGAGGATGTATGGATGGATGTTTGTTACTCCTTCACGCAAAAACTACTGAACGGATTTTGATGAAATTTGGTATGCTAGTAGTTTAGGCTCTGGATTAAAATATAGGCTACTTTTTATCCCGAAAAAATACAGTATTTCCGAGGAATACTGTATTTACGGGGGCGAAGCCGCGGGCAACGGCTAGTAAATTCCTAATTTTATAAAAACAATTGTCTCCGCAACAACAGTTTTACTATAGTATTTATATTTTATTTCAACCGTTATAATTATACACAATAAAAAATTGTGTATCTATTTCTTTGGCATCGATGCTCGCCTCAAAGTTTTTATTTCGTACCGTACGAAATTTGCTCCTGCGGTTTTCGTTATTCAAATAAAATATTGTCAGAATCTACAAATCTCGTCACGGCGCATGTCTACAAACATAATATTGAATTTCTCACGTTGGAGTGGTAGACAATATATGAAACGTGAAAAGTTCTCAAAGACATCTCATAGCAATTTTAATGAATTATTAATTAATCATTAAAATATTATTTATAATAAACTATTTCTGGGTTGTAATAGAAATTTTAAAAATAGTCTGTAAGTTACCTACGCGTCAGGCAAGAAGAATTAAGTCTGGAGAACTTTCCAGACTTAATTCTTCTTGCCTGACGAGTACCTGAGTTAATGACTACTTCTTTCAAAAATGCTCCTTAAGATTTCTACCGGTCATTGATGTTTTTAACAAGCTAAGACATTTAAAATTGCCAATAGGTAGCGTAGTTTGCTACTTTTTACCTTAAATATTACCAACTAAATGTTGCCCGCGACTTCGTGCGTACAAAGTTGATTTCGCAGAATAAAAAGTAGCCTATTTTCTTCCCCGTGGTCTACTCTACATCTGTGCCAATCTATAAATTTCATCAAAATCGGTCAAGTAGTTTCGGAGCCTATTCAATGCAAACCAACAAACTTTTCCTATTTATATTACTAGTATAGATTACCAATTGCGAAAACAAATACTAAATGTTACAAGTGGAATAAAAAAACTCTATCGACGAAATATTTCGTTTAACTAATAAATATAAAATTAAATATCGAGTTTTAAAAGCAACTACTTCAGTTTGTGATAAATTATTCGTCACTTCAAATATCTCACAAACAATATTAATTTCAATTACAACGCAAACTTGAAACTGATTTAATTTTGCATTTTAAATAATAAATAATATTTATGAAACCCCAAACAAACTTCGTAACGCTTTGAACAATGGCTTTTGTTTTGGAATACCTTATTATATTACGTCTCAGGTCAAAAAATTGTGAAGGGCTCGTTTTGGGAATTTGATAAAAATAATTTTTACACAACGTGATACAAATGTTTACATTTGTCACAGAAAATTATGTTTGCGGAGATAATTTTGGGAAATATTATTAAAAAATTTCATTTCTAAATTTCTGATAAATATTTGACTTAGATATTTTAAATTATAATTTAAAATTTTGGTTCGCGTACCTACCTAATTTAATAATATTCAATAAGATCAAGTTTGTCTACTGCACTCCAATGTATTACTGCTTGAACAATATTCGATATTAGACATTTTTACGTTTTTTCTTCTGAAATTGAAATGGACAACTAATACAAGAAATTTCTACATTGTTTTCATAAATATAATTGTGGTTTACATAAATTATATTTATGATGAAAAGAAATAACGAAAATTATTCATAAAAAATACGCTTGTATTTTTTCCATTTCCCCCAAAGACGAAAAATTGCTCAATCAGCAAAACAAATCCCAATATTTTCTGTGGGTGTAATTTGACGGACTTTTTTAAGAAATTTAATAAAAGTTGTTTCCTGTAAAACTCTTGGCGATACAAACAAATGAAATGTTTCAAACATGTTTGCATTACTGGCGTCCAATAATTGTATCGCCGGTTGAAAATTAAGTAAACAGGTATGAAGAGTGCTAGTAATATGGGATGAATGAATCAGAATTTAAATATTTAAAAAAACGTCGAAACGCTACGATCAAAGGTGGTCTGGTAGTGCTCTTGCGCTTTGCTTAGCTCGTCTTAGCGGGGATACTGCCGTGTCCCCAGATTATGACACAAGAAAACAATTGCATTTTTTTCTCATCCAATAGTTAATGATAGATGTAGGAATAAATTTCGTAAACTTTCGAATAATAAATTACATATAGTTTAAATACTATTAACCTCTAAAACAAACAACGATATTTCTTATTAAATGACATTAAATTCTAAACACAACACGTACTCGTATGTCATTGACAAATCAATATTTTACTAATAAACAAAAAAAAGTAACTCCCGACTTATCAAACATCACTGATTGACCTGATGATGATGAAAAATTATAGCTAAGAACACTCTCGATCATACCAGCAATCAGACAAAAACCGCATCTTAATCGAACCTTCCATTTAGGAGCTACGATTCCACGGACTATTCCGGTTTCGATTCCGATTCCGATTATTCCGGTGAACTAGGTAACAGAAAACGGGAAGTATATTTAATACTTTTATACTATACATATATTTAAGATTTTTGTTATATTATACACATATTTAATACACATCCATGACAGGAACACAGGAAAACTTTTTGTTCCTTCGGCAGGATTCGAACCTGCGACCCCCGGCTTGAGCAGCTAAGCGCTGAACCACTGAGCCACAGAGGTCGTCTATGATAAATAATTATAGCTCAGAACACTCTCGATCATACCAAGCATTCAGACAAAAAACCGCATCTTAATCAAACATTTCGTTTAGGAGCTACGATTCCACGGACAGACACACAGACAGACGGACATATAAATCATATAAATCTTTTGCGTCAGGGATTAAAAAAGTAATATACAAAAGAATATTTACTTGTTTCGCAGCTTTAAAAGTATTATCCTAACTAGCGCAGCACAACGCAGTACAGTGCAGCGCAGCGTGAACTCGCTGTGTAACGACCTGATTACTTTTCAAACCAACCTCGTTAAAAGGATTCAAAGAAATCCAACCTGAAGTTGCGCTATACAACTTTACTCACCAATGACTCTCCAAAGGGAATTAAATTTTTTAACTTACTTAACACTTTATATTTTACGAATCTACAATGAACCTACCAGTTGTATGTACTTACCTATAATGTTTAGAAAATGCTTTATTTATTTATTTTATTTGGAAAACTTACAGCATATAAGATATAACAATAAGAACACATATTAAAAAGCGAAATGCCAATAACAAGTTTCCACTTGTGTAAAAACAAGTTTCCACTAGTGTAGCTTGCAACATATCTCACTTTAAACAATATAAACTTTTAGATAAAAAAAATTGTTGGTTTAAATGATAAACTACGATGATGATGCTAACAATCGGCCATCTTCCCCTATTATAGAGTTAAAATTTTTATTGATACCTAATGATACTAAGAAATAAAAACTCAAACACGAAATTTGAACGGCCGACGGACCACAAATCTTTACCGAATTTTTCCAGTATTGCCGCGTACGCGACAGGAGGAGGAGGAGGACAGGTACGCGTACCGTATGCTTGTAGTAGCTTAATGTTACTGTTTATCTGTTCGTCTAAAATTTGTGGCGCTACGTCGAATACATTGTGAAAAAGAATTATAATATCCATATCGTCTATTAAACATTAGCTTGACGAGTGATTACATTGCCAGGTTACTATTAAATTAGAAATTTCACATTACGAGTACCCAATAAAGCACCTGCATTTAATCTAAATATTAAGCACTCGGAAGAGCAAAATCACATGAAAATATTACGGAGAGCTGAACACATTATAGACAGAGAGCTTATAAACCCACCTGAATACCTCAAGGTATTGAAAGTGCAGAACATAAATCAATTGTCAGCGGCCATCGCTTTTGTCCCGCGGTAAAAAGAGCCAAGACAATGCGGAATGTTAGGCGGCCCGAATACGGCGTTATTGTTCCTTTTAAATACATATTTTAAACAAGGTTTTTCTCGCAAATCTTTATTTGTATACAAATATTAAAATGCACGTTCCAGCCGTATTGCTAGCGGAATGGGGTTGACAAAAATGTAGTCCGTAAAAACATATTGTGTCGTATATTGTTTGTGGAAATAATCGAGACAAATTCATGAGGGCTTTATGCTCCAGAATATTTAATGTTTTGTAGTCTCTGCTATAAAATTAAAATAATGCTATTAGAAAATCAAATATCTTGGTACCTACGAGTATAACAAGTAAATATACGTTAGTCATTACTTAAAAAATATTTGCTGTGTTACTACCGTAACTCGAAGATATAGTGTCTCTAGTCTCAACAATCTGTCGCGATCAATCAAATAGTACAAAGTAGGTGCGAGCGAGGGCGGCGAGGGCGGCGAGGGCGGGCGGTCACTGAACTAGGGCGGAAACGGCCGGCACGAACTGGCACACTCTGATACTGATTACACGGCGATTATTACGTAGATAAGGAGACTGATGGTTATAAAAAAATATGTGATTGTATATTTCAATTCCTCTTGACTTTTAAAGTAAAATAATTTTCATGTCATCAAAATTACATGACCCAGGAAAATATTTTTTAAATTATTATTATTTGAATGGATTCAAACACGTGACAGCTAATGTATCGATATCGAATTAGTGCTAGCTACATTAGATTACATTAGATCAGATGGGCAATTATGCTAAAGAAAACCTGCATTAATACAATTACAATCAAGTCCCGACATGCTAAATCTCTCAAACGGTGATTTTATGAACGTTAAACCAACGTGAAACGCAATCTGATTGGTCAAAACGTCATAAAATCCTTTCATGATAACATGTCGCTTCACTTTTAATCCAAACAAAGTAAAATAAAGTCTACTTTAAATACGAGAATTAAGGTTTAGTTGGTCGAACAACTACAATAATTAGAATAATTTTACTATTGGAACTATTGCATGTAATAGAGACCAGTGTCTACAATGAATACCGAATTACTGTCACAATGTGTTACAGTATTTGACGTATGTGCGGGACATAATGTTTGACGTGTAGCGGTATCACTGTAAATTCATAGCTGGAAACTCATTTGTCAGATGCGACCCAAAGCGACGTCAATGCGCTGAATTTCATCTCCACTTTACATGCATGGGGACATACCTCTAAAGCATTTGTTATTGGAACGAAAATTCCTTAAGGAGCGTTGCGGAGAGGTACCCTAGTCGGCATAAAACATCTGTAACGTTAAAAAGGCGTATAGTAGCGTAGTAAGATTTTTATGTATTGTGATATTCTGACAGTTCGAAAGACCCGCAGGAGAAGCAAAATTTCGCAGCCCTAACATTTGATATGGTCTAGTGGCTACTAGTCTCTCTATAGCTCTCACCCAGGAGGCTCGGGTTCGATCCGCGGTATCGGAATTACCTTTTTACATTTTTATATATTTTTTAAATCATTGTAAATAAAATAAAGGTATTAAGATAATTTTTTCATATTGAAAAATATATACCCGAATAATTATTATCTATACATATAAAAGGCAAAGCTGATGGACTGATGTATCAACGCACAGACAAAACCCTTATGGCTAGAAATTTGAAATTTTACACATATATTTCTCATATACGTAGGCATCGTCTATGGAAGGATTTTTCAAAATTCAACCCCCAAGGGTGTAAAATAAGGGACAAAAGTTTAAAACCGAATTTTACGCGGGTGAAGCCGCAGGAAATTAGTGCTAGTTTTCTATAATCCTCAAATAGAACTTGAAATCAATATTTTATAATTAGGAACTTTGTTCCTATCTGGTGTCCTACGACTCTAAACGGCTTTTTATATTTTAATCTGCCAAAAAGTAAAGTAAAGTATATACACAATCCTTAAGTGTAATAAATTTCATCAGAAGTTATAGAAGAACGGAAGTTAGCAGAGGCGGACAGACAGACGTGAAATTATAAGGGTTCTTTGATCGTCACAGCGATTTTATCGTATAAAATATTTTTCATACCACCTGCTCGACAATGTTCGATTATATATCACGCAATCTCAACGTAAAGCATGTCATTGACTCCAAAGGGAGATAATGTTGTATGAAACTCCCAAGGGATTAAAGTGATTTGAATTTGGAACGTTAAAATTCGTATGAAAATTCCTAATAGATCAAATAATAGATACGTATCTATCATAGAGTTTTTCAGTAATAATATGGTATTGCTGAGAGTTTATTCGAAAATCGAACTGGCCACCTATAATTTTAATATTCTCACGTGTCAAAATCGTCAGTCACAAGTTACTGAATCTTTAAGTACTACTCAAATAAACTCCACCACAACTTCCATAAATGTTCCTAATAAAAATATTACTCTGTCCCTCCATAACTGGGCAAATGTGTCGAATATCAATATTAATTTTTAACAAAATAAATGTTATATTTTTGTAGCCCTGGGTTTTTATTGCCTCGCAGTAGGTATGAAAAGTAGAGTATGTACCTCTGGGATAAAGCCTGTCTTCGTCTTGGGCAGCTTGAACCCCTCGCTTTACTCAGGACTCTACATAACTCCCTCGTTTCACTCGGGAGTTAAGTTTTAACTCCCTCGCTACGCTCGGGAGTTAACTCTAGAGTCCCTCGTTATGCTCAGGGTCCAATATGCTACCCGTGACGTAAGACACTGCTTTATCCCCTTGGTGCATAATCTACTAATATCACCTACTATTTTTAAGAACCTGTTCTTTAATTAGGATCTAAGTATATTATTTTAATAATAAAGATTCCTAAAAGTAGGTAGCAGATCTGTAAAGAAAATATTCTTCAGGTATTTTGCTTCTTCTAAGAAATATACATTTTATGATCTATTCCACAAACTTTACGTACGTGCGATGATAGTTCCTGAATATAAAGAAACCTCAAAATAGGTACTCGTAGCATGCTTCGTTTCTAATCATTATTATTTTAAACATAATTTCTAAATTTTGCAAAATTGATTACATAAACTTTGGGCACATGATTTCCTGCTTATATAAATATGATTAAATATGATATTGACCAGATGATTTCAAAATGCTAAAATCATTTTTAAGAAATCATTAAAATCACATCATTATTGAACGAGATTATTCCGTTATGGAATATGATAAAAGTCCAAGATCGTAAAGTATGAGTCTCTTGACTTATAAATTGATTAAGTCCAAGATTGTTTCTCGTTTATTCATTCGGGAACTCCCCGGATAGCATGCAAATGTAAAAACTTTACACAATAACTCACGTTAAAGCCTGTTTAAATATCACAGAATGTACTCTTGAAAACAATTACACCGAGAAAACTTAACCAAAAGCCGTTTAAGTAACACCTTTGAATAAATGTAATTCATTTTAGGGTCTCGTGTTTGCAAGAAATTAAAATGTTGCTTAATATTTTGTACCTAAGTATCTTTATGTCTTTCATAATTACATTAGTAATTTTATTTCTTCGTCCTGCTTAATAGGACTCCATTTCAAAGCCTTTATTTGTAATAACTTTTCCACATAATCGTGGATACACCGTATGCTTGTGCTTTGTAGTGGTGCAACAAATCGACATAATATGTGTAGCTGTTTATCTATTCCTCTGTCTTCAATTTGTGCTGATAGTGATGAAATGTAATAATAGGCGCTTAACAACTGACATAATGCCCCAAGAAAACGATTGCAGATGTCTAAGTAAACTTTGGCTTTGGCGCTTCGCCAAGATAATTTTAATTACAAAGTTCAAATTTATTGCTACTTTATTAAAATTTAGAAAGGCATTCGAGCATAAAACTTTAGTATCGAAAGATCTATAATGGTTGTTCTCTGCCATTTTTTTTGCAGGCTCTTGAAGGTTTTATCCATTCTTTTCTTAAAATATTTCGATAATGAATATGTAAAGTCTCCAAAAATCAATTACGAATACTTCGAGTACATGATCCACTAATTATTATGTAAAGATGTTTACACAGAAAGAAAATTAACATACACAAACTAAAAAATCTTCTCTTGTATGAATGACTCTCTGCAAAACGCAAATTCGCATAAATAAAGACAATTATTTTTCGAGTATGACAATTATTTTTCTACTTAAACGTCTTTAGATAAGCATAGATCATAATATGCACATAGCATCCGTAATTGATTTTACCAAACCTTGTATATGCAATTTATTCGAAAAGCTTCATGATTCTTGATAATTATCCTGTTACTATTATAAATGTGAAAGTTTATGAGGATGGATCGATGGATATATTGATGGATGAATACTTTTTACATTTTCACGCAAAAACCACTGAACGGATTTTGATGGAATTATGGTATGGTAGTATTTTATTAGTATACATAAGCTACTTTGTATCCCTTACAGTGCTCCCATGGGATTCTGTATTTACGCGGGCAGAGTCGCGAGCAAAAGCTAATAAATAATAACACTAACACTATTTATTTTCGAAATTCATCCACACTCTTCCATGCCATATAAAGTTTGATATGATCAATTTGCTCGCAATACATCACGCTATCTTCAAGCACATCAGCCTAATGACTTATGAGGGCAATACAAAACCTATTCAATACTGGCATAATATTCCGTCCACATCGTCTCATTAGCCGAGCGTCCAACATTTGATGATGTTCGCGACGGAGCAAACAGATGAACAGTGGGGTATAATGAGAATACGTTCCTGTGTTACCAGATTAAAGATTTACAGTCTTCGTGACAATCTTTTTTAGTCTTAATAAACAAGATTGGAAGCGCGATTCAGACATTAAGGCTTATTTAATACTATCACAATATTATTAAGATTATAACTTGAAGATAATAGATTATCTGTAAAATAAGAATTACTTTGATCCTTGATATGTCATTTAATTTTCTTGAATTTCTTTTATAAACACCAATAGCCAGAAATCAATTCCAAGAGAAGGAAAAATATAGAGTCAATAAAATAGTCACACGGATGCAACGCTGAAACTATACTAAAACTGAACTCTAGAAGATGAAATACAACGCTGCACCGTAAAACGAGAGGCAAAAGAGAGTGTTTGATTTAATTTTGCGAGATTCGTGCCGTTGTTCTGTCAACACTGGAGCTCGCACGCGGATTTAATCCATTTTGATCCGCCTCGCTTTTAAATTGATACAGGATGCGAAGTATCCGGTGCTATGAGGCACAGCACTATATTATATAGCGAAAAATAGTGGTTTCACATAAAAGGTGTTGTGTGGAAATCACATTTTTACAATGGCGTGATATATTCACACTTTTTTGGATGCAAAAAAGTTACGAACACTTTTTTATTGTGTCATTTCTATAAATCGGTTGCGGAGATTTTTCATATAAACTGTATCAATTAAAAAGCGTTGTACGACGTGAATACACTACATAGTTTAGCTTTAGGAAATAAAAAAAATATATCATAGCTTTAGAACATAAAATATTTTTAGCGTTCTTTTTAGCATCCAATATCGAAGCATGTTAGTTCACGTCTACCTAAATTCGAACGAAATTTTTACTACTACTACGTCTTCGATATATCTTCAAAGCGTAAACTTCTCGCCATTATTGCTTCACAAAGCAGGCAAGTAAACAAACCATTCGCAAGTTTATTGCGACAAGAAGCAGTATATCATTGCACATGCAATGCGTACGTGAGCCAATACGGGTGTGTCTGTCGAACTGGCTCCAGTCCATACTCAACTACGCCAATAATAACAAAAGTAATGACGCACTGCATACTATTAATAATCATCATCAGCCCAAATCAGGTGTGGTGCAAAACTACGGGCTTACCATTTTTGAATTTGCCGATTGCATCCAAATTATACCTAAACAATTACTACCGACCGAAGAATGCCAGGGAGGTCATAGACGCGTTACTGAAAAAGTCACTGTTATAAGTGCGTAGGAATATTTATTGTTATGCAAATTAGTTAGATAACACTTTTATCAGATACTAACAGCTGTATCCCGGAACTTCGTATGTGTAAAAGAAAATCTCGTGGGAACCGTTCATTTTACCACTATGTCCTTCTTATGCTTATGTCCTTTCCCGTGGTCTACTCTATACCTGCGCCAAATTTCAGCAAAAATCTTTCCCTTTTATACGAGTAAGATTAAATAGTAATATGTCACTAAAATTATAAATCTAATTCGTCACTTTACTTCTGAATGTTTATATCTTTTAACAGTTTTTGAACCGAGTTTATAATACGAATTAATTAAATCATATTAACGCGTAGCCTTGTACAAAACTAATATTTTTATAAAAAAAATTATATGAGCTGTTACAGCGCCTCTACAGTTCTTATTCAGATAGCTAGAATCCCTTTGGATTCCATTGTGGACAGTAATACAGCTGATATACAGCACTTTTGTGCTAGTTGGGAATGCTTTCCCTGCTTTAATGTATGTAAAATTTGATCACGAGGTACAATATATGCAACGTACTCAAAATAATCATCATAGATAAATTACTTATATCAAAAAGAACAACGATATATTTTATAAAGAACGCTCAGTATTAGTGGTATTAGTGTTGTGGTAGTTCCAAAGCTATTAGATATTAGAAATAGTAGGGATTGTTGTGGCATTAGTGCGGGAAAGTGGTTCAGCGGGTATCAGCGGTGCGCAGATTGGGCGCCCGCCAGAGACTGCTGCGCAATCAATACGCGCCGAGTTTGGGCGGTGTTGTCAGCGTTCGGAATTACCCCACAATTACGTAATTTTGAATCATAAAAAAAATCAGAACCGGATGGGGGAAAAATGATGCTGCTTAGCGTTTCAAAGCATGAAAAATGCTAGTTCGGGAGGGTTATCTAGCTATTATTTATGTAGTAGTAGTACTTTAGTAGTAACAGCCTCCGTGATCTAGTGGTTAGAGCATTGGCTCTCGACTCAGAGGTCGTGGGTTCGATTCCCGCATTCGAATATAAAAAATGTTGTTTCCAAATTTGGTTTGGACAATTCATGCTGATCACCTAATTGTCTGACAAGAAAGATAATAATCCATGTGTCGGATGGGCATGTAAAAAGTCGGACCTGCGCCTGATCTCTCGTCAGTTGTGTCGGTAATCCGTCACACTGGATTATGAGAGTAAAGGAAGAGAAAGCGCTATTGTGTACTGCGCACACACTTGGGCACTATCAAATGACCCCTGCGTAACTGGCCTAGTTTCAATGAAACCGGTCACCGTCACCGATATCGGTGTGGGGAGTTATTAGTAGTAGGTACTTGTTTTTTTTTTCTTATAATATATAAATTTCATAACAGTTTCAAAGGTCTCTGTAATCAAAATTGACTTAATTTAGAATCCTATTTAATAATATTTCCTGAAGTTTTTTTATAATTACAACTAAGTTCCGATAAAAATAATTTGTTATATTTTTGCACAATAATGCAAAATTTTAAAAAACACGGCAACACTACGGAGCGCGTCTTTTACACGCTATCGCTGCATTTCACGACTCCCTTTCATGATAAAGCATTATTTCAACTAGTCCTAATCATTTCCGCTTGCGTGAGATAAAAGTTTTTGAAATGGAAAAAATATTCCAAAAACTTATTTATTGTTCTCTTTGAAATCATTAATCAATGCAAGCATCATAACTCATTTTAAGAGCATGTCATATATTTATTTCTTGTGTACAATGTACTATGCAAAATTATGTAGTAGTACGCTAGTACCATTAATTTCTGTAGTAGTACTAAGTCCATCCTTAGTGCATGTAAATAAATGTTAGTAAACATTCTACTCTCGACCTCGCATGCAAAATTAATATAATTTGTTATGAAATAGAAATTAAACAACATTCCTTTTATCAAATAATAGCAGAAAGAGAAATATGTTCATAATGTTAACTAAGGTGGTTTATAATGTAACTTAACAATGTGGTCGAAATTCGCTCGAAATTCATATAATTTTAAGTTTGAACTTTATAAGGGTTGCCTCTTGAATATAAATTTTACAAAAAGTAAATGTTGTGTGTCATATTGACAAGCATCAACGTGTAACAAAATTGTACATAACAAACGCCTAACAACGCACGGTAGTATGTTAATAATATGAGGTAGTATCATAGATGTATAATATTAAAAAGAGGGGTAGTATGTGTTGTTGTTATTTTTATTAATTTTAATATGAATGTATTTTAAGCATTATTTTCAACTAGCTTTAGGCAGCTCCGCCCTCGTAAATACATTATCCCGCGGAAACACTATTTTTTCGGGATAAAAAATATCGTACGTCCTTTCCCGGGACCCAAAGTATGTCTATACCAAATTTCATAAAAATCGGTTCAGCGGTTAACGCGTGAAGAGGTAACAGACACACTTGTGCATTTATAATATTAGTATAGATATAGATAATAATATTAGCTTTCTGTATACCTTCCTCCATGTACACATTAATTTACTGCCTGAATTTTATACTCTTCCGGTGTCACAATCTTTCACATATTAAATTAATAATGAATAATAAATAGTAAATCATGGGATACTCATCGCAACTTACCTATCCGATAATTGTGGTATAGTATACGGGTATGCGACCCCGGCTTCCCTAGCTATTACTGTCCTATCCCTTGCCCTCCTGGGCAGTAATATCCTACATTCCTATTTCCCCCCTCTAACTTACCAATCAATCTTTCCACACCACCTATCTATCCCTTTCCCTATTCCTACCCTCTCCGCCAATCCGTGGGAACGCAATGGATAATCATAAAAATAATTTAATTATAAAAAATGGCGCCGATATGTATATGTAATAAGGAATGATGATGATTGTACAAACTGTTCGAATGGACTATGTAATAAATAGCATTTTGCTTCCCAGTCCAATCACGTCCTGCTTTAAGCTTGTAACACTACGAGTAGTAGAAAACTTTAATACAGCTTGCTAGAATTTAATTTTGAGAGGTACCTCCATCGTGCAATAATACATTCTCTTTACGACAAAGTGTAATTATTACCAACTATATGCATGTTCCTAGGCCGGTAGTCGAGAATGTTCTTTGTGCTCAGAGACATAATAATCCTTTCTTGTTCGAACGAAATTATAATTTCTACAGAATACTATTAGTATGGGAAATGATGTTGTAAAATTTTATCTTTCCTCGAGCGTCCGTGACGAGTGGGCAGACCACTTGATTTGCACTCGAAAGGGTGCAGGTTCGATCCTAGGCTCTGACGTGTTAGCAAAGGATTTGTCTTAAGTACAATATTAACAAAGTTATCTACCAGATTCTAAACATTTTCCATTGTACAGGGACGCCTCAATATATTTAAATACAAAGTAAGTGACCGCAATGACTGCAGACGTACTTAAACTCCATATTAACACATTTTTCAGTTCATGAGCGTCTGCACGATTCATCGGTGCTGATAAGCGATTTTCATCTTAAGCTTGGTCCTTGTGAGGAAACCCATACAAAGTCGGCCCCTAGTTGTACTTGCAAGTCATTCCTCTGGAGTCTGGACTTCTACTATATTGTGATAAATGCATATGTGCTGGCAAGCATACGATATTTACTAACTCCTGTCTTAGGCTCTACAATTTTTGAAGAGTGGTTGATTAGCTTGGAGAATATGTAACTACTGTGTAACATTATAATTTTTCACACATTTGTGTCAAAAAGTCATTTCAAAATATCTCGGACTTGTTTCGATTCATTATAGTACCCTACATATTTACATAACCAAAGCTAAGGCTATATGAACAACGAATTTTTTTATCTCCTACTTTATGTAAAATATATTTTTGTACGTTACAAATAACTTTATCAACACTGTTTATGGACACGTTCCGTGTAAATTAACTGTTATCAGAGCGATCGTGTCGCTACTGATTGCCAATTTCGCCGAACTCATTCACCTGATAAAATCCTAAGTGTAAAATATTTTGTCCTTGTCCCCCTCGTAACGAGGAACTAATTTGACGGGATTAAGTAAATGGGCCTTTTGGTTTTGACAGTAATTTCGTCCGTTAGAAAGCCATTATCATAGGAGCGAGGCTACATTAGTGCGTTGGGCTGCGTTGTCGCAGCGTCGACACTGCATCGTTGTTCATATTTTTTTAAGGAACTGAACCAGGAACCAGGATCGCCTGATGGTAAGCGATAATCGCCGCCATGGACACTCGTAATACCAGAGGAGTTATTATTGAAACTCTTCTGGTGTTGCGACTTGCGTTCGTGGTCCTTAAAATCCTCAATCCTCCCTTGGGAATCCGGTAACCTCACTCACTCGGTTTTTATAACATGTAATTAATACGTTGCGTTGCGTCGCGTCGTTGCAACAGATTAACCGATTGTATGCCATACCTGTGTTGCTTTGACGCACGACATCACAATGCAAAAGGGTAGAGATCGTCTAAGCTGAAATGACGCGCCCCACCGCCACATTTACTCACACAAGCAAATTTCAAATACACATAAACATGCAATTATTATTGGTCGTTCAGTTGCCAGATATCAAACGGGAGCACGCATCGTTCTCGGATTTGTTGTCCAACTAGTTTAGTAGATCGTGAACTTGCGACAGGAGAGGACGTCTTGTTCTATACAATGTGAAGGCGCTGCTCCATAGAGCGAGCGTTGTCGGATTTATCACCCGACTAGTCGGCCGTCATGTGCACATACAAATCATACTTCACCGAATAATGACACTCCCACACAGATGCAGTGCCGTTATTAATATTCGCACTCACACTTATAAATAAAGTAATTAAGTAGTGGGGCGCGTTATTTCAGTTTAGACAATCTCTAATAGCGTCCTCTTTGTCTCCTGTCCGTTGTTCCGTTAAAACGTTGCCTTCAACGATGCAACGTATTAATGGGGCATGTCATAAAAATCTTTGATAAATGACGCAGCGTCGACACTGCGACAACGCAACGCACCGGCACGCACTAATGGAGCCTCGCTCTAGTCAAATAAGAATTGATGTCACATCGAGG
Organism: Glaucopsyche alexis; assembly: GCA_905404095.1. Classification (NCBI taxonomy): domain Eukaryota; kingdom Metazoa; phylum Arthropoda; class Insecta; order Lepidoptera; family Lycaenidae; genus Glaucopsyche; species Glaucopsyche alexis. Next base: position 22,449,477 of record FR990048.1, on the reverse strand, counting down.
ACGGAGATTACAGTGTTTATTACTTTCTTTGTTCCCTTTTGATAAACCGATAATATTGAAATTTTAATGAAATTCTTGACTTAAATTTAAATTAAAAAATATGTTTTTATTTACACAAATTTATTCAAAGTTTTATAGTTTATGGTATTTATATACGAAGTGTTAAGGACAGCGGCCTCGACTCAAAATAACTAAACAAACGAAGAACGCTTATCAGTGATCAAAAACGTTTCTAAACTGTGAGTAAATATTACATAAACTCTTAAGAGTGAAAAACTAGTAAAAATAGTGAAAACATAAGTGTTAAATTTCATAGCATTAGTGTAAAATATTTTTTTTATAATCTTGAATTTATTTTGATCATAAATTTTTAACCGCAGCTTATTTTAACTTGAAATTTGATGTAGTACATAAGTAAAAATAACAGATAACGTAAATAATAAAGATGTAACTTATAAAGTAAATAGATTTGAAGAAATTACGATAATAGTGGTGAAAATATATGGCTTTTTGTTAAACTTATATTTAATATTTTTGAACGAGTGTATTTTTAAGTGTATATAACTGTGTGATTATGTACTAACTTATGTATGAAGAATGGTAAATAAAGAATTTCACATATCTCGTTTTACTGACCCTGGCTCATGGGCTCATGGTAAATAGGGAAAACTGCGGAAAATAGCTGTATAGAGAGGTAAAAGTGAAATGGCACATAGGCCTGAAAGAGGCGTACAGGTGGGGCTCTCTATACGGCATTGCCATGAGCCAGGTAAGCTAACGTATTTTTGTGAGAAATGATCTCCTCAAATCAGTGTTATTATTATCGCCCCCGCCATAGATTAACAGATATATACTAGTAGCCCCCGCTCTGCCCGAATTGGTGTAACCTTGCTATCTTCGAGTCTAATCAGAGCCGGCGTTGAAAAGCTAGTGGAAAAATACAGTCCCATACATGTTTGAAAGGTTCTCGGCCTAAGGTACTGGCACGTATAGTTCCACTCTTTATAAGTTTACTTATAAAACCATACTTTTTATAAATTGTTTATTAAACAAATAAAATTTTGAACAATCCGCGTCAAGTCAACAGGATTCCGGTCATGCGTTTTCAAACAGCGTGCATTGATTTTAATGTCTGCCAAAAAAAAAAAGTAATTATAGCAAGAAATATTTCGATGTTCTTTATCAAAGTTTTCATACGTTTTCTTTTTTTCTATGATAATGAAAATTTACTAATTTCAACAGAACAGAGAGATCTTTAAAAACGACCCTACCCTACTCCAAATCGATAGCTACTGAAGAAAATCGCTTGAAAGTCAATAGTTAGAACTGAAAACATAACGGATAAAATTGTGGCAGGTAGTTCTATAAAAATATATTTAAAAAAATCATTTTTTTACGTTTTTCATTAACATTAAGACTTTTCAAAAATATATCGCGCAACAGGTGCCGCGTTTGCTTACAAAACTAGTTAAGTACAGAAACTCGAAAGTTGAACAGGTTTTTTTTTATTTTATTTTTTAAGTTGAAATAATGAAATTTTATAAATTTAAAAAATTTGAATTATTCTTTAATTTCATTTTATAACTAAGAGTAGAAATAGACGGTGGAAAAAGACGTAAGGAAAATTTAAACTGAAATGGTCAATATTACAGGTCACGGTCATAATTTTCTAGGTAGAGACTTTTTTTTTGAAAACTATAGTAATTTTTTACATAATATTTCTACTTTATTAAGTTTTGCTAATAATAACAGTTGCTTAGTAGAGTACCAACCAACTTGATGCTCAAATTGCTGTTTTCGGAGTCAACGCTGCCGCTGGCGCGCTAGACTAAATAATAGGGTAAATTATTTCAATATGATCTTAGTTCCCAATGTCAATTCTGCTAATTAAATCCTGCAATAATACAGTTACGATCCAGTTCCGATATGCTAATACTGCAAAATGGCATTCAGATAAACGTCAAACCAACGTCAAATACGTTTTCATTGGTACAAACTCTAATAATCAGTTTATGATATCAAGACGGTTAATTTATATTACAATAAAAGTAAAATGAAGGTATAAGTTAATATAGAATTTGAGTTCTGGTTTACAATATATTTTTAATAAAATAAATATTGATGGGGTCGAAGATATTCGGATTACAATGAGACGAAGACGCTCTCAAGGAGATATTTTGTAGAGGTTTTTTAAATTATTAAAATTCTATACTGTATACATCAAATAAATACATCACAAATAAGTACTTTAGAAAGACTAAATGTAAAATAAAAATACACATTTATACTTTCCGTTCGGCTAGTAGATACTTGGGCAGAGGGTTTTTCAAACCGTCTAAGTACAAAGAAATATAACGTAAAAACTCGTAGTTGTAAAAACTGAACATCGTTCGTCAAAAGCGTACCAAACTAGAAATGCTACTTGCCGAAACAGCATTTTGTATTTTACATAAAACTCTTCACAGAAAGGTACTACGTAAAATATTTGGTTTTTATTAAACTTGGCTCGGCCAAGCAAATTAAATTCCTGTTACGTGAAGATATTTTGACACATACGCTGTAACAAAGGATACATACGTTCATTAATTTGAATAATAACTCGAAGGGTCGGACCCTTCCATCTATTGTGGTCTGTAGACACACAATACAAGATTTAATTCAATTTTACAGTCGTAAACAGCTGGCTCAGAGGTCCTAGTGCGGCCACTATCCTCGTTCACAAGTGAAGCTATCTTATATTTCTGTTTGTTTACAGTTCATAGATGTGTATATTAAAATAGATAGATTTAAAATATATTTGAATATCTGTCAAAATTAGTATGTACTTAAAGGTTGTTAGCATTAGAGGCAAAACCATACGCCTCACGCGTATGATTTTGCCTCTAATGCTAACAACCTTTGAATGAAAATATTTTGCACATAGAAGACGTGTCTATGAGGAATGTTTTGCTTATCTTTCTATATAAATAAAAGGCAAAGCTAATTGAGTGATATATCAACGCACAGGTCAAACCGTTAAGGCTAGAAATTTGCAGTTTTGCACACGTATTCCTCGTATGACGTAAACATCCACTAAAGATTTTTTCAAAATGCAACCCCCATGGGGGTAAAACAGGGGAAGAACGCGCGCGCAGCAGAAGGAAATTAATGGTAGTAACATTATATTCAAGTATTTTGTGCATTTTAATGGTTCCCAGGGCATAGACACAACGTGTGTGTGATGATAAATATAATATCAAAACTATAAACCTAGGCCCGGATTTTTATCCCAGCATTGTATTCCTCACAAAATTCATAGACAAAAACTATAAAATATAGGGATTTATGCGCATAAATCCAGCACATTTTTTCGTAGCCGTTTTCGAATCGTTTCATATTTGTCCATAGAAATATGTTTGTCGATTAGGGTTGCCACCTGAGCGGATATCCGGTGTAATCCCGGACAAATGTTGTAAACGTGTCATCTATCGCCGCCCGCTGTGTTGTTTCCATTTTTCACTTGTCAATACTGATCTGTGTTTCAATATTGACAAAGATAGAGCTTATGTTAGGCTATTTTAATACCTGACGTGTATGGATTATTTAATGATCATACATTTTTAAAATAAAAAAGCCGCCTGTATTTTTTCCCAAAAACAAAAGTTAAGTACAAACCGAGAAAAAGTGCTTGAAAATGATTCTGGCTTTGCTTTAGGAATTATTTTGATAATTTGAACTCAAACCTTTTATTTTAGGGGAGGGTTATGTTTTTCGAGAGTATGTAAGTATGTATGTGTGTATGAATAATTATTTACCACGCTCTGCAGCCTGAACGGCTTGATGGATTTTAGCTTGAGAGACACCTCTCAAGATTCGTATATTTTACTGTGAGAGTGACACTGGGTACATCAAAATTATTTGACGCAGTCGGGTTTTTTTTAATTAATCACACTAGTTAAGGCCCTCCCCCGAGCAAAAGACCTTGAGGCGGTCAGCCGCATAACTCAGTTGAAAATTTTTCACATAACTTAGTTCAAAATTGACCAAAAAAAAATTTAAACGGCGAATATCTAGCTTATGAAATTGGCTATCTATTGGTGTGTGTCCCAAATAAAATTAACTTGTAAATACTATGGAGGAGCTGAAACTATAATTGAATGTTCATTGATATATAGTTTCAGCATCTCCATAGTATTTACAAGTAAACTATATTTGGGACACACACCAATAGATAGGCAATTTCATAAGCTAGATATTCGCCGTTTAAATTTTTTTTTTTGTCAATTTTGAACTAAGTTATGTGAAAAATGTATGCGGCTGACCGCCTCAAGGTCTTTTGCTCGGGGGAGGGCCTTAAGATAACTATTGAAAATACATCTTTAATCACTACACAAAAAATACACGTTTCGTATGACATCAGTCATATACTACACTTATGCGCGGTACGACCTGTCATTCTAACTCTTACAATGAAACTTGTGTCTTCTTTTGTAGTAAATAAAGTTACATTTTGAATAGCTATCTTAAATATGCAGAGCCATATCGTTTCGTTTCGGTGTGCATTGATCGTAACTTAAATAAAGCCACAAGAAATAGCTCGTATATGGCCACGATACGAGCCACAAATAAACGCCTGATTCCGGCACAAGTTAACGCAGATAATATCGTTAATAACATCAAACACAGATTACATCAAGGCTAATGGACATACCTAAATGGAAACCGAATTATTGGGGGCTAAATTATGAAGCAGATGTGAATAACAGAATGTTATGTAAGTAGGTAGGTATGTATTATTTCTAGATTCATACAAGGTTTCGTCTGTAGGTAAATCACAAAACACACACATAAAACTCTTTTCAGACTACGCTGTAATAGCCTATTAGGTTTATATAGCATTTTCAAAGTACAATAATATCGTGGACCATACCTACATTAACTATGGACATGTTCACACCTTGTTTGTTTTAGGTCACCTTTGTAATTATAACTCATTATGTATACAAATACTTTTACAAATTTAGCAAAGTTGTCTGGTAGAAATCACTTGTGGCGATAAGACTGCCTTTTGTGCCTAATTTTAGTATTATTTGATTTTAATTTTTTGGTGCACAAGTGTTCATTCGTTCATTCATCTAACAGTACAACAAAATTATTAAACGAATGAAATATTTTACCAAACATTATGCTATAATATTACGTAAGTAATGAGAGAACTATTTTTAATTCGTATCGTATCGTAATTTACAGAAAAATAATATGACAAACATATCTCTAAATATGGACATCCTCGCACTCCAGCACATCGCGCCAGCTTTGAATACACGTGCGCGCCGCGTAGTATCGAGTGCGTGCTTAAGCATCCTCGTTAATTATTTTATGGGATGGTCTTTTGTTTTAAATTCACCCGATACGTTTAACAGGTTTACTTTAAAAGATTTACTAGCATTATAATATATTATTATAACAGATTATAATAATATAATATAAAATATGTTAGGCATAATCCTACGCAGTACATAACTCGACAGTCGACAGGTATTCAGCCGGCCACAGCCGCAACGCGCGACGGGAATGATCAAACAAGCAATTTCGAATTACGAACACTCCCACCCGATTCCAGAACATTCCTATGAAATATGATTTATGAAGCTGGCCGGATATTTTTTTAATTCTACGTAAGACAGAGGATATACAGCTATGCTGTAGCCAATATATACATCTGTCCATGCTAGAGCGTCATTTCGCATACGTATGCAAGCGACATTCGAGAAGGTGTAAAAGAACGACACTATCCTTAGAGTGCGAGGTGTCAATTATATAGCTTTTTGACACCTCAACACACACACAAAAAAAAATAGCTAGGATATTAAATATATCATGTTTAAAAAATACTTGTATTACCACTTCTAAATAGACTCGTGTGCGTTTTCTTTGTATCAAATCGTAAGATAGTTTATCTACTTGAACTTTGGCTTCTAGCCAAATACAATTGAACCCAAGCCTTTCTAAGTAAAGGCAGTTTATTGAACAAAAATGTTAATATTATACCTAAATTTACTATAGTTAGCTTAAATAAAGTAATGTACTGTACAGATGTAGAAATGTTTGATATTATCGTTTAACATTATCTATATCTAAATATATTAAAGGCAAACCTGACTCACTCATATATCAACGCTCAGCCGAAACTACTAAACGGATTTTGCTGAAATTTGGCATTCAGATAGTTGTAATGACGTAGGCATCCGCTAAGAAAGGGTTTTTGAAAATTCGGCCCCTAAGGGGATGAAAAAGGGGTCAAAATTATGTATGGAAACCGAACTCTACGCGGGCGAAGTTGCGGGCAAAAGCTAGTTAATATTATAAATAGGAAAGATTTGTTTGTTTGCATTTAATAGGCTTCAAAACTACTGGACCAATTATGATGAAATTTGGCACAAACAAAGAGTAGATCGCGGAAAATGCACAGTTCCTGCGAAATTTCCTTTTGCGCTATCGAAGTCGCAAGCAACATCTAGTATTCTATATTTTAAAAGTTGCTATTGTACGCACACATTTAGTTCTGTCATTTACTCGTACAAAGATACGGCGTCAGAAAAGAAAACAGTAAAGTAAATTAAAACTTAAAAGTCTCAACAAAAGATATCTATTAGGTATTAGGCCGCGTCCGCCGCAGACGCGCTGACACCTCATTATCTAGTGATTTATGTGAGCTCCACACTGATACACTTTTAATCTCGGTGCTGATACATCGCTGATTCTATTTGTAGAACGTAAAAGTTTGTAAGAATGAATTAATGTTTGTTACTCCTTCACCCAAAAATGGTGAACGAATATTGTTGGTATGATAGTAGTTACTGTGTAATAAAACATAGGCTGCTTTTTTATCCCGAAAACCTACAGTATTCCCGTGGGACTCCTGATACTATATTTACGCGGGTAGAGTCGCGGGAAACAGTATTTTCTAAGGGTTATTTTAGGTGAAAGAATAAACAATATCGCGTAGGCGGTGGATTTTTTATTATTTATTTACAGTTAATTAAAACGGGTCACCCCAATTAGGTACATTAATTAACAAATATTAATTAACTAAAAAACATTTTTATACAATGTTGTCATAATTTTCATACAATTGTCTTTAATAATAATAATAATATCTATGGACGCTTCACACCACGTCAATCTGATCCCGTGGTAAGTTCCCGAAGAACTTGTGTAACGGGTACCAGACAACGGAAATATATTTAATACTTTTATACTATACACATATTTAAGATTTTTATTATAGTATACACATATTTAATACACATCCATGACCCAGGAACACAGAGAAACTTTTTGTTCCTTCGGCGGGATTTGAACCCGCGACCTCCGGCTTGAGCACCAACACGCTCAACCAACTGAGCCACAGAGGTCGTCAAATCATTCAAGTCGTCTTTCCAATAACGTTACGAATACGTACTTGCAATTGCTCGTGCTAGCCTCACTGATCGACACGTTTGGACCGACTACTAGAAAGGTATCTCAGGAAGTTGTCGCGCACGTCGGGATAACAGCAAATCAGGGAGTAAAGTTCCGGACAGTCTATAATACCACGAAGTACTTATACAGCTACTATTATAAATGTTAAAGTTTGTGAGTATGGATGGATGGATGTTTGTTACACTTCCACGCAAAAAGTAGGTACTGACGGGATTACAATAATAGCTTTTTTCCGTGGCTCCTCCCGCGTAAATACAGTACCTATCCCACTGCGGGCACTGTACATTTTCGGGAAAAAAGTAGTCAATGTTTTATTCCAGAGCTTAAACTACTACCATACGAACATCAAAATCCGTTCAGAATTTTTGCTTGAAAAAGTAACAAACATGGATGGACGCCACCCATCCTCAAAAAATTTCACATTAGTAAAAGCTTTCAAGCGCGACTTTAAAGATTAAGTGGCAGTGTAGCTAAGCTTAATAGACGTGGTAGCTGAGCAGCCAAAACCAAAGCAAAGTTTCTATTTTCTTAGTACCTACAGAAGTGTGTCTGGAAGGTATAGACTATAGGTAAAGCATCGTTTCTCAACCCTGTGGGTCGCAACCCTTGGGTTGCAGACTGTTGAAAAATACAAACTACATATAGGTACAAAATATTCGTTTTTCGAACGAATCTTTTGTATCGAACGTCGAAAAAATCGTAACGGGATCGCAAGATTTTTTTACTTATCTTAATTTGGCGTTTTCGTGGGTCACGACATAAAAAAGGTTGAGAAACGATGCTATAGAGGAACAACATACCGGGTTCGTCCGGCCTTTGAATGATAAATGACGACTAAAAGCTTCAGCCCTCGACTTTAATTCGATTCGAGTTGTCCCTCGGCGCGCGGTGCTCCGCGTTTGTTCCACGTTCGTACTTCATCTACAAATTCTACAAGTTGACTGAACAAATAAAATTCAAGTGGCTGTTTGCATAGTCCAGAGAAGTTAGTAGGAATAAGTTGACAAGTAACGTTATCGAATGTCAATTGTATAGGCACTATCATAATCTTATTTTAAATTTTTCGGGTTTCTATAATAGCCACCTCATTTATTATGTCGTACTTAAAATATATGGCTTTTGTTTCATTATCATAATGAATTCATATAAACTGTTTTAGTATTGTAGGATCTACCCTCATGATAATGTAATTGTAAACTATTACAATACTATCGAAAACTATTAATTGGCTTAGTAACATCTTAGTAATTGTGTATTCTGTTTCTAAGTCTATAGTATCTAGCTGTAAGTTTTATTTTAAAATAAAATAATTTTCATACAATTCTCTCTTTCGATAACGTTACGAATATACGTATTTGTAACGTAACGTAACTTGTCTACTTCGTGCTAGCCCCACTGGTTGTTGTGATAGTTTCAAATAATTTTATGTCTATAATACTGTAGTCTCGAAGAACGAGTACGAGACATCGGAAATATATATTTTAATGGTTTTATACTAAATATATTATAGTTACTATACCTACACATATATAATACACATCCGTGACCCTGGAACACAGAAAACTTTTTGTCCCTTCGGCGGGATTCTAATTCGTAACATCATAACATCGTAAAATCGTACCCTATCACGCTACGAAAGAAAAAATATGAAAATAAATAAAATTGAGCTTTCTCTGGCATAAGACCATGCTAGATCAACTTTTCACCACCAAAATCCCCTGCCTACCTACTAAATTTTATTAAAATTGTTGAAGCCATTTCTGAAATTCAGATTCTAATAATTTTATAGCCAATAATTGCTCGTTTAAAGAAAATCTTTAGGAGCTCTAAGTAGGTACGCAAGCAATGCTATTAAAAAGAGAACAAAGAATTCTACTACATTAGTAAAATTTAGAAACATTGGACAGTGAAATGCTTGAAATAAATTAAGCGAGATTATAATACAATTGTGTCTAAAACAATTCCTTTGTTAGGAACGTCTACAAGCAAGGAATTTTTAATAAGATTAAAAGCGGTCAGGTGACTCGTGTTATCCAAACGCTCCCAAACATAATCCGCCATCAGTCGGCAAATGGGACGGCATTATACAAATGAAGTTTTTGTCTTATCCGTTACGTTCTTTTACAAACGTCAAGTAATTTCGGCTTATTTCATTTTGATGTGAGACTCGACTTTTTTGCGACTTGTTCACTTACGGGACGCCTGAAAAAGATCAATGCTATGATCTATGAATCTTTTTATGCTCTTTAAAAAGATTTGTAACTTCGTAAATTAAAAAAGTGATATAATTTTGCTTATTCCTAGCCTATTAATAATAATAACTTCCCGGTGAAACTAGTGTTGCCCAAATTAGTCTTGGTCTTGGTCTTGCAACAAGAGTCTCGCAAGAGTCTCGCAAGTCTCGCAATTACCTTTTAGCCTATTGCTATTCATTAAACGTTATTTTAGATCTCAGAACAAAGTTATAGAGTAGGTATTACGTTACGTTGTTATATTAAGTTGTTCTAATATCTAAAATAACGTTTAATAAATAGCAATAGGCTAAAAGGTAATTGCGAGACTTGCGAGACTCTTGCGAGACTCTTGCTGCAAGACCAAGACTGATTTGGGCAACACTAGGTGAAACCTATCACCGTCACCGAAGTCAGTGCGGGCAGTTACTCAGGAGTAATTTTATAGTGCCCAAGTGATGCCTAGTACGCAAGAGCACTCTTTCTTCCTTTACTCTCATTATCCAGTGGGACAGATAACCGACACGACTGACGATTTTTAGGCGCAGGTCCAACTTTTCACATGCCTATGCGATGCATGGATCACCTTTCTTGTCAGACAATTAGGTGATTAGCCTGCATTGTCCTAACCAAACTTGCAAACAACTAACCTATTATTAAGTCAACAAAATGCTTTCAGACTAGTTTTAATACGATTTATATCAAAGTACGCGTCAAGACCCTCTGAATTATAAACACCAGTCCAATCCGTACCCAAAAGTTTTGTCATTTGATTTAGAGTTTCCATGTGCGTGACGAAGTTTGTATATTTTTGAACTCCCTGCTGTTTACCGCCAGAACTCAGAAGGGACGTTGATTGACACATTATTATTCTAATATGACGTTCGAGTGAAAATATGCTAATCGGGACATATTCACGACTTTTGTATATTAGTAGTTTAATAATATAAAATATATACCCGATATATCTGGTACTCGTAAGTCGTAACACAAGTTAAACTTAGCACGGGATAGTCGTGGTGTATAATATATTAATATGTATATGTATAATATTACTATTTTGTATCTATATTGTTATTAGTATTAATTAATTATGCGTGTATTGTATAAAATATAATTATATCTTTTGCCTGATACCCGTAACACAAGTTCTACTTAGCACGGGATTAGATATTATTTAATTATGTATTAATAATGTTTGTATATTTTTTTTGTGTGTGTGTGAATAAAGAATTTGAATTTTATGTATAACTATTTGTTGGTTGTCACGTTCTTTCATGAAACACAATAAACTTTAAATAGGTACGTAAATAGTAAGGTCAGTTAAACGTAGTTCTGAAATAAGAAAAAATATGCCAACTCGTTTTATTGCTTTTTAGGGTTCCGTAAGGATAGGATATGATAATATGAAGGATAACTACCTCTGTACCTCAGCGGTGTTCACTTGCACTTAGTCGGTCTTTTTCTTGAGCTATACCATAAAACATGCTCGTATAATACCTACTCTTACAAGCTAGGTTTTATAGAAGATCTATATCCGTTTATGGAAATAATGCAAAACCTTTTCATTTTGCTCTTTTCTGGATCCCACCATTCCCATGAGATTTCTATTCAGAAACACAATAATATTATTTGCTGTATTCATCGCAATGTAAAGGTTTTTACAGGATACGAATTTATAAAACACAAAAGGAAAGGTTTCATTCACAACATTAAAGCGAAAAACGAGCAACTTTGAAAGGAGGATTTTGTCCTTTTTTATTCCGCCAACCTTGAAAAACGTCGAAAAAGAGCTCCTTTTGACCAGATTACGTCAATAGATGTTTTGATAAAACATAGGCATACCTGTTTATCATATTTATTACAAAGAAAATAATATTAAATTAATATCTTTATTACAATGCTTAGTACATATATTAATCAATACATAAACCTACAGTTTCGTTAACCCTAAAATACGATACGACATGGACTCCATACACGGTTCCACCACATACACCACATGGACTAAACTTTGTTTGCTTTCGCCCTGTAAAAACTTGGGTCCAAAGTGTTTTTGTTTTCTGACGCACAACCTCCGAGACCCATTTCATATTATTATTTAATTTACATATCGACCAAAAACAAACGACCGTTGTTTTACACTTGCCTAAGATAGTTTGATTAATGAGATATTAAGTACCTAGTCTTAGTCCGTGCCCTAATGGTTAGACCGTTTGGTTTGCACTCGAGAGACTGCAGGTTCGAATCCCAGGTTGCGTGTACCAATGAGACCTTTTCAGATCTCAAGTACATTATACGGACGCTCTAACGGTGAAGGAAAACATCGTGAAGAAGCCCGCACATGGTCGGCCCCAAACGTATTGACCAGTCATTACTCTGGACTATGCTGACTATGTTGTGAGAATACCGTATGTGCTTGGGCAAACCATACGACATTTAAAAACCGAAGGTCTCAGGCACTGCAAGACATTACTTTCAAGAGTGGTTACTTCGCTCGGAGAATACTGTATAAATCATTCATTAATGGATAAAAAGGCCTAAGTTTTTTATAAGTATTCTGACATATTAATTTTTGTTTTTACAATATTGGCTTATTTGGCGTGATATTAACAGAGATCTTTTAAACAGAGAGTTGCTACTATTGTACTTTCTTATCAATCAGAAATACACATTTTGAACCTATGCGACGATTATAGTTACCTAACTCTAATTTCAAAACTTATTATATTTAGAATATGCATAGTTTTAATAAATTATATGTAAATAAGTTCAAATATATTACTCTCATCTATGATAAGTTTTTAACAAAAATTAAAAACCTCCGAATCGTCAAGAAGTGAGAGAGCGGATGATAAATTTTAACTAAGGACACTTTTGATCACGTCAGCTTTCAAACAAGAAAACTAGACACTACGGACGTGACTGCGTGTGTGTGTGTATGTCTACACACACACAAGTCAAAATTTTCCGCCGGGGGTTAAAAACAAATAATGCTATTTCCCTTGTCCAATCTAGAAGCACTCACCTGGTTAATACAATCTCTAAATAGAAAATTCTTTTACACATCAAAGAAGGTACGTAATAAAGAAATGGCAAACGAAAAGATAATTTCCAATTCTTGAGTGTAAAAAGATTTTCCGTGTAAATCGAATCCTATATTTACTCGCTCGACCGCAAAAACGAGAAAATGGCGCCGAATCTCGTACAGATAAAAAATGACACGGACCGAAATTAATTTCATTCGAATCGGATTGGACAATATTTCTACGTGGACGTCATATTGATGTTCCAGGGTCCACTGTGTGAACGGATTACGTGGAACGGATTAAAAAGGCAATGTTTTTGACATTTTTTAACAAATGAATTTGATTTTTACTAAGGGTAATTTCAATTTGTTAAAAGGCACTGGCACTGGAATAACATTTTGTTATGAAATTGTAGGATCAGGATGTAATTTAGGGGGAGCAAAATATAGGTACGCCGCCGCGCCGTACGTTGTACGTTTCTTATTTATAAACTTACAACATATAGTGAAAACGTTCCATTTTATATTTTTCTTCATTTTTCACAATTAATAGAATAAATCTTTTATCTTAAATTATACTTTACTAGATATTTTCCGCGACTTCGTACGCGTAAAAGGAAATCCCGCAGGAACTCTTTATTTTTCCGCGATCAAAACTCATGGTCTACTTTATATCTGTGCTAAATTTCAGGATGATCGGTTAAGTTGTTTTACGTGAAAGCGTAACAATCAAACAAATAAACACATTCACATCTACACTTATACAGGATGTCCCAGAAGTCGACGTCGTCCCTTCGAAGGCTGATAGACCAGCTCATGACTCACCAGAATATCGTAATATGACCTTAGTAAAAAATCTTTAGTTTTCGAGATATTGGCACTTTTAATAATTTCTTAAAAATTACACCTCATGTCAGTTTTTAGACTGCCGCAACTACAATTTCCCGTATTGTGGGATACAAATTTGTATTGCGGAATCCTGACTAGTTCTGCTATTGACCACGGTTATAAACAAAGCTAATAGAGTTTGAACTTTGTAGAAAAAAAGAAAACTTTTCCCTAATCGTGATTTCAAAAACTTTTTCTCCTAACTTTCACTATCCATACTGAACAAAAAATACACCACACTAACCTGGGTTGTTACTTTAAAAAGTTGCTCATTTTATGTAGTTTTTAAAATAGTAAAATAGTTGCTATTAAGCTACGTCAAAAATTTTTTTTTGCTATTTTAAGTGCACAGAGAACACATTTTGAATGTTTTTCTTTAGTTAGAATTTCGATCAAAAACACTCGTTACATTAAAATCAGCCAGATGTTTACTTAAAAATTGTACGTTGAAGTTAATTAATTAATTAATTAACTTAATTCATGCTTACTAAACTTAGAAACTAAACAGAATACAAGGATTTTTTTTAAACTGTAAGGAGAAATGCAAAGAAGGAGAACACATTAATAATATCATTTAATGAGTTAGACTCATTAGAGTGAGAGTAGGTGACGACACGCACGTCTTTTGTTTGTTCTATACATGAGTTTGTTTATTAGTTACAAGTACATTACGCTATTGATGTGCATCGTTTTGTTGTTACTTACTTACTTACTTTTAAAGGATTTTGCATTGTAATCTGGACTTCGTTTGCCTAGTGACTCGGACTTAAGTGTGCTTGGAGACAGTAAAGAACTGACATGGCTCTCTTCTGGACTTTTATGTTTCTGTGATACGCGTCTAGTATACCAGTCATTATGGCGTATACTATACATCAGTATGCTAACATGCATTACATTTACGGGGAATACAGAGACAACGGTGCTGCTGCAGCTAATTTGTATCGCAAAAGGTTAAGGTACTCAAGTCCAGATTAAAATGCAAAATCCGTTTAAAGTAAGAAAACAACAAAACGATGCACATCAATAGCGTAACGTACTTGTAACTAATAAACAAACTCATGTATAGAACAAATAAAAGACGTGCGTGGCGTCACCTATTCTCTCACTCTAATGAGTCTAACTCGTTAAATGATATTATTAATGTGTTCTCCTTCTTTGCATTTCTCCTTACAGTTTAAAAAAAATCCTTGTATTCTGTTTAGTTTCTTAAGTTCGTTCTCATTAAGTTTAGTAAGCATGAATTAAGTTAATTAATTAATTAATTAACTTCAACGTACAATTTTTAAGTAAACATCTGGCTGATTTCAATGTAACGAGTGTTTTTGATCGAAATTCTAACGAAAGAAAATCATTCAAAATGTGTTCTCTGTGCACTTAAAATAGCAAAAAAATTTTTTGACGTAGCTTAATAGCAACTATTTTACTATTTCGAAAACTACATAAAATAAGCAACTTTTTAAAGTAACAACCCAGGTTAGTGTGGTATATTTTTTGTTCAGTATGGATAGTGAAAGTTAGGAGAAAAAGTTTTTGAAATCACGATTAGGGAAAAGTTTTCTTTTTTTCTACAAAGTTCAAACTCTATTAGCTTTGTTTATAACCGTGATCAATAGCAGAACTGATCAGGATTCCGCAATACCAATTTGTATCCCACAATACGGGAAATTGTAGTTGCGGCAGTCTAAAAACTGACATGAGGTGTAATTTTTAAGAAATTATTAAAAGTGCCAATATCTCGAAAACTAAAGATTTTTTACTAAGGTCATATTACGATATTCTGGTGAGTCATGAGCTGGTCTATCAGCCTTCGAAGGGACGACGTCGACTTCTGGGACATCCTGTATAATAAAGAGGAAAACGTTTGTTTGCATTGAATAGGCTCCGAAACTACTGGACCGATTTTGATGAAATTTGGCACAGATGTAGAGTAGTATTGTATATAATTAGGATAAAGTATATAATCATAGATAATACAATATAATAATATTATAATCGTCTAAGCAACATACATCTTAAACTTTACATTAGCTTACTGCTTGGCTAAGAGCTCCTAGGAGCAGAAACTTGGTCTAAGTTTAAAATTCGGATCGCGAAATCTCGCGGGATCCTTATACCATCGTTAATGGCAATTTGGGAGTAAATTAGTAATTTCGTCCAAGAATCCGGAACGTTCGAATATTCATGGAAGATGGAGCTTGGCCGAGGCTTCATAACTCGCCTAAAGCTTCCGACTACACTCAATTACCGAGGAGCCTCGCGGGTGGCGCGCTAGTGCCAGCGGCAAGAAACTATTATTAATAGGTAGCTAATATCTTACATCGCATATTAGCGCCATGCACACGTAAACTTTCAGACCGTGTATTGGGTTGTGTTCCAAACCGCGGAGCGATCTGTGCGGTTATGACTGTGGACTATCTTATTAATTACGACGTCAAATTCGTCCATAGTTTGGACTGACGGCCTCTTACATAATTAATACAACAAAATACACCATCGCTATTAAAACTGTGGAAAATGTGCTGTCATCGACATATAGGTCGCGCAACAAATTAAGATCTTTCGACAAAAGTAGAGGGGGTATGCGCAGAAGTCAGTTTTTGGGTGTGTTTGGCGGTAGCGGGCTCGGACGGGGAGGTGTAGATGCGCCGAACGCATGCCGAACGTGGCTGCCGACACGCTATTGGTACGTTAGTAATATACATTCTTTGCTATTGGTCACATGCGCGAACGATCCCCTCCACTTTCACTGAGCGCTCATAAACCGTTGCGCGACCTGTACCAGATCGGATTGTCAGCTCCGCGCATGTATCAATCCGCGAGTAATAGTGTTCTGTGGCATGTATACGTTTGTTTCATTAGTTTGTTTCGAGGCGCGCTATTTTTATAATAATTACAATGTTTTATTTGACTTCGACGAATATAAATTTATTTATTTTATTAATTTAATTAAGAGTATTATATGAGTATTGTTACCGAAGCTGCTACATTTTTACAGAAAAGTGTGAATACCTACACTGGTCACCAAGATTTTCTGATTAGGTAATATTTTAATGTAATGTAATTGCTTTTTTTCATCTTGTCTTTACGACTTGTTCGATAGTACTTAAATAAGTTCTGTATTTTTTTTTATATCCGAGATACAATAAAAGGTAGATATTGTAACCCGTTTTTCCGTACTATATACTGGAACTCTAAGCAAAGCTTGGTCTCCCAGGTAATTTACATTTAAAAACATACTAAATAAAAGTGAGTCCATGAAATTGCGGTAAAAACTGTTTTTACCGCAATTTCATGGACTCACTTTTTATGGCAGTTTTGTACCTACTCGTCGAGAGCAGCTAACCCTCAAATATACAAAGCTTATAACGTAATTTACACTTTGTAAAAAAACCGCACCTTCTTAGCGGAACATTTAGAACACGCTATCGCTAACACCCGACGCCACTTCCATCGTCGCCGGTCGAACGCAATCAGTCACTACATTAAGACGGTTCTGGCCTGGCCCCTGATCTTCTCATTTGTCTAACTGGACGTGCCTCGATTGTCTTTGGCTACTGAAGGGCTAGTGCATAAGCTCATATGTTGAAATACTTTGAATAATGAGTGGGTTTAATTGTAAGATAGCCTCTCCAGTAGACGTACAGTCTTTTAAAATTAAGAGCCCTTAGTGCCTTGTCACATCTCCACGTCACAAGGCCGACAATGTGAAACGATGCGGTGACGTGGCATGGCACGGTGTGGTGTCGCAGTACGATGCGGTGACGTGACATGGTGTAGTGACGTGACACGGTGCGGTGACGTGACACGGTGCGGTAACGTGACACGGTGCGGTGACG
The DNA here is from genome assembly GCA_905404095.1 of Glaucopsyche alexis. Lineage (NCBI taxonomy): Eukaryota > Metazoa > Arthropoda > Insecta > Lepidoptera > Lycaenidae > Glaucopsyche > Glaucopsyche alexis. The sequence goes on along the minus strand of FR990048.1, from coordinate 22,432,030 downwards.
TGAAACGGTGCGGTGACATGGCACGGTGCGGTGACGTGACACGGTGCGGTGACGTGAAACGGCGCGGTGACGTGAAACGGCGCGGTGACGTGAAACGGTGCGGTGACATGGCACGGTGCGGTGACGTGACACGGTGCGGTGACGTACAACCGATAAGAATTTCGGTATGCATAGACTAGATTTGAAAATTAATACACGTGATGTCTCCTTAAACCACCTCCTCCCCTTGTGGTACTTGGTGATTTTTTGGGACCTCCCCCCCCCCTTTTAGGCATCACGTGATTAATGGACGACCCAGGATCTTCTTAAGTGTTAAATAATTTTAAAGAATCGCTATCTTAAAAATACAGCACCGCGTCTGTGTGAACTGACGCTAAGACCTGGTTTCAGACAGAGGAGTTTTAAGACCAAAAGTTTTAAAAGTCTGTCTGAGCGGAATGGACCGATGCACTTTTGAATTCGCTGATTTTGTGTTCATGGAGTATAGTAATCACCATGAGCAATCCTGGTGGTTTGCTACCGTAAGCTTTAAAAAGCAAGATGTAGACGTATTATTATAGCAACAATATTAGATACGCTACGAAAATAAATGTATCAAGAGCGATACATATCGCTTTCTATTGACGATAGCATAATACTTCGGGTCAATTATTTTTTTCCGCCTGTCCTAGAAACAGACTATAGCGAATTCTCGTACTAAAAAATGTTCAGTCGTAAATGTTCAGTCTCAAGTAAAGCGGTCGCATTCGCATACGCATAAAATTGTGCGCGTGCTAGTAAGACAAAATATACCGAAACTAGAATCATACTACGAATGATAGATTTTTATTTGCAAAAATCTGCCTTCAGGTTATAAGTTCAACCTTTGGCATATTACCTATTTTTCTATTTCTAATAAATTATTTAAACAGTCTACTAGAAATAGAGTAATAATCTACACAAACTGTAAACTGCACTAGAAAGAAAGTCTTGCACATAGACAAGTAGCTTTTAAACTTTTACTCTAATGTCGCGACGCACTTTACTATAAAAGATTTCAAATTTTACTTTGTAGTTAAACAGGAGTCTAAACTTTGACGTGTGGATAGATAACTTTTTGATTAAATGATTAATAGTCCGGGAGTCTTTGAAGCCTACTTAACATAGGGGATGTTAAGTAGGCTTCAAAATCTTAATCTGACGTACCCGATTAAATTTTTATACTTTATTTAACGCCGAGCAAGTAAATTGATTTTCATACGTTGGTTACCAGACATGATACTTATATGGTGTATCCTAATATACGTTCAGTTCTAACTGATCCAATCGGTCGGATTGGATGGATTGGATTTGACAAGATAGACACACTTAAATAAAATACAACTGACGTTGTTTACGTGATTTTTGTAACAATAGTTAATTTCAAAACGATATAAAGTACTCTCCATCCAAAGATTTCACTATACAGTCCATAGGAGTAGTCGATGTTCTAGTATCTATAGTCTATACCAAAAGAACAATCAATCCTCTATTTCTATCAACCGCTATCAGCACTATAGAGTATAAACCTTAGAATAGCAGCTGTAATTTCAAAACGATATCAAAGTTGGACTAAATCCATGGTGCCATAATCCTTTGTAGCGATTATGTACACAGCGCCGGGATCAAAGACGCGATATTTCCATTTCTGTCGCTGATCGTTCTCAAACAATCCACAGAACAAAGGCATTTTTTTCTGAGGAAATATTGTGTATACTCCGCGCACAGTTTACAATTTGTCTATTTATTTTACTTAACAATAATTTTAAATTGTGTTCAATTATAATCTATAGCTTTATATAATCGTTAATGTAAAATTTTCATTTTCATCCTTGTTGTTTTCAATTAAGGGCGGTGAAGATACAATAATATTTTATCTTAAGATTTATCTTAAGATATCTCCTATTTCATAATAAAGTACATGATATGAAAATATCTTAGTGGTCTGTGATAACTGATAGTAATTCATAATAAGTACAATTTTTATGAAAATTGTACTTATTATGAATTACTATCAGTTACTACCTGATAGTAAAAAAGTACTACCTGACTACGTAAATTATATAATCTTTGTTACCCGATCTATTATTACAAATCTATTGACACATCATTTATCAACATTTTAAGCGCTACGCTGGAACGAACATTCATTCAAACATACATGTAACACAGACTGCCAAAATTAATACCCTTCCTTCTGGCTTGGCCGTAGTCGGGTAAAACTGTACAGCAATCTTAACATAAAATATTATAGTATATTTGTCGTCTGTGATTCCTTTTATTCATTAACGGCCCGTTTCAATAACCTATCTAGTACATTAGTACTAAAAAATTGTGCTGAGTTGAGTCCAATATTATGCTCTTTAAGAAATAATTATTAAATTATTTGTTAAAAACTTCGTCATTCAATCATTGCCGGTTTTTTGTAATACAAATTTAATAGTTATTGGTATTGAAACGAGCCGTAAGAAAATATACTAATCAATGTTAGCACATTGATTTAATTATGCAATAATTGTTAAAAGATTACTATCATTTACTCGTAAATTATAATACGTATAAACTAGAGCATAATATTGGACTCATCTCAGCACAATTCATTAAAATAATTAAAATCAACAATAAATAACATTGTATCTACAGAGCCTTTATACAAAACAATAATTTTTCCTCCATTTTATCAATTCGATTTAATTAATCCGTTATCGTGTAACGCTATAGACATTATTCGAAGGTTTTTATCCGATCAGTCGTTAAGGCTTTGATACACAACAGTTTTAACGTCATTATTGTATAGTGCGAAATAAAAACGAGTATATATTATAAATTAAAAAATAAGTTGTATTGTACTCTCTTCTGCTTGTACCTGAAAGACCAGAGAGGAGTTCTAGAACATAGCACTAAATTTTGACAAAAACTCAATTCCATTTTGTAATATCCTTTCTGGACTTCTCAGTCTCAGGGGTCTCTCCCAGCCCCGCCAGCTCCCCTTAAATTCTAACTGATAAAATGTTTGTCATTTTGTAGTATTATTTGTGTAAAATAAACGTTTGATTATGCGCCAAATTGTGCGGTGGGGTGTACTTTTAAGGTACAGGGTGCCGAGGGTACAAAAAAATTGTACAAACTTTTCTTACAGCCTTTAAAATTAGGTTCCCTATTTTTTCGCATAAAATCATATGTCATAATTTTACTTGGCATAATTTCATTTGACCTAATAGTAGTTTCGCATAATATTCATTTGTCATAACTTTCTTAGCATAATTTTTTTTCGCATAATTACTAAAAGCATAATAATTGTTAGGCATACTTATTGTAAGGCATATATTTTTTTACGCATAACGTTCATTAAGAATAATATTTTTTTGCATAATATTAAAAAGCATAAATATATTTACGCATAATGATATTTAAGCATACTATTATATTTACGCATACATCTTTGTAGCATTTTTTTTCACATGATATGAATGATAAATTCTACTGGGTGTGCGAGTTAAGACGAAATAACAATTATAATTGTAATTTTACGACTGATTACGAAATAAAGTCGGACAAAAACACGAACTGCTATCTAATAACATGCCGAGCTAATTATTTTAAATATGTTAGCGGCTTACGGGTGGCCCAAGGGCCACCCCGCCGCAACTAAACCTACTGTTACACATGTTACACAGGTATATGAGTTTAATACCTGCTTTTAATATTTTATTAATATGCGTTTAATTACCTTAACCGTGTTTTCATTATGTCGTTCCATTTTATGTATATTTGTCCCTTGTGGCAGAATGCTTTGAATTTATTATGACAAAAAAATATGCCTAACGAGTTTATGCCAAAAAACAATTATGCCAAAGTATTATTATGACAAGAAAAATTATGCCTTACGAGTTATGTCTCATTAAATTAGGACAAACAATATTAGTCTAAATGATATTTATGCCTAATGATGTAGTATGCCAAAAAACCATTATGCCAAAGTATTATTATGCGTACTAAAATTATGCCAAGTGATGTATGCCAAATGAAATTATGACAAATAAAATTATGCGAAAGAAGAGGATCCCTTAAAATTATTGTGACTTATATTGTAGTAAAAAAATGATATTTTAAAGTGAAATACATATTGCTTATTTTATCTTAAAGTATTCATAAAAATGAGACATGGAAAATCATCCACGTTGAAATAAAATTCATTAAACTTATAAACTTTATTATCTCTTTTCATACTTAGTTTTAAAAAATGTCTTAAATTTCCTTACATTATTTCTGATTCCAAAAAATAAGATTGATACTTTATAATATAATATATTGATACTTTATCAGAATCTAAGAAAAGTGAGTACAATTTTTTGTGCCTTTGGCGTACTGTACCTGAGAATTGGACCACCGCACAATCTGCCGGTACACAAAAGTTCATTGTACACAACTTACTACAATATGACATACATTTTATCCGTAAGAATATACGGGGAGTCTGGTGGGGCTGGATCTCAATATCATTTGTCTAGTACAAAATTAAAATAATCAAATACTTAGGACCCAACACCTATTACAAAATCTTCAAAGATCGCAGAATAATACTATACAATATCATAATAGGTCGACTGTGTATGACAGGCTTTATCCGTTCTGACGCGTCACCGTCCCGATAAATTGTGTTTCTATTTCAAACGACTTTTCCCCTTTACTGTACATCAACATTTTTTCATCCCTTTTGATACCCAAATAAATTAAAATTCGTTTTCAATCACATCGTGAAAGGGGTTTTCTCACATTTTTGTGCTGAGGTAAAAGTTTGGTGAAAGTGAAAAATTTAATAGACCAGAAGTGAACAGCAGATTTAATATTTCCCAAGCGTATCTATATTAATGTTTGTTATATAATCATAATAGCCTTGCAGCCTAGAAACTTATTTCACCTCCCCTTACAACCTTAGTAGCGGAAAAGATTATACAATTTCAAAAATACAATAGCAAAACCTAATTTAAAATTACATATGGCAGATGTGGCATTTTGAATATTGCCGCATTCCCGATTCAGTGTGGCCCCCGCATTATTATTCCGTAGCGGGCTGCAATGCAACCTGCACCCCATCTCGTAGCGCCGTAGCGGACGTGCTACGACGTATCTACGACGTAGCAAGTGTCCAAGCGTCTAAAATGAGGAAGCATTCTCAATATTGTTATACTTCCTCTGAAACCTTATATGAAAAATATTTTAGAAACATACACTTTGGATTGATTTAGCGAAAAAAAAGCTTAGCATTTACCTTTGATAGGTATTTTAGCAAGATTGATAGAAATATTGATTTTAAATACAGTTACAGACAAAAATAGAAGTAATAAAGAAAAGACAACCTCTGTGGCTTAGTGATCAGCGTATTGGCACTCAGAGGTCGCGGGTACAAAACGCACCAAAAAAGTTTTCTGTGTTCCTGGGTCATGGATGTGTATAAAATATGTGAATCATAAAATAAAAATCTTAAATATAATATGTATAGTATAAAAGTTTTCAATATATTACCATTGCCTCGTACCCGTAACACAAGTTCTTCGAGAACATATCACGGGACTAGATTGAGGTGGTTTGAAAGCGTCAAATAATTTTAAAATGGATTAAAACCGAATTCTAACGACAGTTCTTTGTTTCTGAATTAATCTCGTACCTGTGATGAGTGAAGTTCTTCGGATACTTAGTACAGAACTAGATTGACGAGGTGTAGAAGCGTTCATAGAAATGTAGGTAACACTGAAAATGTTTAGAACTGGCCATTTAGAAACATTGCAAATGAAAACTTTTTTTTAATTTCAATTTTAGAACTCTTTAGTAACCTAATATAGTATATTGCATTCATTTGTCATTTGTTTTTGTGAATTGGCGGCAAATTTAAAACTCTTGTTACGCGTGAAAATGAACCTAACGCGAGAAAATTTTCGGTCAATGATTTACTATGACTTTCGTTGTGGGCTTACTCAACAACAAAGCTATAATAGGCTGCGATAAGCATTTCTTATGAAGCCCCATCTGGTGCCAGTATTTACAATTGATTTAACGAGTTTAAGCGTGGGCGTAGCAATCTCAATGATGATCCGCGTGAGGGACGTCCTTTAACAGCGACTACTGAAAATAACATCAGTGCTGTGCAACGTATGATAGAGGAAGATAAGAGAGTGACCTATCAGCAGATACGGGCAAGCCTAGGCATTGGTATGAGTCAAGTTCAAAAAATATTACACGAACATTTAGGCATCAGGAAGCTTTGTACCAGATGGATTCCTCATACTTTAACCGACGACCAGAAACACCTTCGCATGGACTGGTGTCGCCAAATGTTAGATAAGTTCATCGGCGGTGACTCAAATGTTGTATTTGACATCGTCACAGGTGGTGAAAGCTGGATATATTGCTAGGAACCCGAAACCAAAAGACGATCAGCTAAGTGGGTGTTTCTTGGCCGATACTGGAAAGGAAACACCCCCTTTCCAGTATCGGCCAACTAAGATAAAGAAAGGGAAAAGTCAAGGAAATAAGATGATTGCCTCATTCTTTGGTCGAAAAGGTCATTTCGTGACAGTTGTGCTAGAAGATGGAAGGACAGTTACTGCAGACTGGTATGTCAATTGCTGGTATGCCTGTTATCTTGGAAAAAAATCGACATCCTCCTTCACCACGACAATGCTTCAGCGCACTCCGCAAAACGGACAGTTGAATATTTGACTATGGCAGGTGTCGAGATAATGAGTCATCCGCCATACACCCCTGGCCTGGCGCCCTGCGACTTTCATTTATTTCCAAGAACTAAAGATAAAATTTGAGGTATTCGCTTTACGAGCCCTGAAGAAAGCGTACGAAAATGCCATAGAAGAGACCCCTTAGGAAGAATGGGCCCATTGCTTTTCTCAGTGGTTCCATCGAATGCGACGGTGTGTAGAGGAACGGAGATTACTTCGAAAAACATTAATTAAATAAAAGTATTGGCAACTTTCTACTTTAAGCCGTTTTTCATTTTCTAAACATTTGCAGTGTTCCCTAGGTATTATTATTATTATTATAATTCTCAGCGGAGCAGAACAGCCTGAAAATCCAAACAAAATTTAACCGTTAATAACTACGAATATTGGCTCCCAAGACAAAAATAATATGGTAGGTATTTATTATGACCAAACTTTGCCTGTTTTAAATTGTACTAGCTTTTGCCCGCGGCTTCACCCACCTAAATTTTATTAGCGCGCGCCCGCGCGCCCGAACACTGTACTTTGTTGAGATAAAAAAAATCTATATCCTTTGCCGGGACCCAAAGTATGTCTGTACCAAATTTCATGAAAATCAGTTCAGCAGCTAAAACGTGAAGAGGTAACAGACAGGCACACTTTCGCATTTATAATATTAAGTATAGATTTATAACAGGTAAATTTTATTCTAGATTTTTCGTATATTGCATATTATGTTCTTTTTTAATTAAATCACGAACTTCGCATTTAAAAAGACACAAGTTTAACTCATACTTTAATTACCGTTTGAAAGAAAATCAAGCAAAACTACGGGGTTTTTCTCACAATTAAAAAGTTGTTTCGTGTTAACTCTCACCTCGCTAACAAGAAAGTTAGTAATTCAGACTTAAGATTGTGTTATAAAAAATTCAGTATTAAACGAACGGATTACACAATAATAAATACCTACCCCCTTACTAATAAAAATATTTATCCAGTAGATAAATATTTTTATTAATAAGAGAGAGTCGCAATTACAATGTTTTGTCCTTGTCTTATACGTTGGAAATATCGCTTGACAGACAAGGACAAAACATTGTATTGCTTATCTACTGGATAAATATTTTTATTAGTAAGGGGGATAATAAATAAATAAAATAAAAAATAAAAAATAAAAAAGCCTTTTATTTCCTCTAAATTACACTACTTCTCATTTACTCTTACATAGTATTTTATACAAAATTTACCTAATATTATACATAGCTGTTATTGATATTTAAAAGCAGAAAAATAACTCTGTATTAATTTATGAATCTATGTACTACTTGCTAAATTATCTAATACTAGTAAATTATAACTAAAAATAATAGGTGGTACATAGCTGGTAAAAGTATTTTTAATTTTTCTTTCAGTGAGGAACCCCTCTCAGGTAAAGGCCTCTTCCAAACTAGACCATTTTTCCCTGTCATGAGCCACGCTGTGCCATTTTGACCCGGCTACTTTTTTTATATCATCATCCCAGCGAGCCAATGGCCTACCTTTGTGTCGTTTTCCTTGTGGCCCTTTCCATGTGGTGACTGTTTTCGTCCAACGGTGGTCTGTTGACCTAATAACATGTCCTGCCCATTTCCACTTTAGCTTCTGTGCGTGCATTAGAGCGTCTATTACTTTTGTCTTGGATCTTATCTCTGCATGTCTGATTTTTTGAATTCTTTTCACGTTTACCATGCTGCGTTCCAGAGCCCTCTGACAGGTAGTTATTTTATTCTTTACGATATTTGTGAATTTCCATGTTTGGCATCCGTAGGTCAGACATGGGATAAGGCACGTATCCATAGCCCTTTTCTTTAATTGTATAGGCATCATATCGCTTTTGAATACTTCTGTGCAACTCCAATATTTGTTCCATGTGTTCTTAATTCTTCTTTCTATTTCCAATATATTGTTATTTCTTTTAAATCCTATTTGTTTTCCTAAATATATGTATTCTTCTACGTACTCTAAATTTTCATTATTTATTTTTATGTCCTTTCTTTTGAAGTTTGTCATAATTTTTGTTTTTGAGATGTTTATCTGGAGTCCCGCAGATCGACTAGCTCTACATAAGTCAGTAATCATGTTTTGTAACTGAGCGCTGGTTTTGGCAAATAGAACCAAATCGTCTGCAAATCTCAAATGACTTAAATATTTGCCCTGTATGTATAAGCCTTGTTTTTTCCAATCTAGTTTGCTTATGACATTTTCTAATACAGCGACAAATATATTTGGAGATATGGGGTCTCCCTGCCTCACGCCCCTTTCTATCGCAAACGATGGTCCCAAGGTTTCTAACCTGACTCTACTAGTACATTTTTTGTAAATATTTTTTAAAATCTCTATATAGTCTAACGCTACTTCCTGTGCCTCAAGAGCTTCCCATATACCAGTGTGAAATACAGTGTCGAAAGCTTTTTGATAGTCGATATAGGCAATATACAATGGGCTGTTGTACTCTTGATGTTTTTCTATGATGAGTTCAAGTGTATGAATGTGGTCTATTGTCGAATATCCTTTTCTAAAGCCCGCCTGTTCGATGGGTTGTTTTTGCTCGAGGTATGGTCTCAATCTGTTATTTATAATCGTGGAGAAAAGCTTATATAGAGTGGGTAGCAAGCTTATCGGCCTATAATTGCCGATATTCCTAGGATCTCCTTTTTTGTAGAGCAGGATTATGATAGAGTCAGACCATTGGGTTGGGGTTTCGAGAGTTTTTATTATCATATTAAATAAATTTGTGATTGGTAGAGCTAGTACTTTATGGGCACGTTTGATTGCTTCGTTTGTAATATTATCAGCTCCCGGGCTTTTCTCGGTTTTCAGTTTTTTTATCGCTTGTACTATTTCTTCGCAATCTGCAGGTTGTATGCGGCTCTCAAGTTTGAAAAGTGTTTCACACTGGACCTCTCTCTCTGTCGCGCTATACAAATTTTTGTAGAAGTCAGTTGCAATATTTATAATTTCTTTCCGATTATACCTGCACCCTTCAGCGTTCTTCAAGCTTTCGATCCAATTTTTCTTTGTTTGCAATTCTTTATAACCTTTTTTTAAGCTTGCTTTTTGTTCGAGATGCTTTTTAATTGTATTCATTTTATGTTTTTTGTAATCTATTTTAATGTATTTGCTTATTAATTTATATAGAGCCTTTAATTCGTTCTTCATAGCTCGAGTTTTTCCGCTAGTGTTTTTTAATTGTTGTCTCCTTTTTATTAGCTTCTTAGTTTCATCAGATAATACATTTCGTTCTTTGTTAGCAGTATTTTTACTTTTGGAAGCATATCTTAAGCTTAGTTGGATAGAGCTTATTAATTTGTCATAATAGTTTTGAACCGACTCTTCTTGTTTCTGATCTAGCAGTGCAGGTACAAATTTCTTTAGTGACTCTATGTATGAACTTATTTCTTCTTCTGTTTGAAGTGCGCTATATTTGTTATTATTGTTGTAACTTGCTCTACTTTTTACTGGTTTTTTGAGTGTGATTGCTGCTCGAAGGAGTCTGTGATCTGATGGATAATTGATATGTAGAGTTTCAATATTTTGAAATATTTGTGGTGTATTAGTCATGATAAAGTCGATTTCGTTTTTATATTTGTCATTTGGAGAGCGCCATGTCCATCTTTTTTTCGGGTTCTTTTTGTAGAATGTGTTGATGATTGATAGCTTGTTTGCCAATGCAAATTCTATGAGTCTTTGGCCTCTGGCATTTCTATTGCCGTAACCATTTTGTTTCGTAATTAATTGTTCGTCTTTTAGCGGTTTACCAATTTTGGCGTTAAAGTCTCCCATTAGAATTATATCTTTATATGCCATGTTCATAGCTTTGTAGATGTATTCATAAAAATTGTCGACTTCTTCTTCCTTAGCAGCTTCGGTGGGAGCATAAGCTTGAATCACTGTAAGTTTCCTATTTGGTAAAACTAAGTGTATCAAAGCTACTCGTTCCGAAATACCGATATAGCTCTCAAGGTACTGTTTTAAATATTTCTTAATTATAAAGCCGACTCCATGCAAACCTGGCGTCTCTCCTGTGTGACAGAGAATAAATTCTTCATATTCTGCTATTTCGTTGCCAAGGCGTCGAGCTTCAGATATACCGATAATGTCATACTTTATATTCGAAAGGGCTTCTCTTAATTCAATTATTTTTTCTTGCGTTGACAATGTTCGAACGTTGTAGGTGCATATATATAACGGTTTTTCTTTAGTATGAATTTGATTTTTCGGGGAATTTGGACAGATTTGATTTGTGTTGTTTGGAAGGTTGTGGTCATAATCTTCCACGGTGACCAGCCGGCTTGGAAGATGCTTTTCTTTGTCTATTTTTCTCTTTTTTATTACTCTACCAATGAGAGGGGCTTCTGGTTGCTAGTTGGAGTCATTATTACTTTGGAGCGTTTGGTTAGTAGCAGGAGCTTTATTTATTAGATAATTTAGCAAACCTGGTTTTGTTGCTCCTTCAGAACGGTTGGGAAACGGTGTGGTATTCAAAGAAGATGTTTTATTCTTTTTGCTAATTTGAGACCTAGGTTTATGATTCGCCTGTATTTCTTGAGGGGATGAGGAAAGGACTCTCTTTTTATTTTTTTCCGGAGTATGTGCATGTTCTGATTTTTTAAGTATTACTAGTTTGTCATACTTAATTACTGCTTTATTTCCCTTTTCTATTTCTATTTTAATTTGTTTTTGCAGCTCTCTTCTTTTTTCCAAAACATGTTGCGGATAGTCCTCTTTTATATAATAGTTAGTGTCTCTTAATAGCTTTTTCTGCTTGATAATTTCTATTTTTTTACCAAAAGTTGTAAGGGTTAGTACAATTGGTCGAGGATTTTCTCCTTTTTTTCCTATTCTTTTTACTTCTTGAAGGTCTTGTTGGGATATATGTAATGATAGATTTTTATAAAGGAAATCAATAACTATTTTTTCAAGGTCTGAGTAGAGATGCTCTCGTTCCTCTACGCCGAAAATCACAACGTTTCTTTTCCTCGCTTGTTTTTCCAGTGTGTCTAATCTTTGCTCTTGTTTGTGTACTTTTTGTTTTAAGTCTTCATACTTTTCTTCCCAAGCGTTAAATCTGGCATCAATTATTTTGTTTATATTTTCCGTGACATTTTCTGTAACTTTTGCTGCACTTTCTCTTATTGTATTTTTTTGTTCGTCTAATTCCTTCTGAATTGTTCGTAGAGTAGCTAGAACTTCTTCCATGTTTAAATTACAGCGATAATTCAACTTTTTATAATTTATTTACAATATTTACATACATGTAACGCCCTCTGTCGGTGAATAGATGTATTATTGATTTTTGAAATCGTATGTAGATGTCGCTGTACTGTTACTTTCTCTACTTGTCGGTAGGTGGCGTAGTTTGGATTCTCAGTTTGTCACTAGATGGCGTAGTTGGTACGTTTTTTCTCGTAATGACAATGTAGATTTTGAATATTTTTTTCGTTATAGGTTATGTTGTTGCCGAAAAGTAGAAAAGTTTTGGAATTGACCGGTATGCTGCTGATTTCTGTTGCAATGGTTTCTGTTTCCGTAAATTTGATATTTTATTCACTTTGTTTTGTGTCCGATGTAATAATTAACACGAAAAAAGTCACTGATTAGTATCAACAGTAAGGGGGATAATATATAATAATAATATATTACTAGCTAGCTTTTACTCACAACTTGGTTCATGTCAATTATTAGCGACAAGCCCCGGCTTATCATTGGTGCAATAATCTTACTAATATTATAAATGTGAAAGTTTGTGAGGATGTATGGATGGATGTTTGTTCCTCTTTCACGCAAAAACTACCAAACGGATTTCAATGAAATTTGGTATGGTAGTAGATTAGGCTCTGGATTAAAACATAGGCTACTTTTTATCCCGAAAAAGTACAGTGTTCCCGCAGGATACCCGATACTACATTTACGCGGGCGAAGCTGCGGGAAGCAGCTAGTAATATAATAAACCTTCCACTTAAATCATTTTAAATATTGCTGAAAACTACATTGAACCTCATGAAACTACATTTCGACTTCATTTAATACTATGTAAAGATATAAGATGTAAAGATGTCAAATATTTTTGCCGCAATAAAAGACTTGTTTTCTGTGACTTCATTTGTACAAAACAAAAAACCTATATAAGTATCTTACGGCATCGTTTCTCAACTGGGGGGTCGCAACACTTTGGGGGTCGAGTTTGTTGCTAAGGGGGGTCGCAGACTGTTGAAAAATATCAAAATAAACAAATACAAACTACATATAAGTACAAAAGATTAGGTTTTTCGAACGAGTTCTGTATAGAACGTCGAAAAATCGTTCGAACGGTCGAACCAGTGAAGGCTAATATAACATGTAGCTGATAAAATTAGCGCGATATGTGCATATTATAATAATTTTATAATGACGGGGTCGTAAGACATTTAACTTAACTTTTTGGCTTTTTCGTGGGTCGCGACATAAAAAAGGTTGAGAAACGATCTCTTACGGTAACCTTACATAAGCCCAGCAGCCTTCATTTATTTTCAACCCATTCAACGATTTATGTGTGTTATTAGTGATTTATAATATTTCACATATAAATAAAAAACAAACTTAAATATACATTTATAATGTTAGTTAGTATACTTATTCTGATACTGTATTTTATTGACGTGTATAATACACTTATATATACGGTACGTGAAGTTATCGAGACAATATAAATTAGCAACTAAAAATTAAATATTTATTGATTAATTTAACTCCGAGTTTTGCCAATTAGGCTTCATTAGTAAGTTACAAAGTTTTGTTTTTGTTTGTTGCTAATTATGTAAATTACTAATAAAGGTTGTATAATAATACTAAAGAGTTACGTTTAGATGTGTGCTCAATTTTTTAATCACGAACAAATAGATGGCATCTATTAAAATCTCTATGTTGAATTACTACTAAAGAACTTTTAACATCCTGCGTGGTCCAGTGGTTTAGTGGTTTATCTTGGCTCTTAACCCGGAGTGTGGAGTTCGATTCCCGCGTAGGAACAACAAAAAATGTTGTTTTCAAGTTTGGTTAGGACAATGCAGGCTGATTGTCTGACAAGAAAGATGATCCATGCGTTGGATGGGCATGTAAAAAGTCGCTCCTGTGCCTGATCTCTCGTCATTCGTGTCGGCCAACCCACTGCGTTACAAGAGTAAAGGAAGAGAGAGTGCTCTTGTGTACTGCGCACACACTTGGGCACTATAAAATAACTCCTGTGTAGCTGGCTTGGTTTCAATGACCGGCCACCGTCACCGTAATCGGTGTGGGAAGCTATTATTATTATTACTAAAAAATTATATATTAACCCCCTTACTATTAAACGCTGTATAAGCTTTGATAGTTATACAGTGTTTTGTCTTTTTTAATCGAATTAAAAATAACACTTGTGTGACGTGAAAAAAATACTGTATAACTATTCAAAGCTTATACAGCGTTTATTAGTAAGGGGCTATGTAGATAGATAACTTACGAGACGATTTTAAGACCTTGGACTACATTAGTATATTTTTCATGTTAGCAACTTACAACACTAAAATAACAAACTGCATATCGACACAACGCAGAGCCTGACTGAGTATCATGGCCATTACTAAATGATCAACTTTCGCTGGCTTAACGCCAGATCGCAGTGCTGCCAACACTCCCAAATTAAACTCACAACTACCCAAGTACACAGCACTGGAGATTGCCTTCCTTTGACACATTATAACGTAACATTGTTCTTTGGTACATCAACACACTCGGGTCACTGTAACAGTAGCCATACACCATACTGTCTCCGTTAATATACACTACCAACGTATAACTGTCAAGTCAATTCAAGCCCATCCACGGTTAGTTCTAACTGATCCAATCGACAGCGTTATTCCGATATGGTAGGTATTCCGGTAGGTATTGTGTATGGCTACTGTGGGAATAGTAGTGGTAAGCCCCAACTGAAAATCTTCGACCGAGCAAGTTGGTATGCTCGATCAGGCAGAAGCCCACTTGAAAGCTTTACAGATGATGTATATATAGTTCCAAACTTCAGAAACTTCGATAGCGCGATTCAGGACTGTGCGCTGATTGGTCCGCCACACTACCATAGAAGCACAAATAGACATAGAAAAAAATATTATATTTCCATGTCGAAATTTTATGAATAATAATAATAGAATGAAGTAATATTACTATTATATTGATTTAAAACGGCAAAAGCTTAGATGAAATTAAAGCTGATAGATTTTGATACATATTTTTTTTTTCACTTTTACTTTCAAATTTATTTGTTAGTATTTAGTTATTTAAAAAAATAACTTGCAAATCTTTACATTCGCAGTTTATTTCTTGTTTCATTTCTGAATTTCTACATCAAATGGAAATGATCAGAAGAGAATGTTTATCGCGCCAATATTTTCCACAAAAGCACTTTCAGGCGTTGCTGTTATGAAAAAGCGACCCTCACACAAACGAGAAAATAAATTGAATGAAGAAACCACGTGATCAAATATTAGGTATTACAAGGGCCCGTACAAATGGGATTTCGCTCGTCGCTAGTGCTACCAAGAACCTAGATGAAGTACAATATCAAAACGTTAACGATTTTATAAAGAACTAGGTTTTACCCGCGGCTCCGTTCGCGTAACTACAGTATCCACGGGAACACTGTACGTTTTCGGGATAAAAAGTAGTCTATGTTTTTAATCCAGAGTCTAAACGACTACTATACCAAATTTCATCGAAATCCGTTCAGTAGTTTTTGCGTGAAACAGTAACAAATATGGCATCTATCCATCCATCCACACAAATTTTCACATTTATAATATTTATTAGCCGTTGTCCGCGGCTCCGTCCGCGTAAATACAGTGTCCTTCGGGAACACTGTATTTTTCAGTATAAAAAGTAGCCTATGTTGTAATCAAGAGTCTAAACTACTAAGATACCAAATATCATCAAAATCCGTTTAGTAGTTTTTGAATGAAAGAGTAACAAACAGCCATCCATCCATCCATCCATACATCCTGACAAACTTTTAAATTTATAATATTAGTAGGATTAAGTATGTGTTTAACCACGCGATTGTGTGACAGTTTATAATTTTCGAACTTTGTTAATATGACCTTACATTGTCCCCATATAAAAGTCGTACAAGCAGGTGACGTCACACGCTAGTAATGTTGCTACGAAATGTATGGCCATATGCACAAATGTGTTGTTCATACATACCATATTATGTAGATATATCTTTTTATATGTGATGAACTAATTATGTAGGATTTTTACACTTTAAGTTATAAAAAATATTTTCACTTTTTGTGACTTTGAAATGCATATCATTAGAAAACTAGGCTACCAGCCCAAATGATATCCTACAATATTTTATAGAACTCACGTTCATATTTGCTGGTACCGACTTCAAAATTAAGAAGATTAAGTAGAGAAATAGCCAAATTTAAAAGGGGAATTATTTATAAAATAAGTTTTATTTCCTACTTTTTTGTGTATTTTTACTTTGGAAGTCGGTTTAATTTTTTGTTTAAAAATAATAATTTCACCCTTTTTAGTGATATATCTTGTTAAGTTATTATTAATACTTCTTAAAAACGTCTAAAATAAACGATCGAATGTATAACTGAATACGCGCCAAGCTTCCACTAGGTATTGTTATTAAGATGATTATGATGATAACTGTAAGTTACAAAGTGGCATATGTTTGCAGTTCTTTAAACGATTCCGAAATTTCCTAACGCAAATCTTTAAAGACTGAGGAGTTCTGTTCAGTGCTTTTGGATTCAGGGTTTACCTTGGTACGTCTCATTCTTTGGTAGCATATGCTTGTACTTGTACTGCTACTTCAGTAAAAGTCAAAATCACTATTTGTGTCGATATAAATTTCGAGGAGTTCCCTCGATTCCTCATGGATCGCATCATCACGTTTCCACTTTAGTGACTAAAGGACCAATTTCGAATTAAACCCTTTACAACAACAAAAGAATTTTGCAAATATGTCCATAAACGGCAGAGTAATGTTCAAAGATCTCCGTGTTTGTGTGAAATACTATGAGAAGTACCTTCTTTTTCATCATAATGTGATGATGTATGCTGTGATAGTGGTGGTGATGATGATGATAACTCTAATTGACAAAGTGGCATATGCTTGCAGTTCTTTAAACAACGCCATAATCCCCAAACATGTATCTATAAGGAGTCAGGAGTTCTGTTCTGTACTTTTGGATCTAGGGTATACCTTGGAGCAAAATCTTACTTTTTGGTAGCATATGCTTGGACTACTTCAGAAAAAGTCGAAATCATCAATTATGTGTCCATATGAATTTTGAGGAGTTCCCTCGTTTCCTCATGGATCCCATCATCAGGTCACCAATGTTCTAAAAATGGGACCAACTTTGGATTATACCTTTTACATTTAAGAAATAATTTTGAAAATCGGCCAACAGATGGCGGAGTTATCCGCGAACATACAAAAAAAAAGACAAAAAAAAATATACAGCCGAACGTATAACCGCCTCCTTTTTTTGGAAGTCGGTTAAAAAACATATTTTTACGTGTAGGAAAAAACCCAATTGTTTGGTATATCTAGGTTTAACAATACTCAGACAAAAGCCCTTTTTAGAGGCTTAACATACGGTTAGTAATCGAGACAGCTTTTTATTGATATGGTATAGTATGGTAGATTTAGATATGTGTATTGTGTATGATATGTAACAATAGGCTAAAAATTTATTCAGTAATCAATAAACTTAACAATCCTAAGCAGTATATGAATTGGGAATATTAACACACTAAATTAAAGTTCTCGAATCTAATACACCTACAAAATCACGTGACAATGTTTTTAAGTAATATAAAAAAGCGGTCAAGTTCGAGTCGGACTCGCGCATCGAGGGTTCCGTACAAACCTGTAGTGATTTTGTTACAGCTTAAAGGTATTATTAACTCGAGTATTTCATATGAATTTCAATTTAATACCTCTACGCGTTCATGAGGAAAGGGGTAGTTAGTTCAAGATTAATAAAAATATTTTTACTATACGATGTAACAAAAAATTTACGGTTTTCGTAATTTTTCCTTTATTTGCGCTATAAGACGTTGCTTCGTACCAAATTTCAAGATTCTGAGTGCGCGGGAAGTACCCAGTAGGTTTTAATTCCCTAGCGAGTGTCGAAAATTTGCGGAAATTTTCGGCATAAACGGCTATATCTTTTGATTGCGTTGGCTTAGAAGTTTAACTTTTTTCTTAGCTCCAAGGGACATTAGACCTGAGTATTTGATTTATATCAAATACTCAGGTCTAATGGTCTAATGTCCCTTGAGTTAAGAAAAAGTCAAACTACCATCATCTATATCAAGCTGGAATTTAAATTCAAATTTAATTCCAGCTTGATACCTCCCCCCGTTCCTTTTTTTCTTTCCGTTTTTTCCATTAGAGGCACGGAACCCTAAAAAGTATTTAAAGTTGTGGACAGAATATAAGAAATTATCTTAAGAAAACCAGAGCGCTCGTAACGCGATAACAATAATATAATAAACTCGAGTCTACCTTAAATTTCATCCTTATCAAATATACTGTATAAATTAATTAATTTTCCCCGCAATAACGCAGATCCCGTGTTCCTTGCTTATTAATTGCTTTAAGTCGTGGAGCGTGTCGTGTATGATAATGCAGAATTTAATATTCATATCTCAGTAAATTCATACATCATAATCTATCACGCATAATGTATGACGATAGAAAACCATTGGTAGATCGAAAATATCTTTCCTATGACAGTTTGAAAAACACTTAGGCGAGTGGCATATTCCACATGAAATAAGTAGGTACCAAAACACCTTTACTGATTAAAGAATGGATTTAAAGCAAATGATATGTTATTGATTGTACTGTAGGTTCTTGGTGGAAATTCATGTTTCACAGTAATAATCGACCTGATGATGACGTTGTCGAAACCGGTCGTGTAATATATTAAAATTAATATTAAAGTGGAAATAGTGCAAGAAATATTGTGTATTATTACTGTAAAGCAAATGAAGTCTAAAAATCTCAAATGAAAAAAAATATAATGTGTAACATTTTATGAAAATATTAAAAAAAACAATGATTGGCTTAGTACGATTTTCTATTATGAATTATGATTAAAAAATACGGAAACTTTTCCATTAAACAGTGAAAGAATACAACGTCAAAATTTAAAAATACTGAAATATTTTATTCGAATTTGACGGTCAACTCAACCACCGCGCGCTCATTCGTCAATTCAAATAGCGCACGCCGCGACTTCCTGTTACACACTTCCATTCTATTTCACGAAATCGCTCCCATAAATTGCAAGAAAGCGAGAGGAAAGATGTTAGCTGTTACACATCAATAATTTTCTTAATGTGCGTTCATACGGCCAATATTTGAGCAATAAATGCTCGGCAATTAGTGAATGGAAGAACCGGTCTGATTTTGAGAACCGGGAATTTTGGGACTGGGCAATTTCGGAACCGGGATTTCCCGGGAAATTCGGGAATTTCGAGACTGGTGTGAAGGCATGAAATACAAGTATAATTACTGTCTAAAAAGTAATTCAAAATATAATAATAACATTTTATAGTACAATTACAAATTAAATAAGGTTTTAATGGCAACTCAACAAATTAGCCAACATGTCATCGCCATATTAATGACAATACTACTGGCGATAGTAAAGAGCCGTATGTCATTTTAGTTTATTAGCATTTATTGGTGGTTCTTAAATATGTTATTTCGAGTTATTTGATTTTTGCAAAACATCAAATAGTTGGGGTGCCCATAATGCTATTAGTATACATGCTCGAACGTCTAGGTAACCTATTAGAAGTGACAAATTAGATAATTAAAAGACTAAATAACCAGACACATACTGACAATAGCTGACACATATAGTGTGTCAGCATTTAGCAGTCGTCGTCCTGCGTGGTTAAAAAGTTGTAAAAATGACCATGACATAGATATGCTGAACGCGTCAGATTATAATTAGTGTTGTTCATGCGCAAATAAGTCTCTGATATCAGATATATTCATATGAAGTGTATATTAATCTGACGATTTGCGTGAAAGGTGGGAAGGGGTAAAAAAAATTTACTCGAGTGTCAGAAGTTCAATTCAGTGAATCCTACAGATGTTCCAATTTGAAATTAAAATTTTAAAATTAATATAATGCGTAACTATTTTTATAAGGACAATAAAGAGTATTTAAAGGACAATAGGTAAAATCCATCTAAACTGCTCACCAACCCCAAAAGCAACCAATATGCATATTAGTAGGTATACGAATATATACGTATATATTTATTAAAAAAAAACAGACGCCATACAGACCTTGTAGGCCAAGTCCCAAGATGTTCTATTTAATCGTCAATACCAGTATTGGCTACTATGTCAGTCGATGTGTGGTGCTATCATACTACATATTAATATTAAATACGGCATAATATTATGGTTATTATTTCCACGCACCGCTCACAGTTAACTTTTATGTACAGAATCAATTATCTAATATTATGAACTACTCATTCTATCATTTTATATATTTTTCATTTTTGTCTTTAATTCGCTTTCGGAAATAATTAAAAATTATTTTTAGCTAATATTTACAATTACCGATGATAGTTTACTTAAGTACTTGTAAATTTTAATACAATTTATTCGGTACCGAAAGTACCGAAATTCCCGGTTATAAATTTTTGATTCCCGGTTCTCAGAGCAATTCAAAATTTCGGGAATTCCCGGGAATTTCGGGACCGGGATTTCCCGGTTCCATACCCTATCGGCAATACAGATGGATCAATCTGAAATATCGTAATTAGTGGAGCGATGTGGAGGAATCTTAAAATATTTCGGCAATTGTTTCAGCAATATTGCTTCTAGAGGCTCCATAATATATTCCATATTGCTCAGCGTCGCTGATACGAATTGCGGTTTTTTTTTTTCAACTGAATTGCTCGTATATTTAAAAGTATTGTCTAATTTCTTGTAGTTTCTCCTTGTCGCTCAATATTGTAGTTGCAAAACATTTTCCCAAATTGAAGCTTGTTACCGTTGCCGTAAATTGCTTGATATTTTGTCATGTTGCAATCGCCCATAATTGCCCATAGTTGATCAATATTTGTTACCCATGTAAGCACACCTTTATACTTTAGCAATACTCAAACACACATATTATGTAGCAAATGTGCAATAAATTCTCTTCACAGCTTATTATTATTATCTGTATCTTTTAACACAATACGTAAATATTACCTACAATGGAACTTCAGTATTACATATTCTGCATACGATTAAAGTAAACAAACCTTTATTTTTCGTATCTCAAAAACTGCCCTACAATGTAACATTTTGTATTAAAAATAGTTAGCCTCGCTTTGTAAAAGCTTATTACTATTTAGTTTACTCGTGCACTTTACATTTTACACTTCAGAAAGCATTTTTAATATTAGTGCATAATTTGTAATGCATGTTTTATTTTAACATTATAAATAAACAAGTTGTCTAATGCGGTTACTTGTGTATGTTATTGTAGAAATATTAAAGTTCTATATTTTAATATTTCTACATGAACAATTCATACCCACGTAGGTATTTTATTGTGTTTTGCGTATTTTTACTACAAAGATCAAGTGGGATAAGTACCAACGCTATTTAAGAAAATATAAAATACTCCCGCGATATTTTGCCGCGATAAAAAGCCTAAGTTCTTCCTCGTGGTCTAATCTATACCTGTGCCAAATTTCAACATATTGGTCCTGTAGTTTCGGAGCCTATTCAATGCAAACAAACAAACATAAACAAAGAAATCTTTTCTCCTTATACTAGCTGTTGCCCGCGGCTCCGCCCGCTAAATACAGTATCCTATGGGAACTTTTTTATCCTTTATCTACTATATTTTTTATCCCGAAAAAGTACAGCTTTTTCGGGATAAGAAATATCCTATGTTTCAATCCAGAGCTTAAACTACTACCATACCAAATTTCATCAAAATTTGATCAATAGTTTTTGCGTGAAAGAGAAAAAACATCCATCCATCCTCACAAACTTTCACATTTATAATAATATACGGCCTGGCCGGATACAATCTCGCGGATGCGATGCGACGCCGATCTCTAGCTCGCACCTACGGCCTGGCCATATAGTGTATATGTCACTGTAAAATTGTAAAATGTTGATAGACTTCCGACGCGAATATGCTGCCTATAATTTCACACATTATTTTTCGTTAGATTATAAATATATAATTTTTTATATTTCGTCATATTTTTTCAAAATCGTTAGTTATTTTACAATCCAACGGTTTTTACAATTTTACGGTGGCATATCAAATGCGGATGCGACGCCGATTTCTCGCTCGCACCTACAGCCTAGTCGTATACAATCTCGCAATGCGACGCGAATTCGCAGTTATGTGTGGGAAGCCGTAACTCAGTATAAAAATATTTTACTATGTGTAATAACTACAATTTATTTCTCAGCTACAAGTTGTACAACAATTCTCAAAAAGCTTAGTTCAACTTCAGTCCAACTTTACAATATTTGGTCTGTAAAGACTAAAGGCATGAATCCAATTTCAGAATATTAATAAAATTCCGCGCCAATTCGTGAACACTGCGATACAAGAAACACAAATAATAACTGAAAACTACAAAGGTTCGAATTCGAATAGTTTAGATTATTTGTAAACATATTGTAATTTTGTATTTGAGGAAGCTTTAATATAATACGTTTACTACTATATCTTGTAATGTAGTATGTATGTTTACCTACTTGTTTTAAGCGTGTCGTACCCAAAGAGTATAACGAGAATATTACTAAGAGTCCCCTGGCCGACCGTCTGTCACCAGGCTCATCTCATGAACCGTAATTGTTGCCACTACAATAACAAATTCTAAAAACAAACAAAACACAATAAATATTTAAAGGAGCTCCCATACAATAAACATGGCACGCGACCTTTCGTGTCCGAATCGGACTCGCACTTGATCAGTTTTTTTTATTACTAGCTGACCGGGTAAACGTTGTTTTGCCATATAATATATATATTTATAATTTAGGGGTTGAGAAAAATAGATTGCGACTGATTCTCAAACCAAGGAAAATAAATCACAAGAATCGGTCAAGTTTCGGAGGAGTGTGTCCCCGAACACTGACACAAGAATTTTATAGACTAGATTTGGACTTCGGTAGGTAATCACGCGGACGGCAATGCGGGCAAAAGCTAGGTTGATATATAGGACGATCTGTGAAGGTCGGTATCTTCTTGCGTCAGGTACAATACGGCCGATGTATCTTGGCGAGTCTGAACTTCGCGCAGAAGGTTGCGCAATAACTGTTTTTAAGTGTTTTCGTATTTATTTTATTTGTACTAATTGGTCAACTGTATTAAGGAAATTTTATTAGTACATAGGTATATAAAAATAATACAATAACAATTTTCTTCACAAGTTGTACATGCGCTAAAGTTCGCAGAGCCTATGTTCAGACCCGTCAAGATACAGCGGCCGTAGTGTACAGATGTACAATAAGTCTGTTCGTTTGCTTAAAAATAGGACACTTCATTCAATAACCAATACCCTTTTATCGGCAAGTCTCGTCTGTAGCGCACGTTTTCACTCAGGTCACGCGCTGGACGACCCGAATCTACCCTATTTATTATAGATACATAAGCCGGGCCATAAGCATCTAAAATATTGAATGTTCATCATGATCAGCTCGTATAAAACATACACCTAAAATAGCATGCCATTTACAAGATGCGAAAACGAGAACAGAGATGACTTATACCTACGTTGACTTTTGTTTTAAATAATTGAAAGCTGCAGAACACAGAGGCGTGACCACTTTGTTGCTTTAATGTCAATTAAAAACTCCAGTAAAATCTCAATCGGTTAATGCTTTAAATAGATGTAAAATAGCTATTCCCATACGTTTTGGAATGAAACAACTTATTGTATATTGTAGGTACAGTATATCAGCAGAATAACGCCAATAATAATCGTGATCGCAAACTCACTGGTGACACAGAGGTGGTGTAAACCCGGTCACAGCCTTGAAGCCAGGCCAGCCAGGGGGTTAAAGTGTTGCCAGCTAATATTAAAATACTCCCTAAATATACCATACTTTAGAATTTAGATAAACTTTAACACTAAACTCATACACTGAGAATACTGATCTGCTAAAAAATAGCTCCTTTAATTTTTCATGCATGCAACATGATATCATAATATTAGATGATTTAAACACGGCATTTAAGTAATTCTAAATATATTTATTACATTACATAATATTATACTTTTATTGTGATGAACATATTTCATCAATGATTGATGAAACGATTCCATGAATCGATTTTTAAGTTTAAATATTGTTAATACTTATAAATGAATCTATACCTACTAATAAGATATAAGATAATATAATATAATAAAGAGGAAAGGTTTGTTTGTATGTTTGTTTTGAATTGGCTCCGGAACTACAGGACCGATTTTGATGAAATTTGGCACAGATATGGAATTGACCACGGGGAAGGACAAATGCTACTTTTTATTTCGACAAAATGTACGGTTCTCTCGTGATTTCCTTTGCGCTCACTTGGTCGCGGCTAACATCTAAGTAGTAATATAAAGTATATAGTAATATAAAATATCGCATGCGACGCCAAAACCTGGCGGTTCTACTTTGCCAAAACTACTTTCGACGGTTCATAATCCAGGCGTCACGACCTGAAATCTGAATAACACGAAAATATTCTTCCTGTTTTAGGGGAAATTACAATGTGGCCACACCACATCTCAAGTTCAGCGGTTTGTGGTGTTGTATGTGGAGCATGTGTAGATTTTCATGTACGACCGCTGACTTGCGGTATTACAGCGTCCGATGCCTGAAACTGATCCAATATCGTGATATAAGTAATAGGTATAGATAGCGTGTTCATCAGAGTGGAAAGAGATGTCAAAAGGTATAGGAAAAAGTATACGGCGAAAATACACCCACGATAAAAATGAAAAACGCTGAAGATAAACCTATTTCAGCTAGGTAGAATAGAATAGAAAACTCTTTATTTGCACCAAAAAAACACACACACACACAACAATAATTAAATAAATGAACTGTACAAAAAAGCGGTCTTAATGCTTACAGAATTTTCTTCCAGACAACCTAACAGGTACTTTAAGTAATAACAATTACTTCTAATAGCTAACATTTTACGAAGATCCGTAGCTAGCCTCTCCGAATGTTACCTTTCCCGTAGCGGAACTACGCGACGGACGCGATACTCCCAAAGTATAATACCTATATACCTAAAGCGCTACGCGACAGTGAAACTACTTGACGTGGCACTCTATTGTGGACTGTGGTATTATATTGCTAGTAGAGACGCGTCGCGTCGCGTCGCTCTGCTGCCGCCTAATGCGGTCTTACCTTAATACGGAAAAAAATAACAGATGACGATAGACCGTATTAAAAAATTAGTCTGATCGGGACTCGAACCCGAGACACCATTTGGCAACAGCGTAATTAGTACAACGCATACGTAGTTGAGCTTTGACAATAATGAGCGAAATAAAAGACAAATAAAGAGGTTTTGTGAATAGAGTATACCAAGGGTACATAAGGATCAAGTCTCCTCCCTATTTACACCCAAGAGTTTTTGTAACGGTAAAAGATGATAAGGTAAGTAGGTATATTGATTTATTACAAGGTATTGTAATAGGCAATCGGACTAAATTTTTTTATTGCATAAATGAATAGTACTCTTAAATATGAGTAACTTCTCAGAAGAAACCGTACATCAAAAGTCAATATTTTCAAAGGTATAGCGATTTGTATAAAAAATTTCAAATTCAAAATCGCTTAACAGCTTAGTAACCGTGCGCACGCAAGCATACTCACGTTCAACGCAAGCATACGAGCAGTTCAACTACGTCTGCAGTCGTTGCGGTCACTTCCTTTGTGTTTAAATATTTTTAGGGGTCCTAGTTCAAATGAAAATGTTTAAAAACTGGTCGAGCTGGAATTTTGCCCATGTTGTATTGTACCTACCTACGTGTGCTAAGTACTCACTACCTACTTATCCACAATGAAATTATACCTATCTAATTTTTTTTTTTAAATTTCAAGTAATTTCAATATTTTCCACGTGCTGTCAAAAAAGGTTTTAATTAAAATTAACTTACCTAAATCAAAAATTTCCTAACACGTGCTTGCCCTTTGATCCTGGATCGGATAGGGGCTCAAAGCCTTCCCCTTTTTAAAAGCCTCACTTTTAATTTTGTATGTAAATCCCTTTAACTTTCTAACGAAACTTTTTCAAAGTTTTTATTAGGTACTTTACAAATTCTGATTACTAATCAGTTTTCAGGATTAGGCCCAAGGGTGCTTATAGAATGGCAAATTGTTGAATAGGCTAGATTACTGATTTTTTTTATTACATAGGTAAATGAATACTACTCATAAACACTCACAAGAAACAGTAAATTGAAAGTCAATATTTCCAAAGGTACAGCGATTTGTTTACAAATTATTATTTTTAAACAAAAAATTAAACCAACTTCCAAAGTAAAAATGCACAAAAAAGTATGAAATAAAACTTATTTTATAAATAATTCCCCTTTTAAATTTGGTTATTTCTCTACTTAATCTTCTTCATTTTGAAGTCGCTACCAGCCCAAACGATATCCTACAATATTTTATAGAACTCACGTTCATATTTGCTATCTATTTTTCGAGAACAGTTTCTAAGAATTTCCTAAAACTTTTATATAATTAGATTTAAATCCACGTTTCTCTTAATATTTTCTTCCAGAGCTGTCAATAGCAACATTTAAATTTCCCGCGTAATTTCAAACGAGTGCTTGTCGAACTGTCGAACGCTCTACCGGCAAAAATCTGTCCCCGTCGACCATTATTTTAACATTACGTTCGGACTCCTGGTTTCTAAACTTCGTGGTTTAAAGCTAAAACCTGGCTACATCCGTTTGCCCAGGACCTCTAATAGATTAAAGACGGCCTTGGTTATTTAATATAATTTTAGTCGTTTTCTTTTCTTGACCTCTGAATTGATTGACTTAACTAATTGAGGGCACTGACGATTTATTTGGACTTTGACTAGATTTTGGATTTGATGATTTAGAAAACGAAAGACCCGCCTTTTTTAACTTGATACTATAGTTTAATTCTGTACTGCTATATTATAAAATAAATCTGTCAGTTCAGTTGTCAAATGCAATGACGTCAAATGTCTTTTTTGTCATTTGACATTTGACATTTCTCAAGCTGCCAATTGTCACGTAACGCGTATTTAATATTTATATTTATACAAGGTTTTTTATTGTTTTCTTTATTTCGTAGCGTATATTTTCACTATCAAAATAATGGCTCGTGACCGCGACCGTAGTAGACAACCCAGTAACAGTAGACAAAGAAGCCGGAGTAGGTCACGAGAGCGAAAAAAAAGCTCAGACAGGGACCGTTGTGAACGAAGTCGACACAGGAGTAGAGATGGAAATAGACGAGACAGAAGTAAAGGTAACAGCAGAGAGAGGCACGGAGACAGCGGTAGACATCGTTACTTCGAAGAGAGACAGAGGGAAAGAAGCAGAGGACGGGAGAGAACAGAAAACAGAGGACACAGTTCTTACAGAGAAAGCAATGGTGCTTTTGGAGGAGGTAATGCATAAATCATAGAATAAAACTTACCTGTAATTCATAATATTAGGTTGATTCAGTACATGTGTTATTTAAAATAGTATGCTTTGAGTTTTGTACTGTTGGTGTTTATAAATGTTTTTACTGTTGCAAACATATTGTATGTGAAATTTTAATCATATAAACATAAATGTTGTACAATAATTGTAATCTATGATATTTTTTTATATTGTTAATCAATTTTGTATTATCTCCGCACCTCTCTGGAATGTAATGCCTCTTCAGCTATACCCGCACTTGCCCCACTTGTCATTGGCTCTTTCCAAAGTTACATCTTTATGGCCGGGTGCAGGGATATTGCAACCGTATAGTACCTTTAAATCTATTATAACTTGTCAACACTGATTTTTTTTAATTATTATTTCATACTCAACTTATTGTTTTTCACTTACTATAGGATTGGGAAGCAGTGGTACCTCTAGTGGTCATGGTGGTCATCAGAAGGGTCGATATAAGCCCCAAGAGGAGGAGTTCTTTGATGCTCGTCGAGAAGAAAGAGAAAGGATAGGCGAAATAGGTGTTTCTTCTATATGGGGTAAATCTCCCGTAAGACCAGAGTGAGTACATTTTATAAAATACTAGCTGACCCCGCAGTCAGCACATGTTCTGTCTTAACTACTCTGTCTGAACTGAAATAAATAAATAACTACACCTACACCAACATCTGCACCTCCTATACCTACACACGGTTGCAATTTTTTCGATGTTTGATACAAAAGTTCAACTTTTTACTTAACTTTTTGGCTTTTTCGTGGGTCGCAACAATAAAAAGTTTGAGAAACGATGCTCTAAGTCAGTGTTTTTCAACCTTTTTCATGATGCGACCCCCTTTGTATGAAAAAATATTTCGCGACCCCCCGACCTTTCGCTTTTTTATAATGTATGTATGTGTATTATTCGACAATGTTATTATTCGACAAATTTTACTATTCGAATAATTCGAATAATACGAATATTGGTAATAAACTTTAAATACAGGTAGTATAATGCGTTTATATATACCTGCATATTTCGTAATATTAAAATTTTCTCACCACAATTCATTACAATAATAAACTTAAACTAAGTGTATGTTACAGTGTTACAAATATTCATTCCATACGACGTTTTTATGCGTCTCTATAATTAGGATTCGGATATAAGTACATAATATAGTACATCAAACACATTATTTTACAATTACATATCTATTTATGAGTACCTACCTATATCCTTTTGTTAAAATTCTCTTACTTAATAAATCAATCTTTTTAATCTTTATTGTTTTTTAGTAAAGTTCTCTCGACCTCCGGCGACCCCCTTACAGGAGCTTACCCCCCTAGCAGGAGAAGCTCCTGTAAGGGGGTCGCCTCCTGCTCCTGTAAGCTCCACAGGTTGAAAAACACTGCTCAATGTACTAAAAATGTCTACTGGAACAATTGACATGTCCCATGTAGATACCAATGTAATTTGCAAAAATTTCAAATACCTATAATAAAATTGTATCTAAAAGAATATGGTTGTATATAAAATTAATTAGTGAGTCACTTTTTTACAACTTTGGTGATAAAATTTACAGCTCTGAAGAGGAAAATCCAGTGAGCAGTTCAGAAACAAAGAAAGAAAAGAAAAAGAGTAAAAAAACGAAAGATAAGGGCGAAACCAAAGAAAAATTAAAAAAGCTTAAGAAAAAGTTAAAGAAAATGAAGAAGGCAAGGAAAAAAGCCAAGAAGAAATCGAAGAGTTCCAGCAGTGATGGTAGTAGTTCTAGTGAAGAAGAACTATGGGTAGAAAAAGGAAGTAAGTGTCTTGTTTTTTGCAAATGGCTTTGGTTTCAATTGCATATAACAGAGTCCCGGTTTTACCCTTTGGGTACATAATCCTTATCTTCTATTAGATGAATTAATATTGGACAATTCAGTTTTACATGCAACACAATAAACTACATGAGAGTGCGTGGGGTTCTAGTACGGACTGCAGATTGCACTTTGCGACTTGCGAACGCGTGCCGCCGATGTCTGGCACATGTAAGGAAATTGGAGGATATAATAATCAAATCGTTTAATGCGAGGCTACCGCCGAACGCGTAAGCGGACGGTTGGAGTGTAAACGCGGAGTGATTTTAACGGTTAAAAATGTCTAATACAGTGAAATGTTCTACATGCAACATAGTGATTAATGAAGTACTTGCCTTCATTTGTAATAAAATTGACATCATGGATGAAGAAAGCATTAGTCGTATATGCATTACCGCTTTCTCGGAAAGTGACATCAACAATGCAAAACGGCTGTTGTACGAGTCGTTGTCGAAAACTATGAAGACCCGTAGGCGTGATGGAAAAAAGCTTCGTGATATTGATGATGTCATTTCTACTTTAAAAGAATGCGATCCTGAAACCCTGCCGATATTTGTTGCGAGAGAATTGCAAAAACTACCACCCGTCTTATTCGACCATGTCGATGTGACACAGATTCTTAAAAATCAAGTATTAATGCGTGAGGAGATAAATCGTTTTGCTGATACTTATGCGACGAAGAAGCAGTTGGACCTGCTCCAAAATGATCTTAAACACCTAATGGAAGCATCAATAGTTAACAATAATTTCACTGGATATGTGAATTCAAAGCGTGGTGCCTGTCAACTTGAAGATTTTGAATGTAACAGCGGACCTATGGGATTGCCTCCCGTAAATAATTATAGGGATATAGGTATGTCGAGTAGCTTAGATTGTTCAAAATCTGTGCGCAAAGATGATACCGAGAATCAAAAAAAAATTACATTACTTGAGGGTAGTGCGAGAAATGAGACAACGGTTGCCCTGACCTTGGAAACAGCTGTGATTGCATCGCCCGCACAGCCGATAACGCTCGAGCCGGTTAGCCGCCGCAGCACGATGCACACTCCGCGGATAAGCGAAGCGCCCGTGCAAGTTCGAAGTCATAGCGAACAAAATTTAAAATCATATTCGGTCGCTCTAAGTAAGAGTGTCTCGAACCATTATATTATACAAGATCAAAATTGGACCCTAGTACAAAGGAAAAAACAAAGGAACCGGTTTATTGGTACTAAGGGAAAAGCTATTGTGGAGTCAAATATAAATTTTAAGGCGGCCGATACTATGATACCTTTATACATTTATCATGTTGCGAAGGATGTAACCGTAGATGACATTCAGAACTACATACAAAATAAATCGGAAATGATTGTTAAGCTTGAGAAGATGTTTATGAAGGTTGAAAAGGACTACAATGCTTATAAAGTATTCGTACCTAAAAGCAAATTATCTTTGTTTATGCAAAGTGATTTTTGGCCGGAGGGAATTTCGTTCCGCCGCTTCATAGACTTCAGTCGAAGACACGGAGCCATGAAAAATATTAAAAACTAATTAATGGATACGACCATGACTAAAATAATAAGTTTCAACTGTAAAAATGTGAATCGCTCAATTGACTGCGTGCGGGGTCTGTGCTGTGACGCAGATATAGTGGCACTACAAGAAACATGGCTTCTGCCGCAAGATATACCGCTTCTTGGAAGTATTCATCATGACTTTGCTTTCCACGGCAAATCAGCTGTGGATACATCTAGTGGGGTGCTACGGGGCAGGCCGTACGGAGGTGTGGCGTTACTATGGAGAAAATCGGCGTTCCCCAATGTTTCTGTGGTTGAGTGTAATAGTGTTCGTCTATGTGCTATTAAAATACATCTCGATAATAACAATTCAGTGTTAGTGATTTCTGTTTATATGCCTACGGCCGACGTGGACAACCTCCCCTTGTTTTCGGAATGCCTAGGCGAGATAAGTGCTTTGATTGAGACGTGCAACATAGAATTTGTGTTTGTGCTTGGAGACTTTAACGCCCACCCTGGTGAGTTGTTTTCGCATGAACTTTCCAATTTTTGTTCTGAACAATCGTGGTCGTGCGTGGACTTAGACATTTTACCGAGTGACACTTATACATATGTGAGTGAAGCGCATGGTTGCAGACGATGGCTCGATCATTGTGTTGTTACAAGTGCCGCTCGACATGCAATAGTTAACATGTCAGTGTTGTATAATGTCTTTTGGTCAGATCACTTTCCGTTACTTCTAGAGTGTAATGTAAATAAATTTCTAACCAAAACTGAAGCTCCCTCGTTGGTTTCTGATAAAGTTATGTGGGGCGAGAGAGATAGTGATCAAATAAAAATGTATAGTAAATCCTGTAACAGTAGATTGAGTCTAATTGATTTTCCTGCTGAACTTTGTAAATGTGCCGACAAAATTTGTATGAATGTTCAACATAGACTAATTTTAGACAAATTGTATTGTGATATTGTTTGTATCTTAAGGGAATCCGCCGAGCAAAGTTATAGAGGAAAAAAACATAAGAAAAATAATTATGTAACCGGTTGGAATAGGTATGTTAGTGATGCGCATAGGGAGGCCCGGTTTTGGTTTAAGTCTTGGGTATCTTTCGGCAAGCCTAAACATGGTTTTATTTATAAAAATATGTGCGAATCCAGAAGAAATTTCAAAGCTAAATTAAAATATTGTCAAGATCATACTGTACAAATAAAAATGGATATTATAGCAAAAAATCATGCAGATAAAAAATTTTCAAAATTTTGGCAAAGTACTAACAGACTGAATCCGAAACCGAGTCTGCCGGTGTCAGTGGCGGGTATATATGATACTGTTGGCATAGCGAGTGCTTTCCAAAAACATTTTAGATTGTCTTCCCCCCTTTCCGGGCAACTCGAGGTGTTGGGCCGGGGCCCTCGTGCTATTGGAGACGTACACGTCAGATTCAGTGCAAAAGAGGTTGCCACCATTATTAAAAATATGAAACGTGGTAAGTCTCCTGGGCACGACGGCCTCAGTATCGAGCATCTGAAGTATGCTGGTGTGCACTTGCCTAGAGTGCTTGCCATGCTATTCAGTTTGTGTGTAAGTCATGAATACCTGCCACAGAAGTTAATGTCTACAATTGTTGTACCAATTATGAAAAACAAGACGGCGGATGCCTCCGACTTGTCAAATTATAGGCCAATATCACTGGCTACTGTGACTGCCAAGGTACTGGACAGTCTGCTTGACAAACGGCTGGAACTGCATTCTGATATTCAGGATTCTCAATTTGGATTTCAGCCGGGCCTGTCCACTGAAAGTGCCATTTATTGTCTTAAGCAGACTGTGCAGTATTATACATCTAGAAAAACTCCAGTGTATGCTTGTTTCTTGGACTTGTCGAAGGCATTCGATCTAGTTTCGTACAACAAACTATGGAATAAATTAGAGGAAGAAACTACTCTGCCCCCGGAACTGATTAGTCTATTCGAACATTGGTATAGCAATCAGCAAAATAGTGTGAAATGGGCGGGAGTGTTTTCGGACGTGTATAGGTTGGAGTGCGGGGTGAGACAGGGGGGGCTGAGCTCGCCTCGTCTCTTCAATCTATACATGAACCGGCTGATCGGTGAGCTTAACAGCACGTATGTGGGATGTCACGTAGACGGCGTCTGTATTAATAATATAAGTTACGCGGACGATATGGTGCTGTTAAGTCCATCGGTCGGTGCGTTGCGTAGGCTTCTCCTTATCTGTGAGGAATATGCGGAGTCACACGGGCTCAGATATAACGCCGATAAAAGTGAGTTTATGGTCTTCAGTGCGGATGCTGACAGGAGTCACAGAAGTGTACCTTCTGTGACCCTTGGAGGTGTCCCACTGAGGAGGGTAGACCGATTTAAATATCTGGGCCACTGGGTCACCTGCTCTCTATCAGATACGGAGGATATAGAGAGGGAGCGTAGGGCTCTGTGTGTGCGTGGCAACATGCTGGCTCGAAGGTTCGCACGATGTAGTAAGGAGGCCAAATTGACACTCTTTAAAGCATATTGTCAATCATTTTACACGTGCGGCCTGTGGACTAGTTTCACGAGACGGGCACACAGCGCGCTACGAGTGCAATACAATAACATATTCAGGATGCTGTTTGGACTGTCGCGTTTTTGCAGTGCTTCTACCATGTTTGCGGAGGCCAATACAGATTGTTTCTACGCAATCTTAAGGAAGCGATGCGCCTCGCTGTGGTCTCGCGTAAGGAACAGCCCGAACAGACTCTTGAAGGTGTTGAGTAGTCGATGGGACTCCCAGCTGTTGAGGCATTGGATGCAGCTCCATGCCCCGGCAGCTCGTTTTCCCTACTTGTGATTTTATCTTCTTGTACCTATATTGAAATTAATCATTAAATTGTTTACTAACATTAATTTTTAAGACAACTGTTACTAACATACTATGGATTTTTAATCTGAAATAAATAATTTGAATTTGAATTTGAATAATAATAGATGAAAATAATTTAGTGTAACCGCAGCTACCCCAAAATTTAATTTAAAAAATACGGGACTAAATCAGCTTACTAGAATAGGGTTGCTGTCATTTAGTGGCCGTAAATCGTAATTATACTGCAGTTAAAGGTATGTTTACTCTGTAAAAAACCTCCATGTTTACATAAAAAAAATTCATTCACAATTTCACCACTGTATTATGGCCGCTGTAATATATTGTCAATGCAACGCTATCCTAGGAAAACAGAGCTTAAACTTCAAGTCATGAAAAGCAGTAATTTATTTTTAATTGAAATTATGAAAAATATTTACTCTATATAGTATATTTAATTACAGAAGAACATGAGGCAGAATCGACAAGTAATAAGGCTACAAAGTCTAGTTCAAAATCGGAGGAACTGGCATCAGAGGAGTATGGTCCTCTACCGCGTGTTGGACCACAACTGGGCCACAAAGACTTCGGCCGGGCCCTCCTGCCAGGTGAAGGTGCAGCTATGGCTGCTTATGTAGCAGAAGGAAAGCGTATACCCCGAAGAGGAGAGATTGGTCTGACATCAGACGAGATCGCAGGGTATGAAGCTGTCGGATATGTCATGAGCGGAAGCAGGTAATTATCATCACTATAATATTAAAAACGAAAAAATTTTGATGTATGGCTGATTGTTTCTCTTTCACGCAATAACTATTGAACAGATTATGGTGAAATTCGGTATTATAGTAGTTTAGGCACTTGATTAACACATCGGATTTTTTGGAATGGATGAAATGGATGGAATATATCCATAAAGTATGAAGTCGCAGACAACATCTGGTGACAGATAAATGTATGTTTTAGCAAGAAAAGAGCTAAATCCATTTTATTTTTGTAGTATATATTATATACAAATTTTTATTAATAAAAATCCATGGAGATAGGTGTCAGTCACATTAAACTGGATATAGTCTGGTGAAATCTATACTAATATTATATAGAGTTGAGTATGTGAGGTTATTGGGGGTAATCTCTTAATTTGGAAATTATTTAATAGAAAGCTACATTGTTTGTAAGTTTAAAAGCCGCAGGTAAAAGAGAGTAATTAATAAGTGATTATTTCACACTTTTAGTACACAATTATTTTATTATTTTCAGACATCGTCGTATGGAAGCTGTGCGTATACGTAAAGAGAACCAGATCTATTCGGCGGACGAGAAACGCGCGTTGGCCGCGTTCAGTAAAGAAGAACGTAGTAAAAGAGAAAATGCCATACTGCAGCAGTTCCGGCAAGTTCTCACAAACAGAACTAGACCTGCGCCTCCATAGGCATAATTATGCTTATGGTGATTGGCATACAATAATTATTCACCCTTTGCCTAATGCCTAGCCCTAGTCTTGGCACTACCATAAAATTAGCATTAATGAAATTCCACTACTAGATCTATCAATATTGAAAGTATTTTAATAATGCACCAAAATTCACGAAGGATCTAAAATGAACAAAATAAATGAGATGACATTGTGAAATGTTTTCCATAATATATAAAATTATAAAATGCAAAAGAAACTGGCCTGTGACAAAAAAAAAGAGTTATTTCATGTCCACATAACATAGTCATAAAGATATTGTATTATATCTCGAAGCAATATTCAAAGAAGTAGAATACCAAGTCATAAAGATATTGTATTATATCTCGAAGCAATATTCAAAGAAGTAGAAAACCACAAAATATATTATGTATATCCTGAATGCTTCCAAGATCGCCAGCCTTACCATATTCGTCAGTCTCCTTTGTGATAAATCAATAGAAATCTCAAACAATACAATAAAATCAGGATCGAGAAAAGGAGGAAGTGTGATGTAAGAATAAAACTTATGTTAATTAACTTTTTTATTTTTATGATTTTTACATTTACAAAACCTCTCTGTACAATATTATGTTTATACACTTAACAAAAATAGTACGAACATCCGTAAACATTATTATTATAAAAGTAAACAAATCTATACAGATCAACAAATCAAGTTGCTAGTTTTTGCCTAATTATTTCGCACTTATTGCTTGATAAAGAGTTTTGAAAAAGTTTAACGGAATAAAGTTTATTTTTTAAAGAGAAAATAATTATTTATTTTTGTCAGTCTTCACATTTGGGAAATTTACAATGTATATGTCACTGTAAAATTGTAAAAACCGTTAGATTGTAAAATAACTAACGAGATTGTAAAAATATGTCGAAAGATTCTTAACTATATACCTACCTATTTATAATCTAACGAAAAATAATGTGTTAAATTATAGGCAGAATATTCGCGTCCGAAGTCTATCAACATTTTATAATTTCACTAGTTATATTACAATCTAATGGTTTTTACAAATTTATGGTGACATATATAACGATTAAAGTTATCCTACTACTATTATAAATGTGAAAATTTGTGAGTATGGATGGATGGATGTGTTGCTCTTTCACGCAAAAATTTCTGAACGGATTGCGATAAAATTTAGTATGGAAGTAGTTTAGGCCCTGGATTAAAACATAGACTACTTTTTATCCCGAAAAAATACACTATTCCCGTGGGATACCCGATACTATTTTAACGCGGGCGGATCCGCGGGAAAATTTAGTAAACTCACATTATTGCGAGAAAGGAGATTATGCACCTTACAGGTATTATAAATACCATCTCAACAATGGAAACAGCTGTATTCTTCAATTGTAGCTGTAGTCTTCAATTCCTATATGTCACCGTAAAATTGTCAAAACCGTTAGATTGTAATATTACTAGAGATATTATAATATGATGATAGATTGTCAAATACAAATTTCTCCATACAATTGTACGCATTATTTTTCGTTACAATTATTATGAAAAAGCAAACAAATATGGCGGCGCGGGGCACTTGCCGTTTAACCAATCGGCACGGTAAATATTAATATCTCTAGTAATAT
Source organism: Glaucopsyche alexis (assembly GCA_905404095.1). Taxonomy (NCBI): domain Eukaryota; kingdom Metazoa; phylum Arthropoda; class Insecta; order Lepidoptera; family Lycaenidae; genus Glaucopsyche; species Glaucopsyche alexis. Next base: position 22,395,292 of record FR990048.1, on the reverse strand, counting down.
TACAATCTAACGGTTTTTACAATTTTACGGTAACATATACACTCATGGTAAATTTGATTTTATAGTTACCAACTAACTAGGTACCTACAAAAAGGTATATACTGGAAATTTTCTCTGTTTTCGATAAGGGTAAAAATTAATGAAGACATTTGATGGAAACTTTTCATATTCGCTTTTTCGGGGTCCGCCTAACACATGGCAAAAATACATTATATTATGTATCTATTTATAATTGCAATTTGTATGTATGTAATTGAAAAATCTAAAACCTTACCAAGCGCATGTCAGGACATGTCTAAGAAGGGTTCCGTAACTATCAACAATTAATATATATTTGTTTAATTATGTACTTCAAAATTGATTCTTCTATTTTTCTCAAATAAAAATTTCCTTAAGAGTACTTATACCTTCAGCATGGAAAGTTATAAGTTTCTATCTCTAATAGTTTAGAAATGTCAGGACTTCAGGAGGAGCCAACTTGTAAACTTTCGATTATTCGAAAAAAATGTCTATCCGACGAAGAATAAAAAAATATTTAATACCCACTTTTCATGTGGGACAGCCACCCCTAAAATACAAAATTATAATTATTCTATGATGCCAAAAATAAAGAGTTTATACAATCTATAATTGTCTATTTTTATATTTTGATTCATAATTACCAAAGTTCTAGCTAAGGCGGACAGAGGAAAGAACGAAACTATAAGGGTTCCTTGTAGTTACTAAGAAACCCTAAAACATTTCTACTGTTGTATATTTCTTGTGTATTGATTTACATTGTATCAACTTGTCGGGTCCGTTCAAGTATCTGATTCAACCTGTCATATTATTGGTTGATAGCAACGCTTGTATTATAATTGTAGTTGGTACTTCTATTAGATTGGTATCGTCATATGACGTAATTATTTAGTACACCTCCAGTAGTACAGTACGGTCTCAATGTCTTTGGGGCCATCCACATATTACGTCACGCAAAATTTCGAACCCCTAAAATGTCACGCTTTTTAGTATCCCTGTACCTGTATTTAAAATGTACTGTCACACTTTGTATGACCCCCCCTCCCCCATCAGGTGTGACGTAATATGTGGATGGACCTTTTCGGGAATCGTCGTTTTTCTTCTTCTTCTTCTTTTGGCATAGCATAGCCCTGTAAATAGGAGTTGCCAACGTCAAAGTAATGATGCAGATGTTCAGAAAACAGATACAGTACTAATGCAGTGACTTCATGCGTACCTCATGCAAATACAAATTAAAATTAATATATCATTGCATTTGCATCTGTCATTGGCATATAAGAATGACGATAGCCAAGGGACATTAATACGTAGTTGCTCGGTATATTTCTATTGACTCCTGATATATGTTAAGCTATCGTCAGTGGTCTGGTGGTTCGTAATGAGCCAGTCTCGCCCGCGTCGCGTCCAGCTCCTCTTGCAAATCCCGTATCGACGCATGCGCAGACTCCAGCTGCGCTTTTAAATCGGCAACAGATTCTTCAGCTGCTGCTTCTAAAGGATCGATCTCCATAGGCCGTGGATGGTTTACCTGTTGGAAATAATAATAAGAATTCCTTATTTGCTCAAAGTACAAGTAGGTTGATATTGGTTTATAACTTTACAATGATACAAAAAAAAACCAACGATCATGTGCTATAATACCAACCTTACAGTGATACAAAAATTGAGCAGTTACAATATTAAGTGTATCCTACTAACATTAACTTTAAGCCCCAGTTTTATCAACGTGTTAACGTATTACGGTAACGTTAACGATAACGATTCCTCATAGATCGCATCATCAGTTTACCATTTTTTGAAAACAGGACCAACTTGGGATTGTACCCTTTACATCAAAAAAATCGGTCCACAGACGGCGGAATTACCGTCCAACATACAATATATAAGGTTTGGTAAAATCAATTACGAATACTTCGGCATATTATGATCTCCTGCTTATGTAAAGACGTTTAAGCAGAAAAATTATTGTCATACTAGAAAAAAAATATTTTTCTTTATATGGGCGAGTTTGCGTTTCTCGGAGTGTCTTCCATACATGAGATGATTTTTTACTTTGAGTATGACAATTATTATTCTGCTTAAACGTCTTTATATAAGCAGTGGATCATGTGCCCGAAGTATCCGTAATTGATTTTCGGAGACCTTATATACTGCCGAACGTATAACCGCCTCCCTTTTGGAAGTCGTTTCAAAATGTGTAAGTTCTTTGTGCGTGTAATTGTGATTCCAAAATCGACACTTCTCAGGTCAGCATATTATTATTACTCACTAGCATTAGCGCGCGACTTGACGTGAGGCAATAATCTTTTTATACATAAAAGGCAAAGCTGATTAATTTTTGAAATTTGAAATGTTGCACTCGTATTTCTCATATGACGTAGGCATCCACTAAGGATTTTTCAAAATTGAACTCCCGAAGGGGTAAAATAGGGCATAAAAGTTTGTATGAAACTTTTTATTCCTTGGACATATTTGTATGATATTTCGTATGAATTGAGAACGAAAGTAATTTGATAACAATCGAAAACGTGTAAAAAAAGTAGAAAAAACACTGAAATTTCAATAAATATTGTAAATTATTAACGAGTATGCCCTTGCTATTCCTATTCTTTTCTTTCACGCACGCCATAAAGAGACAGGCGACAAGACGCGACAAGAACATAGCTTTGACTACAAAAGAGATGTTCAAGAAATGTATGAGGCCTGGGCCAGCCCTACGTACAGTATATGTAAATATAGCTACATAATATAGTAACCGTTTCCTATTCATTATTTTGTTTAATTTCACTTCGTTTCCATGTACATTTAAATTAACTTCGTCAAGGAGAGCAACACAAAAAATAAAACATGGCGGATCAGATCAGAATTAACTAAAGAATGTCATTTTGTCAATGATATGACTTTTGACAAAAAAAGACGTATGACATTCAAGACGACGTCTCTTCGTAAAACTGTCTACTACGTCAAAAGTCAAGTCAAAACAACTGTCATGGCCGCCCTAAATCTAGTGTTCTCGCAATAAAAAACTCTTCAATATTACATTTTTGTACGCATGTACCCTTCTTCAAATTATTTTTTTCGTATTTTTATGATGTTCCCATATTTTTTCCTATTTACCTATGTAGTGTACATAGAACTGGCCCAAAATCAAACATCTCTTTTGTTTTACATTACTGCTTAGCGACCGAGGACATTTTAAAGGACACGAACATCAGCGGCAATGTATGGACAGAACAGTCGAATCACAATATTGTGAAATATAAAAAACACGTGCCATGCTTACGCTTTGTTTTTATATGGCGTGATTTGTCCATGTGTATTAGAAGGTCATTGATTGAACCATTTGGCTTACCTTTTGTATATGTATAACATTTTGTTCCATCTGTCCTGTCGTATCCGTTCGTATCTGCCGTACGGGCTGCGTGAACAGTTTACTCAAGCTCGCCTTGTTCATTATAATCTTCACTGGCCCGCGGTTTTTCGCTTTCAGCGGCGTCACCTTGGCGCCTTTGACATCTTGCAATTGAACGAGCTTGACTGGCTGAAATATTATGATAGATAAATAATTATTGTAGAGTAAACAACGTTTTTACATTTGGTTAAGTGCAGTTTCAGTTTATGTGAAAAGATAATTTAGATTCATTTAGATCCCTTAAAAATCGAATAGTGAACTATTAAATTTAAGGTGCTTTTAAATTTAAGCGAGGTTGCGACTAAAACAGTCATTTTCTGCATCACAATAGGTTTGTGTCCACTAAGAATAAATCAGCGTGATTGTAGTACCTATAGATTCATAATTTTTTGTAGATTTCAATGAAGTATATTATTCAATATAAAAAGTTAAGATTAATGTTATTTTCAGGGTTTTAAATCTATAAAATATAATAAATTAATTCTTGTGACAGTGAACACCAATCGGAAAGCATTACGTCACACAGTGCGTCCGCCATTGTTGTTGTTGACGTTTTGGTAGTAAATATAACATAAAACGTCAAACTTTGTGTACCTGTAACCGAGTAAAATCTTTTTGATTTTTGCGTTTAGAGCTTCAAGTTGACCAGTTTTGCCAAATATTATATTAAGTATAAAATAATTAGCGATGGATGCCGGATTTAGTAACGCAAATTCAGCGAATCTACCGAAAATTATCATTATCGGTGTCAATGACACTTGTGCTTTTACACTTGGGCACTACACAATACTTGTGAAACGTAGAATTCATTTTTAAATTAAATACCTATAACAAAATAAATTATATATAAAAGTACGTACTATAGTAGTAATCAGACCAGACGTTATTCACGGTTTGTTTTGTTGTGCACTTCGTGACGTCACTCAACAATAATTATAGTTTACAGCTTTTTCGCGTCAAATTCAAATGGGTTTCTAAAAAGCCGCAATTAGTAATGTTGCTGATCGATTTTTGAAGAAAAATTCAGTTATTTCGGTTTACCATCTAATAAAGGAACAAATCAATCACTAATTACATTTTAGGACACAAGACTATTAGCTGCCAAGGCGCGAGCGTTGAGACTCAAGTCTCAAGGTGTTAAAAAGCGACAACTTGACACCACGCCTAAGGCTGTCTAGTTTAAATAATTTTAATAAAATTTGTCTAAACATAAGTAGTAATTTAGGGCGTTATATTATATAACTAGCTGTTGCCCGCGCCTCCGCCCGCGTAAATATATAATAATGCGTGAAAGAGGAACAAACCAAAACCCAGAGGAATCCATCCTCTCAAACTTTCACATTTATAATATTAGTAGGAAGTAGGATACCTGCGAATTCCCTTTATTCTGCAGCGCGAACACTTTGACACCTTTGGGCGGGTCTCGCACGGGCGTAGCGCGCACCACCACGCCTTTGGGTCGGGATACCACCGTCGCGGCGCTGGTAACAACGGAGCTCACGCCTGTACTGGACACACTCGACTCCACTGTACTTTCCTTCAGCATTAGCTTACCCGCGTCTGGAATGTTAAACATTGATTAGGGGCCATCCACATATTACGTCACGCAAAATTTCGACTTTTTGAACCCCCACCCCCCTATGTGACGCTTTTTAGTACTGTCACATTTAGTATAACATCCCCCCACCCCAATCCACTGTGACGTAATATGTGGATGGACCCTTATGTAAAATATTATTGGATAATTTTAAACATAGAAGAGCCATGTTTTGGCACGAGAAGGTTTACAAAAGTGAACTAGCGTGGAAATAATGCTTACGTTGTGTTTCGTCGACTGAGTGAGATTACTGGTGGACCAAGGAAGATTGGGAATTAAGGGAAGGGTTGCGAGTGTCCTTAAGCAGTGGTAATCGCTCACCATCAGGTATCCGATCCGATCAAGAATGAAGAAAACGAGAATGTTTCCTGATCAATTTCAATCGCAAAGCACATTATATTTGTTACTGTTTTCAACCTAATTCTGATCAGATTTTAATAGATTTGGTATTAATCACTGGCTTTTGGGAAGGCTCTAATCGAGAATCATTAGCCGCGGGAAAGGTATACGCAAAGTAAACCAATTATTTCATTCATCATCTTCGGCACTCGTCACCTCTGCTGTAGGACTGGGTTCGATTCCCGCATTGGAACAACAAAAAATGTTGTTTCCAAGTTTGGTTAGGACAATACAGGCTGATCACCTGATTGTCTGACAAGAAAGATGATCCATGCATCGGATGAGCATGTAAAAAATCAGACCTGCGCCTGATCTCTTGCCAGTCGTGTTGGTTATACGTCCTACTGGGTTATGAGAGTAAAGGAAGAGAGAGTGCTCTTGTGTAATGCGCACACACTTGGGCACTATAAATTACTCCTGCGTAACTGGCCTGGTTTCAATGAAACTGGCCACCGTCATCGAAGTCGGTGTGGAGAGTTATTATTATTATTGTATGACATAGTGTTACGGGGTGGGTGTTACTTAACAGTATAAAACTACTATATTTAACTTAGTATTTAATTAAAGATTTTAAAATTTAAATCGTAAAAATACTAGGATTGAAATAAAAGAAAATCGATATCTGAATCTAATACCGAAGCAAGGCTAACGCCGCTTTAGTAAAGGCGTACGGCGATAGATGGTGCTAGAGCCTCTAACGATTCTAGAATATCTAACGATAATTACAGTAACACATCATAGATGGCTCTAGATACAAGTAACTTCGTTACAATAGGTATTAGGTCCCCACAGCCGCAGGTGTCATGTGCACAGAACACTATTACTCGCGGAGAAGAAGGTCGACTTCATACAAAAAAAATGGGACCAAATAGCGCCTCTAGTGAGCTGCCCCCTCAAACTTTTAACCGCCTTCCAACAAAGGAGGACTAAATATTTGATTATATGAATATGGCGGGAAATTGAAGATACGTAATTAAAGTTTAAGTTAACGTTAAATTTCTCTTTAGAGTTAAATTTTGCATTCCAACAAAACCGAGCAACCACCTCCACGCATAAATCATAACTACTACGTCGCAAAATGTTCGTGAGCCCTTATATACATACGTCTAGTGTTTTCGATAGCGCGATCTAGAAGCGGGATAGTGTCATCTGTTGTGGTTTTTAAGTAACTTTTATGTAATATTAACCATGTAAGACAGAGAGCGATATATTGAAATATAACCATTCTTGTCGCACCGAACTGCCCCCTTTTTGGTCGAAGGTCATTCATACAAAGTCGACCACCCCTGGTCATGTGTGAGTACTGACCGGACAGCACGATGGTGCGGCCGCTCTGCAGCGCAGACAGCACGGTGCCGCCGTCGTCGGGCGGCAGAAGCGTGATGCCGTGAGCGCGCAGCAGCGCCGCAGCGCCCTCCGTCGCGCGGGGCTGACTCTCTGTAACCTTTAAATCAGGGTTTCTTAAAGTGGGGTCCACGGACCACCAAGGGGTCCGTAATATGTGTGCCAGGGGTCCGCAGCATTTTGAAGATTAATGAAAAAAAATTGCAGTAAACTAACACATCATTTGCTTGACGACTCTCGCTGGATATGTTGGACCAAGCTTGGCAGTATATGCACTGATAGCCCTCCCGTAATGCTGGGTAACACATCTGGTTTTGCTGCTCTGGTCAAGAAAATGTTTGTGAAAAAAGTGATTTTTTTCACCATATTCTTTGGGGGGTCCGTGGCATTTCAGAAATTCTGAAAGTGGTCCGTGACTGCACATAGTTTAAGAACCACTGCTTTAAATAGATGTCACTTTACACTTAGCAATGCTATTGTCAAAAAAACCGATGATTGAGTTAAGGGCCATACTGACCATCCAGCCTGCAAGCTCAAGGCCGCGGATTTGTAGGCAAAAATTTTAAATGATTGACACTATTGACATTAACGACGGCATATTAGTACCGGTGCTGGATAGCCTTGGGCTTGCAGGCTGGATGGTGCGTATGGCCCTTTATACGTCGTCGTAAAAAACGAAAGGTGCCAAACTCGGCTAAAGGCTCTGTGAAGTTAGAAAAAATATAAGGAGTGGCCACAGACATCTACTGACTGGATAACGCAAGTCCCATCGTTTGTATAGAAACCAAGCGTGTCATTATTTTTCTACTTGCTCTGACGTCACAGATAAGAATACGTTTAGTGATAACTCTCCATCCCCGAGTAAACGATTCAGAGGCCGTCACCGCGCACCGCCCCGTCTCGTTTTTTACTTTTCTACTGTTTGGCGCTAAAGGAAGTAACTTTTACACGCGAAGTACCGTGTAGTAAGTAAGTAAGTGTATGTACGTGGTCTAGTCAATAGATGTCTGTGAGTGTGGCTGTATCATAAACTCGGCCGGTACGAAGCAAAACCTCAAAACACCTTTCGCTACCCAGTAATATAATAATTGTATTTTAAAGGAAGGTTATAGCTTAATGTAAATTTAACACAAACTCTATCCCCCGAGTAGTTATAATTTAGTAAAAGAGATGTTTGATTTTGGGCCAGTTCTATGTACACTACATAGGTAAATAGGAAAAAAATATGGGAATATCATAAAAATACGAAAAAAATAATTTGAAGAAGGGTACATGCGTCCAAAAATGATTATTTGAAGAGTTTTTTATTGCGAGAACACTATTTTTAGGGCGGCCATGACAGTTGTTTTAACTTGACTTTTGACGTAGTAGACAGTTTTACGAAGAGACATCATCTTGAATGTCATACGTCTTTCTTTGTCAAAAGTCATGTCATTGACAAAATGACATTCTCTAGTTAATTCTGATCTAATCCGCCATGTTTTATTTTACTTTGTGTTGCTCTCCTTGACGAAGTTAATTTAAATGTACATGGAAACGAAGTGAAATTAAACAAAATAAAGAATAGGAAACGGTTACTATATTATGTAGCTATATTTACATATACTGTACATAGAGCTGGCCCAGGCCTCATACATTTCTTGAACATCTCTTTTGTCAATGTGTAGTACAAAGTACAATCTTACTAGGGAATGAACGCATTAAAGTAACAAAAGTAGCAATGTAAAGATGTTTATTTAATGGCCATAAACAGACGATATTATGCATACCTGGGGTTTCTTTGTGTTCTCTTCTGCAGATTGTTTAGGCACAGATTTCAGTATTTTAAATTGCGGTTTTATTTCTTGCACCTCTGTAATAAGCAAAAGAGCAGCATCTTTAGCACTAAACTTATCTACCTGTAAAATTATATTAAATAGCATTTTTTGAGTTTACACTCACTTTGCACTGTTTCTAATTCTTCAGTGTGAATCCTCGGCGACTTATCCACTTGCTCTATAACAAAAAAAAAAAAAAAGAATACATATAACTCTTTGCAGGTATTTTAAATGAAGGAAGGTGGAATATAAGTATAGTGAAATGAAGAAAAATTATATAAATTATAGTACGACTATACACTTAAGGTCATTTGGGAATCTGAATCGAAAATTATCGTATTTTATACATTGTCTCATATGTCTCTGCCATAAAAAAAAACCGGTCAAGTGCGAGTCGGACTCACGCACCGAGGGTTCCGTATAAACCTGTAGGTATATAAGTAAAAGTTCACCCATCACGACAATCGAGTCATAGTAGGTAGTAAGTTTAAAATTATTAAAAATGGGATCCCTTTTTATCGCATAATTTTATTTTTCATAATTTCATTTGGCATACCTCACTTGGCATAATTTTATTACGCATATTATTACTTTGGCATAATGGTTTCTTGGCATACTACATCATTAGGCATAAATATCATTTAGACTAATATTTTTTGTCCTAATTTAATGAGGCATAACTCGTAAGGCATAATTTTTCTTGTCATAAAAGTACTTTGGCATAATTGTTTTTTGGCATAAACTCTTTCGGCATATTTTTTGTCATAATAAACTTAAGGCATTCTGTCACAAGGCACAAATGTGCATAAAATGGAAGGACATAATGAAGACACGGTTAAGGTAATTAAACGCATATTTATGAAACATTAAAAGCAGGTATTACACTCAGTGTACATAGTGTAACATGAGTACATGAGTAACAGTAGGTTAAGTTGCGGCGGGATGGCCCTTGGGCCACCCGTAAGCCGCTAACATATTAAAAATAATTAATACGAAAGGTTATTTAATGCAAAAACAAAACTTACTTTATCCTTAAGTGCATTGGACTTGTGGTTATGGCTCGGCATGTTCTTAGATAGCAGTTTGTGTTGTTTGTCCGAGTTTAATTTCGTAATCAGTCGAAAATTACAATTATAATTGTTATTTCGTCTTAACTCGCACATCCAGTAGAATTTATAATTCATTAGTATGTGAAAAAAAAATGCTACAAAAAAGTATGCGTAAATATAATAGTATGCTTAAATATCATTATGCGTAAATATAATATGCTTATTAATATTATGCATAAAAATATTATGCCTAATTAATATTATGCTAAATAAAATGTATGCCTTACAATAAGTATGCCTAACAATTATTATGCTTTTAGTAGGGGAAACCACCCAGAAACCGGCCAGTTAAGCGACTTAGGCCATTCAATTAACCACAGCGCTCAAACTATTCACAACAAAAAATATTTAAAAATATCCTCGTGTAGGTCATATCTTTGGCTTTCAGTTTTAGGTATTATCAATTGAAAATAATAAAATTTTCTATATAACAGAAAATGTTGTGTAAAAAACATGCATTTTGATAGTAACTGGTCACAAAATCATAGTAATAGGGAATATGCATAAAAATTTAATTTGCCTGAAATATTTTTTTCCCTGTTCTTTATTGTCGTCACATTATAACTAAAAGGAATTTTTTAAATTTAGTTCTTATTTAAGCCGAAAAAAAATATATAAAAAATGCAAAATCAGCCCGGGATATTTAAAATTGCGAAACGCGTCACCATTGGTCGCGAGTCGCGACCAATGGTGACGCGCGTGTGACGTCACGCTACACGACGCTGTCTTTCGTGACAATGACATGACTGACGTTAAATTGAATTTTATGCTCTGACTCGTCTATGATTTTATCTGTCAACTGTCTTTTTCGTGTACGATGACGTCACAACCCAAGCCCGCGAAAATGGCCTGTTTAAACCGCGCAAAAATTATAGTGATTTTTAACCATTTTTTCCAGCTTAATGGATAATGTTTTTGATGTGTTATATATATTTTTGGTAATGTTATAACCAGTAGAAACGTTTAAAAAAATAAAAAAAATACATGCATATTCCCTATTGGCCACCTTACAGGTAGTAACCGGCAGCATTGAATGAGGTCCCAAAAAAACCACTTAAGACAGGTTAATCAACAATATTTACTATAGGTAATCTACACAATCATGTAGGTAGGAAAAATTAACAATCAGTCAATAACAAATCAGTCTTCTTAGAAAAATAAAAAAATATTTAGCAGGCAATCATAACAACATAAATCAAATCAATCACGGCATATGTCAGACTATTACAGCTGTAATAGACACTTAAAGTTATACCTTATATATTATGGCCATATACCCAGATGATCTCCACAGAGCTAGGCTATATAAAAATAAACAGAAATCAGTCTTCTTCATAGAAAAATAAAAAAATAGATCAATAAATCAACAGGAACATAAATATAATCTAAGTGTAGTAGTTTAAAACCCTAAACTTTTAGCCTCTAACATAGATGTGTATAATTCATCAATGTCACCTTCAGATGAATCCGTGTTACTAACTCTATAGCAAATATGACACAAATATTCATCATCAGCATCGTCAGGGATATGCATTCGATGGTTTTCTGGCACACTTGTCAAATGGAACTTTTTATGAACACAGTTTTGAATGTCTTCTTTATTTCGCGGAAAACCTTGCTTGGCTAGTTGGATTATGAAGTCTGTTAAGGCTTCTTCTTCAGCACTGGTCAGAAAGGGAGTAGGCCCAGACGTATATCTAGAGTCCGGTTTTTGAAGTTTGTATTGAAGGCTAGTTCTTGGAATGCCAAATCTTTTAGAAGCGTTTCTAACAGAACCATTCTCTTCTTTGATATATTTTAAAGCCTTTTCAAAGTCTTCTTTGGCATATTGACGTTTTTTAGGTGCCATTTTTATCATACATCTGTAAGAGAAAAAACACATTCAGTAACTGGCCACCTGAAAATCTAAAACTGGCCACCTATGCTGGAAACTGTTAAACGTTGATATAATCACGTGAAATTTTGCTATCCTATATTAGAGTTTATGTAGATTCTATTTAGACCTCATTTTTGAACAAACAACAACATGTTAAAAAAACATAGTTATCGGCATAGGTGGCCGGTTAACCAAAAAAATTAAATTTTCATACAGTAACTGGCCACCCCACCTATCTCTGCTACTAGCGAACTTTAGCTCAAACAATGATTGTCATAGTATTATTTCATTCATATGCTACGCAAATAACATTAAACCAACACAAAAAACCAGAAAAAACACAACAAATTGAATTTATTAAAAACTCACCTGCTTAAGAAATTGGTAAGAAACCACCTGTTTTCACGAGTGACACCGGCCGAGTGGCAAAAGAATAACCGTCATTTCGGCGCTAGCGGCGATAGCGATAAAAATGAGAACTATTACGAAAGCTGATGAGTCGTATTAACACCAAAAGTATATAGATGGCGTGTAGTAACTAAAGTTTTCTTATTTTTTGCATCGTAAGTTGTGAGTGGCCGGTTTCCGGGGGGGAGCCGGTTTCCCCCGGTATTACCCTAATTATGCGTAAAAAAAATTATGACAAATGAATATTATGCGAAAGTACTATTAGGTCAAATGAAATTATGCCAAGTAAAATTATGACATATGATTTTATGCGAAAAAATAGGGAACCATTAAAAATATTTTTATTATATGATGTAGGTAACTAAAAATGTACGGTTTTCGCAATTTTTCCCTTATCTGTGCTATAAGACGTTGCTTCGTACCAAATTTCAAGATTCTGACTTCACGGGAAGTACCTTGTAGGTATTGATTCCCTTGCGAGTGTCGAAAATTTGCGGCATAAACGGCTGTATCTTTTGATTGTGTTGGCTTATAAGTATGATTTTTTCACAGCTCCAAGGGACAGTAGACCTAAGTATTTGATATAAATTCCAGCTTGACACCTCCACGCGTTCCTGAGAAAAAGGGTCTAGACGGACAGACAACAAAGTGATCCTATAAGAGTTCCGTTTTTTTCTTTCAAGGTACGGACGGGTTCCGTGACAAAAATTACGATTGTCGAGGGTAATTGAGAAACTATATACCTTGTAATGCAGCAGCTTGCTGTTCCGCTTCGGCCGAGTCTAGCAGCGCTAGCATCTGCTTATGTTTATGTCTGACGGCATGGCAACGCGGCGTTTTCCTGAACTTGCACCGCTCTTTTGGGTCTGCACCCGCCCTTAACAAAGCTCGAGCAACCTCCAAATGTCCCCGTGCTGCGGCCCAGTGTAAAGGGGTCATTTGTAATAGATCTTTTGTATGCGGTGATGCACCCCATTGTAATAATAGTTCTACGACTCGCGCGTGGCCCGCGTGTGCGGCGAGATGAAGAGGTGTACGCTCGACCTTAGTTCGTGCGTCCCGGGACACACCAGCACGTAGTAACACGTCACACGTCTCTGCATGCCCATTAGCGGCTGCCAGATGCAACGGTGATGTACCCAGCTGCAATATAAAAAAAAAATTATAACAGGCTGAATAGTTTTAATCTATATAATCTAATTTAATCTTCTTTACACTGTCTAAATGAAATTTAATATAAATGTAAACAAAAAAAGACAGTAATCACTTGTCTTAAGATCTCTTGAAATTGAGGTTTTAAAGTTTTCTCGCGCTAGTTGAATGCAGTTGGGACCTGAGAAAGATAATATATAAATATGCTGGTTGAATGCAGTCAAAACCTGAAGCAAAGAATATATAAGTATTACAAATTTTAAGAAACATCATTTAATAGACTTACACAGTCATTTGTGTAAGTCGTGTCTCAGCTGTGTGCATGGCTAGACATATGCAGGGGTCATGGGACTTGAGTTTTTTCAAGCCACTTTTGTTCACAGGGCTGGCTGCTGGACGTTTCATGCTTAGAAATAATTTCATAATATTTATGATAGATTTGTGTGACACTACATTTAAAATTATTTCGGTGTCAACCTAAAGCTTATGTCAACATGGCTAACATTCTCCAAGAGTCCAGTGCTCGAGCTGTCATTTGCAGAGAGTGTCGCCCTTGTGCCTGAGGTGAACTGTGAAGATGCCCCCACCCCCTGTCCGCACACTGTGTCACACATGCCTGTAGTGATGTCCTTGATAGCTATCATACACTATTGCATTCCTTTTCTGCATTCAACTTGCACGATATCTGTAGTCATACCTGTGTGCTGAGTACAAGTTTTTATCATTGCATGCCATGAAGAAGTTAACTACAATTTGTATGGCATCAAAACAATGTCCCTAGGAGTCGTCCATTAATCACGTGAGACCTAAAAGGGGAGGGGGGTTCCGAAAAAAAATCACCAAGAATCACAAGGGGAGGAGACATCACATGTATTAATTTTTGAATCTAGTCTATGCATACCGAAATTATTATCAGTTGTAGATTCGCACTTCATAGAGTTATTTAAATACTTACAAGACAAATGACTCATGTACAATACAGAAAGTGAGTACTTATTAAAAAATTAAAATATTTTTTACAGAGCTAAGTAAGTGATAAGTAGGATTAAAATATTACCCAATCTGTGGTAAATGGTGCTCCTTTGGCCGTAAGATCTAGAACGTTAGCTGTTTCTCCGGCACGAGCTGCCAGAAGAAGTTGTCTGCCGAGCTCGAGTCCTCCATTACTGACAGTCCGTGTAGGGTGAAAACCGACATTGGTACTTGCTTGAGTAACTTCAGCTTCTATCAAAGACGATCTTACCAGAGACTCAGTCTACAAAACATAATTTTTATATTAATTATACTTTTGTAAATATTACAAATTTTATTTATTTCATCAATAATGTATAGTGATACAATCTGCAAAAAACAGTATGCATTAATTATTATTTCTATTATCCTCTCGGGCGTCGGACTGTTAAAATTTTAAAAGCGGGTGGTGTCAGCGGGTCCGGCGTCCGGCACTGAAGGCGTTCGCGCGGTTTCTCCGGTTCCGGTTTTTCAAGATTATATTAATCAATTTATTTTAAAACTATTGCATGTTATATATATTTAGAAAATAGAATAAATTCCTTATATGATGATGTAACTGGAATTTAAAAAAAACTTAACGAATAAAAGCAATCATGATGTGAACACAAAAGAATTGTTTTTTTTTCCCAATTCTTAGTTTTTAAACTCAACAAAAAACATTTTTAATTTGATTTTGCGTTAATTACATTCTGCGGATATATTGTTCATATTATTTAATAACAAAACAGGCCAATGTAAAAAAAAATCCATGACCCCCCTTGAGCGTTACGCGGTATTATACGCCAGAAGGCACCCGCGCTTGTTTTTTCGATTTTTATTATTGAATTGTTAGTAAAACCTTGGCACATTATACATTTTTAGAAATTAGAAGAATCGTTCTACACAATGAAAAAATAAATTAAAAGAAATATAAACTACATAATGCAAAATATCAAACATGATTTCACTGGAAATGAATTTTTTAATGTTGGTTTTTGAAGCTAAATTATAGCGAAAATTTATGTCACACGCATACGAAAGTTTTTATTTAATTAAATAAATACGTGTTCAAATAACGATATATATAAAAAAATTCGTGATTTGTGCACAAAATTAACCAAACATCAATGATTAGTGGAGTGGAGTGAAATTGGTGTCAAATTTCTTTACTCTGAGACAAACAATTATTTATTTTATTATTGAGTACAACAGCAAAGACAAAAAACTATAACAGCTTTGTTTTATCCCTGTACTAAGTAAATAAATTTCAATCACAGATAAAAATCCAGATATTTACAAATGAGAATAAACAGAAAATATAGCAATAAAAATGGGCAAATGTGCCGGCCGACGCCCATCCTGGTGGTTTTTATTTGTATTTATGTGCCGCGCGACGCCCGAGCGTTGTGTTTATGTAATTAGTTTGTTCCAAATATACAAAGAAACAAATGAGATTGAGTTACACACGGTTGAGTTGAATGTTGGTTGAACAGATTATGGGTGAATCATGGAATAGAAGAAAATACAGAGTTTTTAAGGTTTAGTAGTTCATAAGCATTTAAATATTTTGTTTGTATCATGTTGTAATTTGGATTGTACTTACGTTAAAAGATGGAATAGCTACATCTTCTACACATAATTCTGTAGTCATCTTGATCTATAATTTACTGGTAATCTTACTGAAAATAACATTTTAATAAACTCAGTTAACACTGTCCTTGTAACTTTGTTGAGCAACTTGTAAAGCATTGTGATTGCTTTCTTTTGCTTATTGATAAGTAAATCAGTAATCAGACATCATTTAAGTTAACTTGTTTGCAAACAAATCAATCTTTTTTATTTTAATTTAAAATATCTATAAAACAGGATAAGGATGTTACCTAGAACATTCGCTTCTACATTTTCAACCTCTACACTTCCTTTTCCTGTCTTGACGGAAGTTATTTAAAACTAAGTACACTGTACTTAATAAGAAAACAGTACCTACCTGATATTTAATATGAATGTTTTTTCTGTTTTATTTACTTTCTATTTACGTAAAAAACAACATTTTTCATTTACATTAACGTTCTTTTACTTTGGAATATTTTAGCAAACGTCCTGTCATTTTGGTTTTTTTTTTTTTTTGAAGATTTAATGGCCTGGTAACAAGACCTTTAAGCCAAGTCTTATATTATTGAGGTTTCTTTTAAATTAACACTTAAATAGTTCCCACAGTATTTTTTATATATTTGAATAACGCACTATAATATTTTTTATTTTGGAGCAAATCACACAATTGGCGGCGGGAGGTATCACTGACTTCAATTATTTCACTTGCCAACACTAGTCTTTGAATGGTGAAGTTTGGGCATTTGAAAAAAATGTGGTTCATGTCTGCGATCCCAACGTTACAAAAAGTGCAAATATTACTGTTTATTATGTTTAGTCTCTTAAGATGTGCAGGTGCAGAGTTATGGCCAAATCTCAGTCTATTTATAGTTGTGATAAAATCACGGCTAGCCATCTTCAGCTCATGGTACCATGGTTTTATTGCTAAATTTTCTTGTATCCGTCCATACCACTTTCCTTTGAGTTTTTGGTCCTCATTCCAAAAATCCTCCCACATGCTTCTTATAGACATATTTACATTATAATAAAAGTCAGTCATTGGTACCCTCACTACACTTTTGACATTCAGGGCCAGTGGGTCGACACTTCCATATAAAAAGCCAGACCCCCAAGCCAGTCACTAAAAATACGACTTTATCGCTTTTGAAATAAAGTCTATAATTGAATAACCGCAAGGCTTCAAGTTTGTTATGCGAATCATTACCAACATACAGAATCTTTTTTTTGAGTACTCAAGGTTGGTAGCTTTGGGAAAATGGCGTTATGTCACTTTTTCGGTTGTTTGAAAATTGTATAAAACAAACTTCTGAAAAATTTGATTTTTGCTTGAATATCAAGTGATTTGGCTATTCAATTTGTGCTTCTATGTTAAGTTTTGTTGCGTGTCACGGATTTCGTGTGTTTAATTACATTTTCACCGACTCCTTGAAAAGTGAGATTGCAATATTATTTTCGTCTGAAAATATTTCAACTAACATGGAAAGTCGCATCTGCAAGAAGTGTACGATTTGTGGAGTACGTAGACTCCCCAAATCGAGAATATTTCTTGCAAAATTTCCTCTTGACCCTGATCGGTAAGTCTTACAATTTTTGTACCTTTGCATGTAATGTCACCCTAAGGGTTTTGGCACTCATTGTGTTGGTATGTATTTAAATCAGTAATAAAGTCTAAGTAATCCATCCAATTCTATAT
This sequence comes from Glaucopsyche alexis, assembly GCA_905404095.1. NCBI lineage: Eukaryota > Metazoa > Arthropoda > Insecta > Lepidoptera > Lycaenidae > Glaucopsyche > Glaucopsyche alexis. The sequence continues at coordinate 22,377,863 of FR990048.1, read as the reverse complement.
TATAATATAAAACTTGTAACTTGTACCTCTTATGCTATTTACTTTTTAAAGAGGAAAGATTTTATTGCTTTCATCAAATAAGGCTCTTTAACTATTGGATCCATTCCAAAACTTCTTCCAGTATAATAATGCTATATTATCCAGCAGTAACATAGGCTACTGTTTTGATTCCTTTTGAGAACTAAGTCTGATGACTGCTTTGAATAACTTCAAACAAATTATATACCTTTCAGATGTCGATTATGGGTGAAAGCATCGGGCATTGAAGATTTAGTTTATGTGCCAATTGAAAAGTTGCATAAGCTCAAGTTTATCTGTGGTGACCACTTTGCCCGTCAATGCTTTAATGCAAAAGGGAACCGGTTGTTAGCCAGTGCAGTGCCAACTGAAGGTCTCATGAGAACCCCTTTATCTGATGACCTTTTTACTGAGTTTCCTTTGCATATTAAATCATATGATAAAACTAATCCTGCTGGAAAACATACAGGTGAGTGACCATTGCAATTTTTTTAATTTTTAGGGTTCCGTACCCAAAGGGTAAAAACAGGACCCTATTATTAAGACTTCATTGTCTGTCCGTCTGTCTGTCTGTCACCAGGCTGTATCTCAAGAACCACTATAGCTAGACTTCTGAAATTTTCACAGATTGTGTATATCTGTTGCCGCTATAACAACAAATCTTTAAAACAAAATAAAATTAATATATAAGGGGGGCTCCCATACAACAAATGTGATTTTTTTAAACTATTTTGCTCTATATCAGTAATGGCAACAGTTAGGCACCTGAAATTTTCACAAAGGCCTGAATTATATGTGTACTTTAATAATTAATAATACCATTAAAATAAAATATAAATTTAAAGGGGGCTCCCATACAAAAAACAAAATTTTTGGCCTATTTTTGCTCTATAACAGTACAGAACCCTTTGTGCGCAAGTCCGACTCGCACTTGGTCGATTATTATGTATGAAGTCAGTCAACCTAGGCAGATTTTGGAAAAACTTTTCTCCTTTTGATTTCTTCTAAATTCTAGTGGGATAGTAAACATCTTAAACCTTATGCATTTTTTCCAGATAAACTTATGTCTACTACTGAAAAGATAAACATGAATATGGCAGTTGAAACAAGCACTGAAATAAATGAGACAGAGGCACATATTTATCAAGGTAGACATTTCTTTTTTTAGTGTTCCGTACCCAAAGGGTAAAAACGGGACCCTATTACTGAGACTTCGATGTCTGTCCGTCTGTCTGTCTGTCTGTCTGTCTCTCTAGGCTGTATCTCAATAACCGCTATAGCTAGACTTCTGAAATTTTCACAGATTGTGTATTTCTGTTGCAGCTTTAACAACAAATACTAAAAATAAAATAAAATAAATATTTAACGGGGGCTTCCCTACAACAAACATTATTTCTTTGGCCTTTTTTGCTTGATATCAATAATGGTAACATGTAGACACTTGAAATTTTCACAAAATCTTCAATTATATGTTTTCTTTAATAATTAATAATAAAATAAAAGTAAAATAAATATTTAACTCGGAGTTTCCATACAAAAAACACAATTTTTGGCCTATTTTTACTCTATGACGCGACAGTACGGAACCCTTCGTGCGCGAGTCCGACTCGCACTTGGCCAATTTTATTTTTCTATTGTATTTTGGAATAGTTGTGGAAATTATCATAAGGTTAATCAAAAATGATTTTAATTTTCAGGTGGACCAGTGCTTACTAATGTCCATAAAACATATGGTACTGATAATTTTGTACCAATACCTTCAACATCGAAAACTCCTACACACTTGACATATAAAAGAAAAAAAGGAGGTAAGAAATACTACTATTTATACTTAATTGCAGCCCATTCACCGTCATTGATGGACAAACAACGAAGTCTTAGTAATAGGGTCCCGTTTTTACCCTTTGGGTACGGAACACTAAAAAAGAAAGTATGTGGCACCTCAGTATTGTTCAGATGTGCAGCACTTGGCGGTGAATGGGTTAACACCCATTCAAGGTAAAATCCTGTTTTTTGTTGCCCCACACTTTAATTATATAAGAAAATGTGTGAAAAAAGTACCTGTGGAATGGTCTGTCTGTTTTGCTAGGTACAGCAAAGGAATTTTGAACCCCTATCCTTATGGATTTTACCTCGACGAGGGGTAAAATAATAAAAACCGAATGACATTATATAATGCTGGCGACGCCTGCAACAGTCATGAGCCGGACCCAGGGAACTAAAAAGAAAATGATACACAAACAGAAAAGTTATATTATATTCTTACCTACTGGGTGTGACTCATAATGCTTAAACAATAAGCAATTATGTACCTAATTAATAAAAAGTAACAGAAATACCACAACAATATTAGTTCTTCTAACAAAAGTTGTTGGAAGAGTTGAAAAGTCAAACAAATGGTATGTATCAAATTAAAATTAACATTCTTATTACTCACAGGACAAACATCTTTTTCATTAGATATTCAAGGTGAAAGGAAAATGCATTATCCATCCATACTAATATTGTAAATGCGAAAGTGTGTCTGTCTGTCTGTTTGTGACCTCTTCACGCTCAAACTGCTGAACCGATTTTGCTGAAATTTGGCATGAAGATACTCTGAGTCCCGAGAAAGGACATAGGATAGTTTTATCCCGGAAAAATGTACGGTTCCCGCGCGATTAACGAATTTTGGCGCAACGGAGTTGCGGGCGTCATCTAGAGTTTCATATACCTGATCTGTGAATGTGTATTTTTTGTTACAGATGAAATAACTTTAACCAAAAGAGAAAGGAGAATATTAAAACGTCTACAAGAATCAAAAATCACGATAAGGAGAATGGCAAAGTCCTTATTAAATTTAGATAAATTAGACTCTGATATTCTTAAATCAATTGTGGAAAATGCAGTCAAAAATTACAAAAAAGCCCCACATGGAAAACGATGGCAACCGCAAAACAAAACCTACGCTCTGTCTATTTTCAAGCGTTCTCCTAAAGCATACCGGTATTTGCAAAAAATGTTACCACTCCCAAGTACACGATCACTTCAAAGGCTTTTAAAAGAAATCCCTATGGAACCTGGCATTCATTCTAAGATTATACAGATATTAAAAGAAAAATCTCAAGAAATGGAAGATGACGAAAAATACTGTGTTTTATTGTTCGATGAGATTGCCTTGAAGAAACGACTGATCTATAATGAATCACTAGATAAGGTTGAAGGCTTCGTTGACCTGGGCACTGGTGAAAGTATGGGCAGAAACAACAAAATTGCAGGACATGCCTTGGTATTCATGATACAAGGCCTGAAACAGAAATTTAAACAACCGGTAGCGCATTATTTTGTTGAAGGAACAATAGAAAGTGAAAAGTTAGCAGTATTGATAAAAAATATTGTAAGAGCCATACAAGAGGCTGGATTCAATGTTCTTTCGACTGTTTGTGACCAAGGCCCCACTAATATTGGTGTCATTAATTTATTAAGAAAATTTAATGGCCTGAGTACTGAAGCAAACTATTTTCTTATTGATGAACAAAAAGTATTTATAATTTTTGATATTCCACATCTTTTTAAATCGATAAGGAACAATTTTTTCCAAGCTGGTATAATGGAGTACAAAAGGAAAAGGGCGAAATGGTGCCATTTGCAAGAAGCAGAAGAGAGGAATAGGAATTTTTTGAATTTCAAGAAAATTACTCCAACAGTTGTGAACCCTACATATAAAACTAAAATGCGTGTTAAATTTGCAGCTCAAGCAATAAGCAACACGATGGCCGCGGTTTTGAAGATGATGGCATGGAGCGACCCACGGTCGGAAGAGATCAACGATACTGCCTACATTGTTGAAGAAATGGACAAACTTTTTGATTGCACAAATGGACCAGCATCGCCAAAAGATGTAAAAAAAGGATCCGGGAAAATGTTTCAAAAAAAACAAAACACGAGGAATCTTGGAATTATTATCTAAAATATATTCATACAATTAAATTTCTAAAGTCAGACTCTCAAATACGTTTGAGAAATGTGCGTTGCATCCAGGGTTTAGAAACTTCTTTAAAGTCATTAAAAGATATTTGGAATGTGTTACACAGAAAAGCTAGTTTCAAGTATTTAAATTTACGCCAACTTAACCAAGATTCCTTGGAAAATTTGTTTGGGAATATTAGACAGCACAGCATAACAAACAGAAATCCAACATGCAGTCATTTTAATGCTGCTTTAAAATCCAGTGTGCTTTCTGGATTAACAGGGCCACATAGTCGTGGCTCAAATTGTGAAATTGACTTTAATAAACTGTTTATATCTCATGCAGAATTAACTAAAAAATCTGAGTCTGAATTAATGCTTGAAGCTACGTGTCTAAATGAGAATTCTGATAATGAAGAGGCAGATGTTTGTTATCCTATGCTGTCGCTGCCTGAAGAACCCGAGATTGAACATGTCGAAATTTCTTTTTGCAATTTTGAGGAACAACCAATTGTATATATTAGTGGATACTTAGCTGCAAGAGTTCTTAAAAAATTTGATTGTGAAAGTTGCAAATATTTTCTAAAAGAAGAAAATCCAGATTTAAATGAGCCATTATATAAATTTATATCATTAAAAGAATGGTGGCAAGATAAGATTTCTCTTACTTATCCAAAAAAAGAACTTTGTATTTTAGTGAGTGAAGCAAAAGATGTTTATGAAAGTACAATTGTGCCTAAGCTACATCAGCTTCATATTGCCCAATATTGTACCTTGCAATTAAGTGTCCACTGCAATATGGAATGGTTTAAGTGTAGTGTTCACTCTAACTCTGTACATGAATATTTATTGACATTTTTGAGCAAATTATTTATAAGAAAATCTTGTAAAATATTTAATAATGAGTTCTTAAAATCCGAAATTGATGTCGCGGACCAAATTAAAAGAGCTCAACAACAAAATAAAGACCACTAAATTTGTATGTTGCGTATTTTTTTATTATGTTACACGGGTAGATATATTTAAACATGGATTTTTGATTTTTTTTTATTTGATTATCCATGTTTAAGTATTTTCTTTCTGTGTAACATTCACTTTTACCCACAAAAAAACCCCCGAGGCCCCACCTACCCCTAGGATATTATCGATAGAAAGGCCCAACACTAGTATCGATATTCGATAATAATTCATAACTAGTCTACATCACTAGAACTGTCAAACTATGATCTGTCTGAAGGTTGGCAGTACTGTTTATCTAAGAAATCTCTAAGTTGGTACAAGATGCAGTCCAACTGTCGATGTGTGCGTGAGCTCAATTGTTTCTATGGGAGTGCGGTCTCTTAAAACGTAGTGATTATATTCTCTTTGTTCAGGGCGTTGACCCCATCATATGCAGTTTTGTCTGCAATTTCATTTCCAGAAATGCCTTTATGTGAAGGGACCCACATAAAGGCAATTGTTACTCCTTTGTTATGTAACCGCCAGACAAAATCTTTAATAAAGTATATAATATAATTCGTTTTAAAATTAAAATTAATATGCTTTAGACTATTAATGAGACCTAAAGAATCTGATAAGATTAGAAAATATTTACAATTATTATTTAAAGCACTAATGAATTTTAAGGCTTCAAAAACTGCATATGCCTCTGCCGTAAATATCGAACACTGTTTATCTAGAACAAAGCTTTGAGCAATCTGTTTTTGTGGATCATATATGGCACCTCTCACATATTTATTACGTTTACTACCATCAGTGTAGATTGTATAATACTTACTATTTTCTTCTAAAAATGCAAGAAACTCTGAATTGTTGTCAATAGACTTAGTTAAAATCATAATAGGATGTATTATACTACCAGGGTTCGAAAATATCCGATATTTATTATAAATATCAAAATATCGGATATTTATGATATATATCCGATATATATCAACATTTTGATATATTTTCATACAAAATGGATATATATCCATTTTGTATGAAAATATATTTTGTATGAAAAGCCATATTATTATTTTATTGTATTATTTATGTATACTATTTGCATATTATGTGTTACATAATAATAATAATAATAATAATATCTATAGACGCTTACCACCACGTCAATCTAGCCCCATGCTAAGTATCCGAAAAACTTGTGTTACCAGACAACAGGAAGTATATTTAATACTTTTATACTATACATATATTTAAGATTTTTATTATATTATACACATATTTACACATCCATGACCCAGGAACACGGAAAAACTTATTGTTCCTTCGGCGGGATTCGAACCCACGTCCCCCGGCTTCAGCACCAACGCAATGAACCACTGAGCCACAGAGGTCGTCAAAACATAATGAATAAACAAACATAAACATAACGAAAAAACTAAAATGTTTTTATTATTTTATTTATTTAGGTACCTACTTAAAATCATCCGAAATAAAAACCGAAATTTTACATAAAATCTATCAGTCTCGAATCTTCATATAAAAGGGCCGGCTTTTTCAACAAATAGCCTGGCTCTAATAACGTATTTTGTTTAAAGTAAAGACAGCCTAAAAATTCATCATTTAATAAACTGTTATCTATAGTCTATACTAATATTATAAATGCGAAAGTGTGTCTGTCTGTTACCTACCTCTGCACGCTTTAACCGCTGAACCGATTTTTATGAAATTTGGTATAGATGTCGTGCAGGGCCGTGCCGCCCCTGTGTGCGATGTGTGCGGCGCACACAGGCGCCAAGACGATGGGGGCGCCGCGGGCCGCCACCGAAATTATTATGTTACACTTTAACACTTACATAACAACAATATATTGTTTATAGTGGAGTATTCATAAGTAAGTAAGTACAATAGGCGCAACATATGCCTTGTAAATAACAAAACAATATAATACATTTACTTTACATTAATTACTCAGCGAATTAAAAGAACCGTCAGCGGCGCTGCGCCGTGAGTATTTTTGAGTGTGTTCATGAACGCGACCCGAATCGGGTTGCGATGCGTACGCGGTGCGACGCAAGCGCGGTGGCACAGGCGCGCGGGCGTTGGGAATTGGGATCGCCGGGTTTCCCCGGTTTATTTATTTTTATTTATTTATAACACTTTATGCACGTAATGTACAAAGGCGGGCTTAATGCCTTGTGGCATTCTCTACCAGCCAACCTTAGGGTGATGCAGAGACATGGTAAAGTAGGCGAATTTCTTGTACTATAATTTAACTGAATCAGATATTAACGAATTTTAACGAAGGAGAGAGTCAAAACATTTGATCAATCATATTTTATTCATTGTAAAATAACTAACTAGATTGTAAAAATATGTCGAAAGTTTCAAACTCCCCCCGAAATGGGCCGGCTGGTCCATGTGGATGACCCATATACAGAGGCGTATTTAGAAATTTTGAGCCGGCCGAAATTAACATATTTTGTCGCCCCATTAACCCTATCTAAAAGATGATTTTTTAAAGTTATTTTATATAAAAAAAAATCAACAGCCTAAAACAGAAGTTTAAATACTAACTTGTTCTATATGTATGTGTTTATATTAAATGTGTTCAAACTGAGAAAGCGAGCGAATGTTTTTTACGCTTAAACCTGTTAAAATCTTATTATACTTTAAGCCCTGAAAGAATATTGTACTTTAGAAAAAAATAATAAAATCAATAGCCTAAAACAGGAACGGCGAACCTATGGCACGCGTGCCATCGAATCCTCGAACGTATAGCATGCGACACAACATTTTGGGCACGTCACTGATCACAAAATTTTGTAATTATGTACTACGAAAAAAGGCAAGAAATAAGTATTATATGACAAACCTAACAATAAGTTATTTGTCATCTATTTTACAACATCAGAAATTACACTAATTTTACTTTAGTTTAAATTGCAAAATGATCCTATTTTCACAGTCTTTTAGGGTTTAAAATTGGAGCAGATTTAGCCTATTAATAGGGAAAAAAATCGCGTTTAACGTAAAGAACATAATATATTATTTGGTAGCGATGTTCTATTTTAGCCGGTTAATTTTATGATATTTTTCCGAAGCTCACCGTTATTCAGTGTTTAAGTTTAACGATTGAATAGATTTTAGCCTATAGAATGGGAAAAAAATTTTGCTCGCTCGCTTCGCTCGCTCGCGTTTAACATAAAGAACATATTATATTATTTAGTATAGCGATGAACTGTTTTAGCCGGTTCATTTTATGATATTTTTCCGAAGTTCACCGTTATTCAGTATTTAAGGGGAAACCCTGAAAGACTGTGCTTCAAAGCATAAACAGGTAAAAACGAAAAAAAATGGGCGCCTCTTATTCTAATGTATATGTATTATAAAATGATAGTATTTCCACAGTATTTTAGGGTTTAAAGTTTGAACAGATTTAACCTATTAAATAGGAAAAAAATTTCTCGCTCGCTTCGCTCGCTCGCGGTTAACATAAAGGCCATTACATTATATTTTATTACCGATGTTCTATTTTAGCCGGTTGATTTTTTGGTATTTTTGCGAAGTTTATATTTTAGTTTAACGTTTGAATCTTTAAAATAGTAAAAAAATGTGCTCGCTCGCTCGTTTTTGGCTTAAAGAAAGTATTATAAAATTTTGTACTGACGTTTAGTTTTAGACTATAGATATTTGTATTTTTCCGAACTACACAGTTTTTCAGGTTTTAAAGCTTAAACAGGTAAAAACGAAAAAAAAAATTCTCATGTGCCCAGGGCCTCTAAAAGGTTAAAGACTAATATTTATAATATTCTAAATATGCTGGTTATTTAATGTACTTGTAGTCGTTTTATTTTCTTGAACCCCCACCGAAACTAAAACCTGGCTACGCCCATAGTAACAATTTAATTCGCGCTTTTTTTTTCGTAGTAAGTAATTGGCAAGCGGACGTTTTACCTCTTTAGTATAATATATAAACTAAGTATATTAAACTGAAGAACATTTTTCTTTCAGTCAAAATAAAAAAATAATAAAAAAGTAAGTACGTTAAAACATGAAGATTCGTAAAAATAAGAGGCGCTTCATGGGTTTCGCACACAGGCGCTGCCGGGGGTCGGCTCGGCCCTGATGTCGTGGCCATATCGTAGATTTGCTCACTTCATGAAATACTCGAGAATTTCATGAAATGTTCGCATTTCATGAAAAGTTTCTCTGTCTATTGGCCACATCATGATGTGGCCTGCCGCCTGGGCAGATCAATGATAAGAAATCGTTTATCGATATGGCCAACTACTCGTGGCTACTTCATGAAATGGTCCAGATAATTTGACATATTATATCGTAAAATAATTACATTAATTACCTGCAAGGAGAGAGAGGCGCTGCAAGTGCTTTGATTATGTGTATTAGATGGCGGATTATGTGTATTAGATGACGAGAATATTTTTTTCGTGGTGAAAAAGTTAATAATTTATTAATAAACGAGGCAGAAAGTTATAACAAAAGAGTTTACGACAAAAACGTTCTCAAGTACCATGCAAGTTACGCAAAGAGACCTACAACCACCATCTACAATATTCACATACGAGATACACCTACAACCTACACCTATAACTACCTACACCGATACTTACACTTAGGTATTTACTTATCTAAGGTTAGATTACAAAAAAAACCTTTTTATTTTTTATTTTCGCGCAATGTTTGTGTCAGCGAGACTTAAATGACTTAAACTAAACACACCGGCTTATTTAGCGGATTTAAGCGGATTAGCGGAACAATATTTAGCGGAACACAAAAAAAGGTCCACAATTAAAAAGATATGGTTTTTTTTAAAATCTACTTACTTACTACACTTCTTTTGTTATTTAAAGTTTTATTTGTTTTACTTAAAATGATATCACATTAAGAATAGATTTTGCGAGTAAATGCTATTTGTGAAAAATTGTCAATTTTTGAACTTTTCATGTAACCGGGAAAAGTGAAAAATAATATTAAAATAACTATTAATTAAATTAGAATAACCTAACCAAGAGTCAGGACATGTCTAAGGAGGGTTCCGTAAATATAAACGCGTAATATGCTTTTTTTTTAATTACTCCAAAAGTTACTGTCCGATTTTTTCACAATAATTATCCTAAAGAGTTTTTAGCATGATCTATCAGCATGGAAATTTGCAAGTTTCTATCTCCTATAGTTGAAAAATGCTAGGGGGGGGACCAACTTACAAACTACTTTGGAGGCCGATTACTCGAAAATGGTCAACTTTATAAAAAATTAACGTATGAAACCTTGCCTTTATTTTAAAAGACCTTTTCTACGATACCCCACATGATGGGGTAGAGTGAAAAAATATTTTTCATCCCCACTTCACATGTATGGAGAGCCACCTCTAAAATATAAAATTATATTTTTTTTATGATACCGAAACCGTGATCTATACACAATCTATAAATGCACCAAATTTCATCAATTTATATTCATAATTACAGGAGCTAGAGGCGCGGACAGACGAACAGACAGACAGACAGACAGACGACAGATGGACAGAGCGAAACTATAAGGGTTCCTTAAGTATTACGGAACCCTAAAAATGGTGATTAATATCGCGTATTTCCTCCACGTGCTCTTATTAAAGTTTCTACCCATCTAGGCATACTGAGACTGCACTTTATCAATTACTTTCTTTGTAAAAATTAATAGAATAAACACAAAAAAAACTTGTTTTTCTGACACGACTGACACCATTAATGCCGGCAGAAGTGTTGCTATTGCTATTTATGGATTAGAACTTACTATTAGGGAATATGTTTTACATTTGGGAAGTTTAAGAAACCAAAAATTACCTAATAATATAAAATTTTAAAAACCAATTTTGTATTGATATATATCATAAAAAGTCCTTTGATATATATCGGATATATATCGGATATATATCATGATATATATCCATTGATATATATCCTCGAACCCTGTATACTACTATATGAATGTGTGTAACATGGCCAGTGTGAATGTGTTTTGATGTTTGAATAATGAGACTGTATTTCTAGGAAAATCCGGCATAAAGTTGGAGATGTATGTGTCAGAAGGTCTTGAGGTGAAGCTAGTGGACCATCTGTAATTATTGGGTGAGGTACAATTCTATTTATGATTTGTAAATTATTTGATGATAAAAGTTTAAGACAGTATCTTTCTGCAAGCAAAAGTCGTCTCAATATCAAGGGCATAATATTTGTTTCAACTTCCATGGCCCTTATGGGAGTTGAACACATTGCCCCAGATATAATCCTCAAAGCCTTGTTCTGTATTATATCTAATTTTTGAGTGTGAATGCTATTTAAATAGGCCAAAGAACTGTAATCAAAATGGCTTCTTACAATAGATTTGTATAACACTGAAAGTATTTTGGGATCTGCGCCCCATGTAACACCAGCTAGACATCTTAAAATGTTAATACCTTTCAATGAATTTCTGGATATATATTTAATGTGGTCTTCAAATGATAGCTTCTGATCAATGTAAACACCCAAGAATTTGTGTGAGGCTACTCTTTGAATAACCTCACCATTATAAGTAACATCTATTGCAGGTGTGTCTTTTCCAAATATCATGACACTACTTTTGGTTGCATTTATTTTCAAATTTAATCTTAGCTGGTAATAATTACATAACCGCATTAAACAAGCATTAACATTTTCAATTGCTACTGATAAGTTAACATCTGAACTGTACAACACTAAGTCATCTGCAAATTGAAGTATATTTACATTTTTAATATTTACATATTTACATATCTCCCATATATACAAATTATATAGCAAAGGCGACAATGTTGCGCCTTGCATTGTTCCCTTAGATACAATTCTAGGTCCATGTAAAATATTATTGTGTTTAACATATAATATTCTGTTAGTAAGAAAATCATAGATCCATTTACATAAGTATCCAGGTACACCAGCACTACTCAGTACCTTCACCAGTACGCCAGGATCCACACTATCAAATGCACCCTGCACATCCAAAAATACACAAACTGAGTGTAATTTATTACCTTTTGCATTTTTCAGATCATTTATGAGGGAAATGAAGCTGTCAGCACAACTCCTTCCTCTACGGAATCCATATTGAACATGAGGGATGATAGTATTAGATTCTGCATACCAGTCTAAGCGAGACTTCACACCATGTTTTCAAATATCTTTCCAAGACATGACGATAGGGAGATTGGACGATATGAACTAGCCTGATCAGGAGGTTTATCTGGTTTAAGTATGGGTATCACACATTGAGTTTTCCATGAACTTGGTATTAACTTTTTATGCCAAAGACTATTTAGAACGTTCAAAAATATTTTTTGTATGGTATCAGGTAAATATTTTATTAATAAATATGGAAAATCATCTAAACCAGGACTAGTATTTCTCCTAGAACATATACTCATTAAAAATTCAGACCATGTAAAAGGATCCAATAGAAACCTTGATTGAGGATTTTCATTATTAGAATTAAAATAATTTTCTAATAAGTTCGGATCAACTAAATTGGAATTATCAGATAGCTTGTCTAAAAGTGGTTGTACAAACTCATTTGTATATGACTTATTACCAGTTCTAATACCCTTAAATCTTTTAATGAGATTCCAGATTTTGCTGATGGGAGTAGTTCTATTAAAACTATTACAAAAACTATTCCAATTGTTCTTCTTTTGCTCTTTTATAGTACGCTTTTTTAAAGCATCTATTCTTTTATAATTGATGTAATTGTCTAATGTAGGATCATTTCTGTAAAGTTTCAGAGCTTTATAAGATTTGATGACGGCTTGTTCACATACAGCGTTCCACCAGGGGGCTGGTGGTCTACTCCTGAAGCTGGTCCTAGTAAATCTAGGAACAACCATTTGCTTAAGTTTATCAAGCCTGCTACAAAATTCCTCGTAAGATTTCATTGGGTCCTCTTCACTAACCATCATTTCATGAAAGACTGAACTAGATAATTCATTATACTTAGCCCAATCTGTTTTATGGTATAAAAATCTGTCATCATACTCGTTGATTGCGTATCTTTCAATGCACATTGTAATGTTTGTAATTGTTGGATAATGATAACTACCCATGGTATCATCATGTACAAACCATTCACAAAGTGGGGCCAAATGTGGACTAACAAAACTTACATCTATTGCTGAGGGATTGCGTGTAGGATAATTTACTGTTGTGAAGCTACCATTATTCAAAATGCATAAGTCAAATTCATCAATTATATCATACAAATTTTGACCTCGACTTTTGGTGGACAGACATCCAAAAGCAATGTGATGTGCATTGAAGTCACCGCTTATAAAAACAGGTTTTGGTAAATCTCTTAAAATATTGCGCAATTTATTCATTCTTATGTGCCCACTGCAGGGAGGACAGTATACACAGAGAATAGTCAATGTTGTATTCTCAGTATATACACATATAGCTATTGTTTGTATATCTTCATAAAAGGTTGTATTTATAATATTGTATTTCAAATATGGTTTAACCAATATTCCAACACCATTACGTGGGTTTTTAGAATTTTTGTTGTAAAAATTATAACCAGAAATACGAAAAGATTGATGGTCTTTTAACCATGTTTCATTTATAAGACAAATATCAATATATTTTTCATTTAAAAATTTGGTAAGAAGAGGTTTTTTATTATTTATTCCCTGAACATTGAATTGCGCAATACGTAGAAATGACGAATCACAAGATTGCGTATCCATTATGTTGACAGATTTTTAATAAGCATATCTTTAATTAATGATGTGGTAATAGGTTCATCATCATTTTTATTACCTACTTGAACCAGAGTGTGTACTAGGGCCATAAGTACATCACTGTTTCCAATTATTTGAGATTTAATATCAGTAATAATTACATCTTGAGAGATAGGCTTAATATTTACAGATTTATTTACATGTTTATTTACACTTTGAGACATATTATTTACACTATTTACATTTTTATTTACAGGGATGGGACGTGATGGCAGAGGAGGAAAGTCAACATTTTCTTTTGTAGTGGTAGCAGCGCTTGCATAAGTAATTTTATTTTTCTTTTCTAATATTTTCTTTATCTTAATTGGACATTGTTTGGAAATAGCCAGATGAGGCCCACTGCAATTGATACAGCAAATCTCATTTGTTTTATTACATTCTTTATAAAAGTGTTCGCCTGAACAAATTGAGCAACGCTGCTTGCCATTACAAATCTTAGCTGAATGGTTAAATTTAAAACATTTATAACATTGTTGCAAAGGAGCAACATAATCGAATACTCTATAGGAAAATAAGTCATACTGTACATTGTCAGGTAAAGCGTTTGATAAAAATGTAATGCTAACAGTTTGTGTACCAATTAGATCATGACCGACTTTTCTCATGAATCTTCTTACTGCAATTATTTCATATGTAGATGTTAAATTAGTAAATAGTTCTTTATTCGATATATTTGCCGGTACAAATCGTATAATGCCAGTTTTCTCAATTTGAGCAGCTGGAATATATGCTTTCATATCATATTTTTCAAGAAAGTTAATATTGTTGATAAAATTATTGGCCGTGTTATGTTGTTTAAATATCACAACTATCTTATTTGCGTTAATACGCCGTATTGCCACAACTCCTTTTATGTTTGAAAATATACTGTTAAGATAAATTGGACTTTTATTTCCAAGTCTCTCCTGTGCTAGTTTGCTTTCTATAAATACTTTGAATTCTGTGTTGATCGAATTTTCGGAATATAGTCTCTTATAATTTGGTTTTCTATATGCTAAAAAGTTACTCTCACCACCTCCGCTTGCACTTGAAGCCCCCCGAGGATCATCAGGAGGCCGAGGTCTTTTCTTTGAGGTGGGCGGGTTATCCCCGCCCGCCTCGTCTCCGTCCATTTTTATTATTTATACACTATATTTATTTAAAATAAAGCTATTTATACTTATTTACAAATAAAATAATAATAAATAAAAATTTTGTTCAATTTTGAAAAAAATTAAGATGCGCGCCTTTTCAAATTCCCGCCTGTCATTTTGGTTGTTTTGACTTTTGAAGGAAATTCAAAGAGTATAGACCATTTTTTTTAATGCTAGAAGTTAGAACACACCTCGTAAAAGTCCGATAATTCTGGCGGACTATAATATCCGGAATCCGGAATGCCTGTGGGAATTCAGAGCATTGAAATTAGAACCCTGTCCTAATACAATAGAGCTGAAAGTAGAACACACAAGGGTCGAGTCGAATATCAATGTCATAATATGACAATAGGCAAGCGGACTGATTTTTTTTTATTACATAAATGAATAGTACTCTTAAATATGAGTAACTTCTCAGAAGAAACCGTATATCAAAAGTCAATATTTTCAAAGGTACAGCGATTTGTATACAAAATTTCTTCGAGTCTTTATACCAAAAAAAAATTTTTTTTTTTTGCGAAATTGGTAAACAAAACCTACATCATTAGTTTACTCACATCATATACAAAAACATTCATTATGGTAAGTATGAACTTAAACGCACAAATATCGGAGATATTTACAAATATATTCCTGCGGCCATATACTTCATATACTACTTCATACTACTTCATATTCAAGTGACGTCATGTGTATATCGATTTTAGTATGGAGCGTTTTTAGGAGGCTCGCGAAATTTTTTATACAAATCGCTGTACCTTTGAAAATATTGACTTTTGATATACGGTTTCTTCTGAGAAGTTACTCATATTTAAGAGTACTATTCATTTATGCAATAAAAAAAAATTTGTCCGATTGCCTATTCGACACTCGACACTTCCATTTTCAACTCTATTGAATACAATAGGGTATTTTCTTTGAGTATCCAACTATACGGAGACGACATGACAGCTAATTTCTATGCGAAAAAGTCTCGCCACTTTCTGCGGGAGGGGGGACCGCACCGCTAGTGCTTGACACTATCGATGTTTTACTATCGATGAGTTCGGCTAGTAATAATTATGTGGCAAAAGTAAATTTTAAAAATTATATCTATTAAATCTTAACTACAATATTTAATTTACAATTTCGCTCAGTATCATAAAGTAAATAAGTATTAAAATGTTGAAACATGCAAAAATGGAAGCGTCATCCAGCATGAAGAAGAATTTTAGCATTTTTAGCAGTGTTGCGAATATCATAGTTGCGGAGCGGCTGGTGCGTACAACCAATTTGTAGCATTCCGTAATACTCAAGAAACCCTAATAAATTTGCACTGACCATCCGTCTGTCTGTCCGTCTTTCTAGCACGTGTAATTATGAATATATATAAATGAAATTTTGTATAGTTTATAGGTATTTTAAAATTGAAATAAGAATTTATAAATTACCTTTTTACAAAGTCAACCATTTTCGAGTAATCGGTCTCCATAATGGTTTATAAGTTGGTCATCCTCCTAGCATTTCTAAACTATAGGAGATAGAAACTTGTAAGTTCCCATGTTGATTGACTATGCTAAAAACTCTTAGGGAAAATTATTCTGAGCGAAATCAATTCGAAATCGATTTTTTCACCTATATTTTCTCTTATAAGTTTCTGTATGTCTAACTAGTCTAACTAGCACATAGAATAACTAATGAGAGAAAGTATAGATAAATATTAATTTGCGGTCTAATCTGACTGTACGTCGTTTAAAAAAATATTTGTTTATAAACCTAGGTAGTATATAATAATCTATACTAATATTATAAAGAGGAAAGATTTGTATTTTTGTGTGTATGTTTGTAATGAATAAACTAAAAAACTACTATGCCGATTTCAAAAATTATTTCACCATTAGAAAGCTACATTCACCCTGAGTAAAATAGGCTATATTTATTGCTAGAAAAGATTAGGGATTCTTACTAAAACTTTAGTAACGTAACCCAAGGTGTCAAAAATGCCATTAAACAACTTTCGTCGCATGCGCTGCGGAAACTATTGATGATAGAACAAAAGTATGTTTTACAATATTAAAGAACATCCATACATTCACCATCTATCCATCCTCACAAATTTTCACATCCTATCCTAGTAGGTAATAGTATAAAATGTGAAAATTTGTGAGGATGGATGGATGGATAGATGGTTGGATGGATAGATGGTTGGATGTATAGATGGATGCTTGTTACTCTTTCATGCAAAAACTACTGAACGGATTTTGATGAAATTTGGTATGGTAGTAGTTTAGGCTCTGGATTAAAACATAGGCTACTTTTTATATCGGAAAAGTAGAGTATTCCCGCGGGATAACCGATAGTATATTTACGCGGGTGGAGCAGCCGTAATAACTAAAGTAAAATAGATAATAGCTTCAAGAATTAGCCTCATACGTGTTGAAACCCATTATCTAGCACGCTTCACGCTTTTTATTTGTTGTTGTAAAAAAAGGAGTCCGTGGGTCTACCTACGTAAAACAAGTTCTCCGATAACTTACCACGAGACCAGATTGACATGACGTGAAGCATCCATATATTATATTTAAAATATATTATAGTATTAAATAAAAAAAAAACCAAAATCGTACTATAATCGTAAGTATGTGTTGACTTGACAACCTCCTTCGGTTTTTTGTCGGTTAAAAAAGGTAGAGCTAAGTAAAAATGCGGAATCGTTTTGATAAATAGGGTCCACCCTAAATACGTTTTTTTTTTGCATTTATAATAGTTCTGTTCCACCTCAATGTTTACCAATGTTCACCATAAGTAGTTCAAAGATTGGTTCAAATTCACGGGCAAAAACTAGTTAATTATAAAATGCACCTTTAATAATTTCAAAGTTGGCAAGGCGCGCTGTTTTAATCTCCTACTGTTGTTCGTCTGAACAATAAAACATGAAACTTCAAAATGCACCGAGCAAATTGTACTCGTACGTTTGGGAAACCAAGAAAAATGATTAGCGCAAGCTTGGACCCAGGCATTCCTAATCATCCTATTTTTAGGAAATCTAAAAAAAATAATGGTCAGAATAACATACTGATAAAGTCGATATCGATATTTCTTTTTCGTTGTCACAACCCTCAGTTTTTATGAAGTGTGGCCTGTTTATAAATTAAAAATGCATAATTTCAGGATAAATTTATCAGCACATATTTTATTGTAATAAATAATAATTAATATAAACAAAAGTTTGTTAACACAATTGAATAATTATTTTATAATAATTTGCAAATTTTCAATGTGTTTCGTGAAATAATATCATGAAGAAAAACAAAATTGTAAATAGTGTACTAATTAATTAGTCATGTTTCTTCATTATGAAATAGTAAAAACAAGAACGAATATGAAATAGAAGTTTTTATAAATTACTACTTTTAAATAAAACCCTAAATTTGGATGTTGTACGATTTAGTAGCAACATTTGTTCATCGAGTAAAATTTTTGGATTTTTGCTAATATATCGCAATTATTGTTAATATTTAGGCAAAATAATACATACACATGGAAAGTAACACCATCCTTTTGTTTATTTGATGTTTCCGATCTGTTTTTGCAGGAAAAAATACAGCAAGTCGGCATTTTCTGCTCCGGTTCGTTCCGCCTCGCTGTAATTTTCCGAATACGTCAAAAACGCGCAGCAACTAGTTTTATATAACCCTCACGACCGGAGGGTCTAACCTTTGGCAGCGGGGAACGCCTGATAATGGCGTCTCCATAGTTGGATACTCAAAGGGTATTTTCTTGGTATAGAATCTCAGAATCTCATGGCAAATAGGGAAATAAAAAATTGTAGTGTGCAATACTGGGGAAATTGGATTAAACGATCTTGATACTGGTTAATTTTTAATTATGTCTAGTATTAATTATTGAACATGAATTATAATAAGTCTGTATGAATAATGTTCTTATACATCAGGTTAATAATATAGAAAACTAGCTGTTGTCGGCGGCTCCGCCCGCGTAAATATAGTGTCCCTCGGGAACACTGTATTTTTTCGGGATAAAAGTAGCCTATGTTTTAATGCAGAGCCTAAACTACTACCATACCAAATTTTATTAAAATCTGTTCAGTAGTTGTTGCTTGAAGGAGTAACAAACATCCATCCATCCATCCATACATCCTCACAAACTTTCATATTTATAATATTAGTAGGATACGTCATGACAAATAAAAAAATCGTGAATTTAAATACTTATTTATTACAAAATATACAATTAAATTGGAATTTCCTTCCGAACTGTATAGAACTCGTTTACTTTATTCCTAATCGACTGTAAATCGAAACTGTCTTAAGTTCATTTTCTTTTTTCCTCCTCTCCTCCTTTTACCAGGCATGGAAAACAAACCATCATTCGATGTGCCATCAGCTACGATTCGTCGTATAGTAGTGCTGGAAACACATTTAAAGAAGTCACAATAAGTACCTAAGAAAATATAAAAAAACTAAAAGTATCAAAACAACTCACTCTAACTTACCGGTCAACTCTACCACGAGCTTTAAAACTTTAAAATTGAGTTCGATTTACACCTTCTTCTTCCTGTATTTTACGATAGACATTGAAAACAATATTTCTCGCTTGAGATCGAATTGCCTTTTTCGACATTTCCACAGGAACATCAAATTCCAAGAACATTATTACAAAATTTTAGCAGCGGTTGACAGATCACGTACTTTGATTTGACGGGTCATACTTGACATTGCCATATGAAAATCACATTTTTTCATTTTTTTTAATGCCATGAGATTCTGGTACACCTATATTTTCCAAGTTTTTAAAAAGTATGTCAAATTGTTCCTAATACCAAAATACATTAGCAGTTTGAACCATTCTTTGTGAATTTCTTTCTTTTCCTTGCAAATTAGCCTAAAAGTTTAAATTAATATTATAGGCGCGACGCTTATGAGTTGTCATGACGTCACATTCTTGTAACATTGTAACTGTCAAGTGTCAAGTGTCAAATTACACTGAAAATGCCAAATCCCAGAATACCTACTATTTACGTTTTTAAATAAATGTTTTAAGCCTATTAAAAATGCCTTATAATGGGTGCGTAGTGCCAAAATGCACTAATACGTCTATTAAAACACCAGAGAAAATCTTTGTGACCATACCAAAGAACACTGAAATGCGGAAAAAGTGGCTATTACTCGCTGACGCATGACGTTAATGATTCGATGCTGGCTATTCAATATGAAAATCGGGAAAACATTAATAAAAGAAGAAGAAGTACAAGAATATGACGTCACATTCCAATCTCGTGCGTTTTTAGTCACGTGGTCAAACGTGAAAAATTCATAATTTTATTTTTGATATTTTATAAAAATTATTTTTGTGTAAAATGTTGGTTAAATTGGTTTAAATTAATGTTTAGCGATAAAATATCAACAATCTGATGTATATTTTCATCATAGGATAATACCCTATAGCGCAGAGTTCTATTTTCAGTGCTCTAAATTTTCATCTTAGAACTCTGTTTTAATAAATAGTTCCGGATTCTGGAGCATACACTCATGGTCATGTCACATGTGTTGGATTTTCAACTATAAAGAATATTGAACTGCTCAATTTTCACCGTTGTTCCGGATTCCGGGCATTTAGAAGCCTTAGGCTGGGACTATAATATGCTCCGAAATCTGGAAGGCCGTAGAAAATTTTGAGCATTGTAAAGTACTAAATTTTAAATAATAATAATTCCCCACACCGATATCGGTGACGGTGGTCGGTGGCTGGTTTCATTGAAACCAGGCCAGTTACGCAGGAGTAATTTTTATAGTGCCCAAGTGTGTGCGCAGTACACAAGAGCACTCTCTCTCTTCCTTTACTCTCATAATCCAGTGGGACGGATCACCGACACGACTGACGAGAGATCAGGCACAGGTCCGACAGGACAGGTTTTTACATGCCCATCCGAAGAATGGATTATCTTTCTTGTCAGACAATCAGGTGATCAGCCTGCATTGTCCTAACTAAACTTGGAAACAAGTGTGTGCGGCTGCTTTATGTACCTACTTATATAGTACCTACTTACTCTGAGTTTGCGGCTAGCCTTTTGGCTCTATGGTGGACTATTGCCGGCTCTTCACGTTGGCTATCTAGATGGCCACAAGATATTTTAAGGCAGGGGAGGGGGATGTTGGCCAACAGATTGTGTAGGCATCCACACGTTGGAAGGTCGTTCAGTATGCTTCAGTTCGGGCCAAGGTTCGGACGTATTTATGAAAATGGATGTTGAGTTACTAAGGGTACTTTTTATAGCGATAATGTATGGTTTATATAGGATACTAGCTTTTGCCCGCAGCTTCGCTCGCGTGAAATTGGGTTTAAGGCAGAGGGAAATCTTGTTCGGGAAAATACCAATACCAAAATTTAATACATAATGGTGTAGGCACTGCACAGCCGTATCAGTTGTCTTTTATTTGAATGTTTCTTGCAACTTCGTAGGTACACTCGAGAAATCTACCGGGAACTGTACCAGAAATGAAATTTAATAAGCTGCAAAAGTATTCTGTGTTAATTCTGGATAAACTACTACCATACCAAATTTTATCAAAATTATTTACGTGTTTTCTTTACTGCATGAAAAACTAAACATATTATTATGTACCTACATACAAACTTTCGCGTTTAGGTATAATATTAAGTAAGGATTTCTTTGTACTCGATAATTAGTATTTTAACGATTTCGAAAATCTTTTGAATGGGAAGACGTTTTGGACTAAAAATAATTTGGATTGTGATCGCCCAACCTAGTTGGGACCACGACAAAGTTTGAGAGAGATATGAGTTAGCAGTACGACCACGAAGCCATCTAGCTTCTCATTTATTCCTCATAGTATAATAATCATACACATTAATGATTAGGTAATACCGAGGTATTTTTAAGTAATTAAAATATCTGGTTATTTTATAGCATTTTATACAATGTTATTCTTTAGACTGATATATTTTTTTTTGTAGGTATGAACCGATTGAATAGAAATACGCGCACAAAGTTATAAGCTGAGCCATCCTAATTCCGAACCGCGTGGAACCCGTTAATTTTCCGCGATAAAAATTAAAAAGTAAGTTCCATGTGTTTATCCAAGGGCTAAACTACTACGGTAACAAATTTTATAAAAATCCGTTCCGCAGTTTCTGAGATTAGCGAGCATAAACATACATATCAAAAATCTTTTAGGAAAATCTTAAAAGTCATTGTTTTGGTTTAAAATATTCTACTGAAATAGTATGTAATTAATAAGTATTATGAATATAATTAATGCAGCAATCGCAAATATTTAGGTGCCTAGTTTTTTTTCATCAAAACTTTCGCATTCTTGTCAGATTTATTTTTCAACATGATGACAATATATTATGTCAAAATAAAAATAAAGCTCCCCACTCACGGGCTATCGATTGCTTCGATCAAATTGGAAATTAATTCGTATTTGAAAGTAAATTACTAACGACGAACCATTACACAAAATGATTAGTGTAAGACCTACCAGCTAGCTTTTGCGCTGGGGGTCAAAAGTTGGAACAAAATTTACGCGTATATATACGAGTTTCATATAAAAAGTATAGTAAGGTGGTCCTAGGATCTCAGACTATATTTAATTTTTATCTAAACCGATTTACTTGCAACTACGAATCCAGTAAATGTTTAAATTGTAAAGACTAAATCGATCGATCGCTTGTGAGTGGGAGCTTTAACACGTTCGCTGCGATATAAGGTTTATACACCCGATGCATGTGCTCTCCCTCCGTGCGGGGTCGCAATACGCTGCACTCACTCTGGTGCGGAGGCTGTAATTTGAGTATTTCTATTTGTATGACAAAGACAAATATAGGTTTCATTTTACGTCATCATGGGAGACTGATTCAGACAGAAAAAATTGTATGAGGTCTTTCGGCCCGATATCGCACTGATTGATTATAATTTCGATTCCTTGCGGGAATCGGGTCTAAAAGCCTATCATAAGAGACAAGGTCATTCTACCCCTTTTCGCACTGATTTAGATTATTGTTTTATTTACTTTCGACTAGTGCTGTGATATCAATTAGCGGCGACAAACGTGCGTTACGATAGTGCATTTACGTGTGTTAGTGCTCATAATTACATGTCATAGATAGTACTTATCCACATTTACAGTCAAAATAATAATAATTTTGCCTAAAACAAATAGGCGATGTCGAAAAATGTTGGCATACAATTAATTAATATTATGATTTAAAGCAATTTTTCGCCAAATCATACC
Organism: Glaucopsyche alexis; assembly: GCA_905404095.1. Classification (NCBI taxonomy): domain Eukaryota; kingdom Metazoa; phylum Arthropoda; class Insecta; order Lepidoptera; family Lycaenidae; genus Glaucopsyche; species Glaucopsyche alexis. The sequence goes on along the minus strand of FR990048.1, from coordinate 22,354,755 downwards.
CACAACCTGCAAGCAAATGTGTGAGTGCATGCATAAGCGTGCGTAAAGCACCTCTCTCCTCCCACTCACTCACACATTTGTTTGCAGGTTGTGGGTATTATTTGGCGGAAAATTGCTTTACATCATAATATTAATTGTATGAATTTTTATTATATTTTATTATATATCGTATTGTATGGATTTCCGCAAAGTAACGCCTGATTCTATTAACTATTTGAAAAATGTTGGAGTTATCGTTACTAAAATACGATTCAACTGGAAATTCTAGCTAAAAAACTTCTATGATACTCAACAACCTGAACCTAGTAATGGCGTAGAATGTAAGAAAAGTTATTGTCTTAAATGTTTTATGATGCCCATATCAATATAAAATAAATATAAAGAAAAGTAAATTTATACAGTGTATCGATAATTTGTTTCCCATCACTACAAAGGCTCTGATTTAACCAATGCTTCAGTGCGGTACCAGGTCAATAGACCTCTAATTTATTTTTACATATATCTTCGCAGTATATTATCGGAATCCGGGGCGGGGCCAGTACTATGATACTGAACTCTTCTACTATGCATAGTTATAGGCAAGTATACCAATTTCGGCGTTTTCACGAAGATAATAGGTTATTATTTCATCAATACCTTACTGGGTTTATGAGCCTTATAACGCATAACTAGAGAGTTTACGTATCGGGCATATTGACCTTATAACGCACCATATGAAAAAACTACAGCTTTGGTTTCGCAGTGAAGGTGTTAAATCAAAAGCACTAAGGAGTATTTATATCAACTTTAAAGCAAATCGCTCCCAAACAACTTTCTTTCCCTTTTTATTCCCGTTAGGGGACGAATTTCAATAAACTATGATACACGAATTCCATCAATTCTGTTACATAATGTTTGTGCAAAATATGAAGTTGATTGGACCAAGGAATCACGTTGTCCCATACAAACTGTTTTCCCTCTTTTCACCCCCTTAGGAGTCAAATTTCGAAAAATCCCTTCTTATCGGATCCCTACGCATTACAAAGTGCAAGCCCTACAAGTTTCAGGTCTCTACGATCAGCGGTTTAGGCTGTGCGTTGATCCGTCAGTCATTCAGGACAAAGGATTTTATATGTATAGATTGTATTTTTACGCTTTTACGTAAAAACTACTCAATCGATCATCATAAAATTTGGCACAGATCTATATTCCCTAGGCTAATTTATATCGCGGGAAAATGCACCGACGAAATTTTTGACATTCGAAAAATTATATAATGCATGTAGGGTAGACCGGGGACAATTGAAACACTTTTACTTTAAATGTATGTATTGATCATACTACATAAATTTATGCAATTGAAACTAATTATATTTGTAGATAATATATCTGGCTATCAAATGTAGTATCCCGCAATAGTAAAATTGTATCAGGTAAACGACAAATTTAAAAAAACCAAGTGGAAAAATAATGTTTCAATTTACCCCACTAGGGGGTCAATTGAAACAATAGGTGGGGTCAATTAAAACACTTAAATAAAAAAATTACAAAAAAAAAAGAATTCATTTGATATATTTTAGAACATGTTATAGAATTAGTTTTCAACTATATCATATAAATACGGGCAAATTTGGACCACATTTACCAATATGCTTCAACAAAAAACAAACTGCTTTTAAGATTTTAAATAACTTGGAAATTATTCAAGCTACAATAGTATTTTTAGATACAAAGCTTTCATTTAACATAAATAACTTCAAAACTTCAAAACTTCAAAAATCTTTATTAGCACTAAGTAGGTACAATGACAAAAGCATTTTTAGGACAAACTTAGTAGCCTTGTTCAGGCGCTTGCTAAATGTTGAATAATTTACATACAATTTATATTCTTAACTTATTACCTATATAACTTTAACATCCTAAGGGCTGATTTTTCAATAATTAAAAGGTAACCGAATGTTAATAATAGAACCTACAACTATGGCTAAAATAATATAAAAATTGTTTCATACAAAATGGTAAGTTTCAATCATGACTATGTTTCAATCACAACGATATGGTTTTTTTGCTATTCATTAAAATAATATAAAATTTGTATTCAAAAATTACAAATGATATCTTCTATTCATTCTAACAGCGCCTTCTTCAACAACAAAAACTCTAACCTCTGGTCGATAGTCCAAAATATATATTGGCACTTTTTATGGCATATTTTGCTATTTCGCTTCTTGAAAACTTTTTGCTGATATATACCTACCCCATTTTAATTTCAGCGATTAGCGTGTCTTCTCGTACAGATTCTCTTTTTTACTTGTACCTACTTAGAGACTTATGTTCCACATTAAATATATCCACAGCTTTTCTTAATTTTCTACTTGCCAAAACCTCTTCGTATTGATAGGCAAATAGGTCCTTTGAACTTCTGTTCGTTGAAAGTATACGTTTTCGTGGCATCTAAAAATTAATAAGATAATAAATTTTACTTATGTTTTCTTCATTCGAATTAAAATTATCAATCAATATTATAGAGTAACTGAAAGGTTTACGTAAGTAGATGGTAGGTAGCTTGAATAAAGTGCACTCACTGAGCGATGTCAGTCTGTCAGAACAGCCAGTTATAGTATTATATTAATAAAAGTGCATACAATATAATAATATGAACGATAACACGTTTGAAACACGTGGACGATTGAAACGTTTCAATCGTCCCCTATACTGTTGTAACAAATGTCCCCATACGAGACTTTGCATTTGAAGGTATTTTATCGACATAAATACTGAATTTAAAGTGGTTCCGATTATATAAAAAGAAACCCAACTAACCAAAGAAACCACTAAAATAAATCAAACAGCAAAAATTACCATAATAACGAAAATATTAAATAATCAAAAACGTTGAAAATACTCACGGTAGGTGACAAAAATCAATAAACCTCATTTGTGCACGACTGCTTCACGCGATGTCGCTGGCGGTACTGGATTCTGGAGAAAGTTCGGACATGTTCGGTGCGTCGAAAAAGTGTCAAGGTGGGTTTAGACCAAGCGAGCGAATGCTCATTCTAGTAAAGCTCTTTTGATGTAAACAAACAACGAGCATTCTTTCGTTGTTCTAGTGTATTCGCCGCGTGTTCGCCGGTAATTTGGTAGAATGCTCTAAGAACACTCGCTCGTTTGGTATAACCGACGCAAGAGCGCACAAACAATTGCTTAGAGCGTTCTTTCGTGTTCTGACGTGCTCGCTACTTGAGGCGGTCTCTTCAAAGGGATTCTAGTGTTCTTGAATTCTTGTACATTTTGGCGGCTAGGTTTAGGTTTATTCGTAAATATGGATTGGAGCAACGAAAAATGTATGATAGAAATGTACCATAATATAAGGTGTTTATGGGATCCAACTTATGTTTTATGAACATTATAAAAATAAACTGTACACGGAAGATGTCTGGAGGCAAATTGCAACAGCAATCGTCACCCACCAACGTCCTTCCTTCTTTTCTTTTTCATAAATTACGTATTATCAATAAATGAAGCACTTGAAATCACAATATAGTCGCTATCACACTCAGACATAGTGTAGTGTGAACAGTACTACTTATCGTTGGCAAATGAGCAATGAGCATTCGCTCATTTGGTCTAAATGATTCTCATTTATAGAGCAAAAATTCTTGTTCTTATTGTTCTTGTTCGGAATGTTTAGTGTAAATGATGTAAACTATGTCTTAACGAATTATCGTTTATATTAAACAAATACAAAAGAATGTTCTTGTGTAGTTCTTGCTCTATGTTCTTTTGGTCTAAACCCACCTTTAGTTGAACGCCGTAAGTACATTAGTTTACTAGAAAAACGCGTTGTTTCAATCATAGCGCGTTTCAATTGTCCCCGGTCTACCCTACACAGGCCACAGCGCATGCGCAAATTTTTTTTTCCCCAAAAAACGCACCCAATAGTTTTATTTTTGTGATTTTGATTTTTCGTATTTTCTGTTTGATATAATTCTATAAATCTGAACGTTTCCACGTTCATCATTGTTAACATAGATTAATTATTAGTTACTGGTGTACCAGAATCTCATGGCAAATAGGGAAAAAAAAATTTGTAGTGTGCAATACTGGGGAAATTGGATTAAACGATCTTGATACTGGTTAATATTTAATTATGTCTTTAGTATTATTGAACATGAATTATAATAAGACTGTATGAAGAATGTTCGGTGTATAATATAGAAAACTAGCTTTTGCCCGCGGCTTCGCCCGCGTGGAATAGTGTTCTTGGAGAAAAAACTACTTCGGCGAATAATTCTCTACCTACTTACAGCAATATACTACTGATACAATATTGAACATGTTTTTAGGTTTGCCCAATGCAAATTGTTAAAAATGGGACCCTATCACCTCGATACGACATGCGCGACCACTTGATAATATACTTACATAATAAGTACTTGAATATAAATTTTACCATAATCTTATAATATCTTAAAGACTATTAAATACTTAAAGACTATTATTTTAAAAACTCGCATCAAAATCCGTTGCGTAGTTTTTAAGATTTAAGCATACATAGGGACAGACAAAAAAGGGACTTTGTTTTATACTATGTAATATATAATGATATTTCATGAAAAATAAATCAATCGTGAATTACTTTATATACTTATTTATTACGAATAACATACAATTAAATTGGCAACAGTTTATTTAATGTTGGAATTTCCTTCCGAACTGTATAGAACTCGTTTACTTTATTCCTAATCAACTATAAATCGAAACTGTCTTATGTTGATTTTCTTTTTTCCTCCTCTCCTCCTTTTACCAGGCATGGAAAACAAACCATCATTCGATGTGCCATCAGCTACGATTCACCTTATAGTAGTACTGGAAACACATTTAAAGAAGTCACAATAATTACCTAAGAAAATATAAAAAAACTAAAAGTATCAAAACAACTCACTCTAACTTACCGGTCAACTCGACCACGAACTTTAAATTATAAGATTGAGTTCGATTTACACCTTCTTCTTTCTGTATTTTACTATAGACATAGAAAACAATATTTCTCGCTTGAGATCGAATTGCCTTTTTGGATATTTTCACAAAAACAAAAAATTCCAAGAACATAATCACAAAATTTTAGCAGCGGTTGACAGATCACGTACTTTGATTTGACGGGTCATACTTGACATTGCCATATGAAAATCACATTTTTTATTTTTTTTAAAATGCCATCAGATTCTGGTAGAGCTATACGTAATTGTTATATTAAATTACGAAAGTTTCGACGATGAAAACAAAAAAAAAAGTAAGCGTGCGCTCACAGTCGGAGCTCGTAATGAACTAAGTATGTGCCAACGTGTGGACGGAAAGCCTAATATAGTATAGTATGCCGTATAGTCCCAGCCTTAGGCTGGGACTATACGGCACCGGAATCCGTTGCTCCGGGGGAAAATCAATTCCGGTACCAATCCGTCTGTCAAACAATCGTATGAATTTTTCCTGCGTCGACTACATTGCCGCCGGGTCGGGCCGGGTCGGAAATTTCCCCGTAAGCAACCGTCGGACGTCCTGGTTCTCGCCGGGCACCCGGGCGGAATTTATTCAGCGAAAGGGGTGGAGTTTATCAATATTGTATGCAGTTGTATGGAGCTGACTACATAGCGACGGAATTACGGCGAATTTGACGTGTGGCGACTGGCGGCGGCGCCATTGTGTGATGTGTCAACAAAACTCAAAATAATGCAGTGCACAATGGTCGACTCAGAATCAGAAAGAATAATATATTGTTGTACAGAATTTTGAATGCTTGTGGAACACAAGTCTGCAGTATATATCTAAAAGTCTTTGCTGCAATACTCATAATTGATAATTCATAACAGGAACTTGAAAGATTCCTCCTGACCTGTCTGTAAAGAGCAAAGAGATTGGAACAATTTATGTGAAGATGAAAAAAATCTAAACGTAAGTATTACAATCATTTTATAATTATTACACATTTACAGGTTTTATTAAATTACAGGCAACTATCCTTTAAACTTTAGTTGTCTATTCAGTTAATATATATAACTTAAGAGACAGGAGTACTTGTGGAGACCAGATATTTTTAACCTGAGCTTCAAACTCTAAGAACTTTATTAGCAACTAAGTAGGTACATACCTACATCAAAATATATTGACAAATAAGTTGACAAAATTGAACCTATTTAAAACCAAATATAAACTTATGAGACTAGGTACTTTAAATTTAAAGACACAGTTTGTATAGTACCTAGTATGTAGGTACTTATTATTTAAGGTACATAATATAATTATATTTTCAGTAAATGATATCAAAAAGCAGTGGAACATCATCAGAGACTATTATAATAAAGAAATATATCAACAGAAAAACGTTAAAACTGGCCAGGCTACAAAAAAGCGAAAAAAATATGTGTTTGCTGATATTCTACAATTTTTACAACCCGTACCTAACTATAAGAACACAGAAAGTAAGTGCTTCTAAAATTTAAAGGTAGATTAAGTTAATAAAATGCTGAAACCAAGCTCTTACCTCAATTTTTTTGCACACAGTTACCTTCCAGATATTGTTTCTTACTATTATATTTCTTATAGATTGTGCCGTTATTATATGGTGTAATACCTACTTAACTTTCCCTATAATTGTTTTAGTACCAGTGGCAACTACGAAAATACTGAACCATAACCTGCAAGCAGTACACTTGTTACCGACGCGATGTCAGTAAAGTAACATCATCTTCGACATCAAATACTGCTCCCAACAAAAACAAAAAACTTCAAACAAACTCAAGCAAGCAAGCAAAGGCATTCGAAAGCTCTATTAAAAAAGCTTTAGAAAATAAAGCAGATGATTTCATTCAACCTGCACCCGATAGAAAATGATCCTGATCTTATGTTTCTTCTATTCTTTGGTTAATACAATATAAGTATTTTAATATTTGTGATTAGATCTCATATTTTACAGTAAGTTTTACAAAGACTGGTTTGTACTTTTTATCATATTATAATATTTAGAATAAAATATAATTTTTATATATGTACTTAATTGTATTAGAATATTTGTAATTTTAAATGTTAATAAAAATCAGTAGGTAAGTATGTTATAGCAAAACAAATCACCCAGTTGTTAAATAAAGACATTTTATTTTAAAAGCATTACATAAGTATATTCATATTTCTGCAGGAAGTTTTACAAAGGCTAATTTGTACCTACTTGTTGTCATATTATAAATTTTAGAATAAAACAATTTTTATTTGTAATAAAATATATAATTTAATAAATATTTATGTGATTTGTGTTCTTTTTTATCTAACCAAGAGTAATCCTAAAAATTCCAAGTAATCTAATCTATCTGCGAGATTCTAGAGTTGAGACGCCACAACGTGAAGTCACAACGCAGTGTTGGGGCTTAAACTCTATGCAATAATTTATAAATTATACTACCTGTAACTGTGGGAGAGCCACGCTTCGGCATGAATGGGCCGGCTCGACCGGGTAAATACCACGACCTCACAGAAAACCGGCGTGAAATAACGCTTGCGTTGTGTTTCGCCGAGTGAGTGAGGTTACCGGAGGCCCATGGGGATTGGGGATTTTAAGGATCAGGAACGCAAGTCGCAGCACCAGAGGAGTTACATGTGTAACTCCTCTGGTGCTGCGACTGTCCATGGGCGGCGGTAATCGCTTACCATCAGGCGATCCGTCTGCTCGTTTCCTGGTTCATTACATTAAAAAAAAAAAAAAAAAACTACCTAATTCTTAAGGAATTTACTGATATTCGTTAATATTCGAAAAATTTATCTTCATGGAATCTTATTTTGGGGTAAACAGGTATATTAAAAACTTAAACGGTTTTCAATAAATAAATAACACTAAACAAAAAAACGCAAAACAAAGCTAGGATTATTGCAAGATAAAAATATAACATGGCACTTGAAGTTACCGCGACCATATTATGAAAAATTTTACAGTAAATTAATTGAAACCTACATAAAACTGCTCCATTTATTGCTTTTTCAATTAGTTTACATTACATACAAGTCAACTAAATCCTTCATAATTAATAATAATATATTATATTATTAATTATGAAGGATTTAGTTGACTTGTTACAGACCGTTTAAATCTTAAAAAAAAAAAGTTAATATAATATTTCTCGCATTCCGTCCGGCCACGTGTAGTCGATGGGGTGCCGGGAACTAAATTTTCCCGGAGCAACGGATTCCGTTGCATATAGTCCCAGCCTTAACTGTGGCCACAACCCTTTGATCTTTCGTCGAAAAACCGACACCGCACGGATCTTGGCCAAGTAGCGTCACAGTTGTGGCCCATCATTCCAACACTGTGCCAACCCCTAATCCACACGATGGCACAGTTATGGCACACACCGTTATGGCCATCTAGATAGCCAACGTGTAGAGCCTACATATGGCCAATGCAAGGCCCAAAGCACGAACACGAAAAGCACGACGAAAAGGCAAGGCAAAGCCAATGTTATAAAATGTCAAATGTGAAATGTCAATTATTGTCAAAAGGTCGTTTCCTTTTGTTTTGTACAAATTACAAAAATCAAAAATCATTTAAATTTTTTATGTCTAAATAGAAACTTTTCACTTTTAATAAGAATGTTAATTCTTCGGTAAAACTATAGGCATAATACGTACGCCAGCTGTTACCAGACAAGTTGCTGAAAAATTTTCGTTTTATTTTATCGATTCTTTTAAAAATGAAGCTGTCTACACCTCGTTATACATTTTGTTTATTCAGCCAATTAATATTTATGTTTTGTGATCTCCTTTTTAACTGTGTAAGTCTCTTTCCGCGCAGTCGAGATGGATTACTGGTACTGTTCATGTAAGTAAAAATCCTCATGAGTTTAATACCACAAAGTTTATTTTGAATAAACCACAAAAGCAAAGTGAAATATTAAATAAATCTTATTTATACCAATGTTTTCACAACCAACAATATTAAAGTATTCATGGCTTTAAAATAAATATTGTTTTTATAGATTTCAGGATTTATTCCTTATCCTGTCACTGACTACTTTACTGATGACTCTTTTCTCTACATATTTATTTCAAGTAAGTAATAGTACCTTTCCTATCATCTTATTACTATTATTATAAATAGGAAGTTTAAAAATACAATTTAATTAATAATTATTATATCTAGCAATATGCCACAAAAAATACCCTCAACCTGCAAGGAAATGTGAGTGCATGCATAAAGCCTCTCTCTTCCCACACTGCTTGTAGGTTGTGGTTATTTTTTGTGGGATATTGCTACATATAATATTAATTAAATTGTATGCTATGGATTTCTGCAAAGTAACACATGATTCTATTAACTATATAATAATATAAATAGGAAAGTTTAAGTGTTTGTAAATGGGGGCTTGTAGCAAGTAAAAAACGACTGTATGGATTAAAATTAAATTTTGGCACACCAATTGTTTGTAGTCTGCATTAACACAAAGGTTACTTTTTAACCGACTTCCAAAAAAAGGAAACCTCCTTTTTTTGGAAGTCGGTTCAGTTTAGAAGTTTCAGCCAATTAATATTAACGTATAACCACATTCGGATGTATATAACATGTCCGAACACATTGTCATAATATTGTTTCTGTACAATTGAAAAATTACCTATTAAAGCAAAAGAAAGCAAGGCATCATTTAGTTCATAGTAACTCTAGCTTACATGTATCAATGATTTTATTTATTTCAGGCCGGTCTTGTGGAAGTACTGATTCGTAAATTTCGAGTTGCTGGCTCAGTTATACTAGGATATATTTTAGTCAATATGGTATTACATGCGGTGTGGCTTTTAGAGAAATGGGCCCAACCAGAGTCTGTTTCCACTCCTATGCTCATTGTTTTGTTTTCGTTGCAAAGATGTTGTAAGTATTGCTTTAAACTGTTTGTTTTCAATTTGTGTAATAAAAGAATTAACCATCAAAGTTTACCAAATGAACACAAAATTTACGAAACCATGAACACAATATTAAATAATTCTTTCATGTGTATTAAGTCAAATAACTGTATTTTAAAGAAAATATTTTTTCAGTATCTCCATGGTATTACTTTTTCTACAAACGGGCAGCCCTCAGAGTTAGTGATCCACGGTTTTATGAAGACATCGATTGGATTAATCAACAAATGCAGACACACTAAATATAAGACTCAAGCTTGATTCCAAAAGAAATATGTGACTAAAACATGAGGCATGTTTTAAGAAATTAATCTAGTCTGAATTATTGAATTTGAATATTATATTATTTAGTTTGTCATGGGAATTACAATAGGTTTGAAGAAGTATAAGATATCAAGTTATTAGAATTTCTAGTCATGTTATGTTCCTTTTTAATTAAGATTGTATGTAGTAGAAATGTTAATGGTTAAATAAGCATTTTTAATGATGTGATGTCTGAAATGTTTAATTTATTGCTTTGACTATGTAATGACTTACATTCCATTAAAGTTTTGACAGTATGTTGCATTCATCTAATTTATTCACCAGACAATTTGACGTCTTGGGCATTCATCATACTCCGGCGTCCAATAAAGTGTGCGTGTGGTTTGAGGGACCTAGCTGAATATCCCCAAAATAAGTATAGCAAGTTTTAGTAGAAGTCTAAAAAAAATTGTAGAACAAATCTGGGAATTTGTAAAAAGATAGTTTAAAAGATATAGCCCTTAGAGTGTGGTCCCTCAGTTCACACACCGCTATTTTCCAGATCTCGAAAAGTATGTGGAAAATTATGGTTTTTTCACTACAGAATTTTAGTAGAACTTTTGTAAAAGTTTTTACAAATTTATCAAATACATAGCATTAGAAATAAAAAAGCTACAACCACCGAAGTGTGGTCCCTCAGTTCACACAAAAATGACATACTCATTTCGCGATATATTACTGACTTTTTTAATTATTTTTCTACGTAGAGTTTTAGTAGAAAATTTGTAGAATTTGTAGACAAAATTTCAGCAAAATCTATCGGCGCATTTCGAAGATATATACCATTATGTTGGGTCCCTCAGTTCACACACTTGTGTTTAAGAAAAACTCAAATAACTAATAAACGAGAAAACTAACAGAAATTCTACTATACTTAAATTTTAGTAGAAGTTTTTTTCTCTTGGATTAGCACATAAAATATTTAATTTCTTGCTTCCTAGCTAAGATAATGTCAATTTTTTGATTGTATGAAAATGCAGAGTAGGTTACCACACAAGAGGCAAAATGAGGACAAGTCCTAATATTATTGTGTATGTTATACCTTATTAATTTTACGTTTTGCTCGCGGTTTCGCACCTTTTCACTATTTTAGGGGTTCATAGTACTACAAACAACCCATATACTTACCAATTATTAACTATGTACCTATTTGTGGTTTCGCTCTGCCCGCCCTTTTCTCTGTCCGTTCTTGCTAACTCCTTATATGTAATTACATATGTATTATATGAATAAAAAACTGGCCAAGTGCGAGCCAGGCTCGCGCACAAATGGTTCCGTACAAAACGGCAAAAAAAAATCACGTTTGTTGTATCGGAGCCCTCGTCCTCGTCTCGTCGTCGTCTCGCCCCCAGCACCAAAGATTACTCAATGTAATATTATGACTGCACCTAATATTTTTGTTATATTAGCTTTTGCTCGCGGCTTCGCCCGCGTGGAATAGTGTTCTTGGAGAAAAACTACTTCGGCGAATAACTCTCTAAGTCTCTACTTACAGCAATATACTTCTGATACAATACTGAAAATGTTTTTAGGTTTACCCAATGCAAATGGTTAAAAATTGGACCCTTCCGAGTTTCGTCTCGACACGATATGGGCGACCGCTTGATATATACATAATATTATATTTGTCGCGCTTGAATATACATTCGTTGCGTCATGCTTTCGTTGTTGGACATCTACGAAGTGGTAAAAAATACTAAGACCACTCGTGAACTGTATTTTAAAAGTGGAATGCTATCGTGTGTTGGCGTCCATAAAAAAAAAATGCACCCAAAAAAAAGCACACACACTTAAGAATAATGTACACCGTACATCCCACAAATTAACTTTTTCCTTTTCATAAAAGCTTGACATTAATTTGAAGACCTAAGATTTCTATATTTTTTTATAGAAAATAGGTAGGTATAATAAAAATATGAAATTTCATCAATGAGGGTTCCGTACCCAAAGGGATCCAAAATATTATTAAGACTTCGCTCTCTGTCCGTCCGTCTGTCTGTCAACAGGCTGTATCTCAGGAACCGCGATAGCTAGACAATTGAAATTTTTACAAATTATGTATTTCTGTTGCCGCTATAACAACAAATACTAAAAACAAAATAAAATAAATATTTAACGAGGGCTCCGATACAACAAACGTGATTTTTTTTGCCGTTTTGTACGGAACCGTTTGTGCGCGAGCCTGACTCGCACTTGGCCAGTTTTTTATTCATATAATACATATGTAATTACATATAAGGAGTTAGCAAGAACGGATAGAGAAAAGGGCGGGCAGAGCGAAACCACAAATAGGTACATAGTTAATAATTGGTAAGTATATGGGTTGTTTGTAGTACTATGAACCCCTAAAATAGTGAAAAGGTGCGAAACCGCGAGCAAAACGTAAATTTAATAAGGTATAACATACACAATAATATTTGGACTTGTCCTCATTTTACCTCTTGTGTGGTAACCTACTCTGCATTTTCATACAATCAAAAAATTGACATTATCTCAGTTAGGAAGCAAGAAATTAAATCTTTTATGTGCTAATCCAAGAGAAAAAAACTTCTACTAAAATTTAAGTATAGTAGACTTTCTGTTAGTTTTCTCGTTTATTAGTTATTTGAGTTTTTCTTAAACACAAGTGTGTGAACTGAGGGACTCAACATAATGGTATATATCTTCCAAATGCGCCGATAGATTTTGCTGAAATTTTGTCTACGAATTCTACAAATTTTCTACTAAAACTCTACGTAGAAAAATAATTAAAAAAGTCAGTAATATATCGCGAAATGAGTATGTCATTTTTGTGTGAACTGAGGGACCACACATCGGTGGTTGTAGCTTTTTTATTTCTAATGCTATGTATTTGATAAATTTGTAAAAACTTTTACAAAAGTTCTACTAAAATTCTGTAGTGAAAAAACCATAATTTTCCACATACTTTTCGAGATCTGAAAAATAGCGGTGTGTGAACTGAGGGACCACACTCTGAGGGCTATATCTTTTAAACTATCTTTTTACAAATTCCCAGATTTGTTCTACAATTTTTTTTAGACTTCTACTAAAACTTGCTATACTTATTTTGCGGATATTCAGCTAGGTCCCTCAAACCACACGCACACCCAATAAAATGGATGAATAACAGTTTGCCAATTAATACTGCATAAAGTTTTATCACATATCTGAAGTCTTAATCGAAGTATCTATTACATGCATTCAATTATAATCAATAGATTATTTTGGTTCTTTTTCATATTTAAAGACATTTTGATAAAAAATCCAATCTAATGAATTTTTACGGAATAAGAAACAAGATAGTGCATCTAAACAACATACGCAGCTCCCGAGGAGTAGAAAGTGTTAAAGATCTGTTTAATGCCAACACTAGTAGGAGGTGCCCTCACCTACTCGGCAAAACTACACAAAAGTTATTTCACGGCGGGTTTTTGTAAGGCCGTGTTACCACTCCGGTCAGGCCATCCTATAGGTTCACATACTTGGCGAAACACATGCCGGCGTTTAATGAACGGCCAAGGCATTGCATTGGCTAGCTAATTTTACTAGATTTATGCGACACATTATAATATAATTTAAACAACTTTAATTTGTATTTGATTTCTTTGTAGATAATACTTACTGGGAGTAAACTTTTCGAATATACCAAGAGACATGAGGCAAGGTTTAATTAGAATATCAAAATCGGTTATTAATTTATTGAATTATTCTAGAAACTTGACAAACATTTTAATTTTTATATAATTTGGCGCATATCTAGAAGAAAAGTCAGTATTGAACAATAGTAAACCTTTAATGTGAAAACATTTTCATTATCATGATCAATTTTGTTGTATGAAAATGTACAGTTTTTTGTACAGATTGAATAAAAAACAGCAGCGTGGGCCGGCTTCAGAAATGTGTCCTGCATATCGGACAAATTGATTTCCCGCTAGTTGCAATCCATTTTCTCTGTAACAAAAAAAAAAATGAACATTTTTATGTTCTTTTTTAGAACTGGTAACTTCTTAAGTTTTGACAGTGACTAATTCAACAATACTAAAGATACTACTCTTCTTTCTTAATGTATTTTAGCAATAATTGTATTTTAATGGTGTCTACCGTTAAAATACAATGTACAACACGAAATTTCCCGAAGAGCGTAATTGCACTTCAACTGTTTGAGCTCTAAGCAGCGATAGTTTGATCACCATAGTTTGACCATCGTTATCACGACAACTTATTCATACTCACAACACAAGCCGAATGAAACTTGTTCCGGCACTGGTGGCACGGCACTGACGGCAGATGACCGCTCTTGGGGTGCATGCGGCAGTAGCAGATAAAGCACTGCGACGCGCTCTCCACGCGCCCTGTCACTGATTTCATCCACATTTTCATCGCGTTCTCGAGTGTTCCATTCTGAAGAAACAAAAGCGAAAAATTTGTTAGTCCAGCCTCACAGTCTGAATTTCAGGATATTAATTAAAAATGGCCTTAATTCTTTACTATGGTGTCAGATCTGGGGAACAGTTGTGCCCCCGCCAAGACGAGCCGATCGATCTGACACATTTCGAACCTAAAAAAATCTGGTGTGTGTGTGTGGAACAAGCATGTTTTGCATGAAAACCTGGCCTTTCTTCATTAATAATTTAAATTTACGAAATAATAATAACTCCTCACACCGATTTCGGTGTGGCCGGTTTCTTTGTGTGTGTAGTGTCCAAGGGTGTGCGCAGTACACAAGAACATTCTATTCCTTTACTCTTATAATCCAGTGGGACGGATTACCGACACGACTGACGAGAGATCTGGCGCAGGACCGACTTTTTACATGTCCATTCGACGGATGAATCATCTTGGAAACGCTCTCACCATTAGACCGCGGAGGTTGTATGCAATTTAAGAAACTGGGTATGTGTGAGTTCAGGCTGAAATTCTTAATTATTTCTTAATTATAGAAAAAATATTTCAGCCCTATTAGTTCAGTAGTTGGTTAGATGGCTGTGAATTGTATTATATCTGTGCTTCTATAACGTCGAAATCGTGACGGGGTTAGTTTGTCTTATATCACACCTGGTGGCCGAGGTACAGGGACAGCCACAGCGTGTCCGGCGCGGGCGAGTTGGCGCTGGTGGTGATGGTGGGTGGGGTTAGCGGGTGGTCCGGGGCGAAGCACACGTGCAGCTCCAGCACGTGCTCCTCCAGGCCCAGCGAGCACGTCACCTCGCCGGACGACCACTTAATGGCGACCTGCGAAGAAGAAACAAATAAATCAAACATTACAGAAATCACAGACGTCTATTAACACTTACTCTTTTACACGCGAAGTTAAACGCGAAATACACATGCGTGGTCTAGTCAATAGAATTCGGTGACATAAATAATACTTTGTATAAAGACTAAAGGCAGACTTATTTAAATTACTGTGATGAATCATAAATATATGTTTCTACACAACCGCGTCATTTATTGTGATAGTAACAAACATTTTTTGCTCCGCCTGGTCACAACCCACGAGCGTGCTCGCCGTTTTTTCCAGTCAATTAATTTCGTGATTATACACGATGTTAAAAATGACACTACGTTTACCAAACAACCTGTATACTTCATCAGCTATATAAAAACACACCTGCGCGTCAGTGAATCCCTTGGCGCGCTCGTGAAGTTTACGGAGCTGCGTCGCGATGAGCGCGGGCGCCACCGCCGCGGGCACCAGGCGGCGCAGCGCGAGCAGCACGCGCGGCCGGGCCACGCCCCACGAGCGTGCGCCGCCCGACCCCGCCCCGCCCAGGCAGAGCAGGAGCGCCCGACACGCCAGACCCTCCACTGCGAGAGACGCGTCGCCTCCGGGTTCTAATGAAACAAATCAATTTTTTTTTACGTTCAAATATGAATACATATTGTCCAAATACGTTAGATATCATTTTGTCATAGTGACAATATAGGCTAAGACTCTGTCCAGAAAGTGCGTAAGCCTGCGTAAACCTACGCACGTAGAGATTCTTATCTTATCACAACAAAATGTCTGCCGGTCTATCTGTGATGCCAACTTGGGACTTTTTCCCTAAATTTAGGGAGAAAAGGTATCTGAAGGGGTTATTAGGGGGTTTTATACTTGTTTTATTTAAATATGCAATTGATTTGCTTGACAATAAGTAATATAATATACTATTATTATTTAATTACAGCTGACCTATCACTTATTGTTATAAAAAATGTATTGTATAAAAAACCAAAATTCTTATTGCAAGCGTCTACCTGTTGCCATCTTGCCATTAAAGAATCACGCCAAAAACGTCAAAAAATTCACGTTTGTTGTGTCTAAGGAGGGTTCCGTTACTATCAACGCGTAATAGGTTTTTCAAATTACTTCAAAAGTCACAGTCCGGTTTGGTTCAAAATAATTTTCCCTGAGTTTTAAGCATTATATGTATATCAGCATGGAAACTTACAAGTTTAACCTATAATTTAGAAATCTACTCTACAACTACTCGAAAATTTTGAAAAAAGTCATGTATGAAATCTTGACTCTATTTTAAAGCGCTATTCAACGTTATGCAACACAATGGGGTACAATGAAAAAATATTTTTCATCCCCACTTCTCATGTAAGCCACCCTCAAAATATAAAATTATTATTATTTTACGATGCTAAATCCGAGATAATATAATATACAAAAAACTATACCAAATTTCATCCATTTATATTCATAATTACAGAAGCTAGAGGCGTGGACAGACAGACAGACGGAGGGACAGAGCAAAACTATAAGGGTTTAATTTTTTATTACGAAATCGACTATTTTTAGTAAAGGTTATGTAAAAATTTTAACTGTCTAGCTATCAAGGATTATGATCTCATGAGACATAGCCTGGTGACAGACATACAGTTTTTACCCTCTAGATACCTACGAAATAACTTATAGTCTGTAAGTGTTAAAAAAAGCAGTGAATCATGCATACAAATGTCAAAATTTACGCATTAGCTGTGATTACATTAACTTACCTATTAAAGTAAGCCATTTTGACATAGTATGTACTATGTACGCATGATTCACTGCCTTCATAACGCGAATAGGCTAAAGTATAGACTTTATATAACACGAATAGGACGCGACCGCGTCATTCAATGTGCTGCGTACAGTGCAACTAATTTGTTAATGCCCTCGGCAATCATCGTTTTTTTTTCTACGGAAACGACGGATATTGGAAAGCATGTGGGGGACTTCCGAAAGATATTAGCAAAGTAGTTTTACTGTATAAAGTATCTTTATAGGTATGTTTTTCCAAATAAGTAATACTTACATATTTGGTATGTAACTTTTTTGATTTTTAACGGTACCTATATATTTTATCGTATTATGTAACTTTATGAAGTTTCGATGTGGCATAAGTACTTTAATATTTATATTTGAGAGTCTTCGGATGCTAGGTAAAATCCAGGGGAACCGTACTATTTGTTTTAGGGAGAAATATTCTTGAAACTTGGCAACTCGATCTTACTACGCTTTCATTGCACTCCAAAATACAGGGGATGACACTTTTGACTGTTTCAAATCGATATCAATTGTGTGTTGAAGGTTTTAATAGAAGTTGTCTTCAGAAAAAATTGGTTTTGACAAAACATTGACAGCACAAAATTTCGGAACACTCTGTAAAGTAAAATTTCACTAGTGTGAGTACTGTGAAAATGCCAAAATTACCAAATGCCAAACGGTGTCAACCGATCTGAATGCTGTGTAAGGAATGAACTGAATACTTCTGTCTCACTCTGAATCATACAATCGGAGCGAGAAAAACATTTTTCTTTCACTTCGTGTCTCGCGCGTACTCGAGGTAGCTGCGTATTACAGCGTAATTGCTGCACCTACTTGAGTCAGGAGCGGAGCACCTATACGTGTAGTATGGGCATACCCACAACCCCAACAGCCTTGTGAGTGCATACTTTCAGGGTCTATTAATTTATAATCAAAATAGGTTCAGTGGGTAGTATTGGTTAGTTAGTATTTGTATTGTTAACCTTTTGAGTCTTACCTGGTGCTTTTTACCTGCTGGTCATACTTATATTATTGTTAAAATACATATTTATAGTAGTGGATTTAGTGTTAAGCGGACCTTTAGTCAGGTAGATTGAAGAAAGCGCAAAATTTATCACCTCTCCATAAATTTTCAGCCCTTTTTTATTTACTAACCAACAGATTTAAGAAAAAATAATACTTTGATTGAACCGATAGGAATTACTCCTGCCGATGTTATCTACACTAATATTATAAAGAGGAAAACTTTGTTTGTATGTTTGTTTGTTTGTTTGTAATGAATAGGCTTAAAAAGTACTAGACCGATTTCAAAAATTCTTTCACTATTCGAAAGCTACGTTATCCACGAGTAACATAGGCTATATTTTATTTTGTAAAAAAATAGGGTTCCGTAAAATATTTGGGTTTTTCGGACACAAGGTGTAAAAAATCAACCAGAAAAGTTACTTATTTTGCGTACGCTGCCTAAACTATAAAAGATAGAACCATAAAATGTTCTAATTAATTGTAGATCTTATAAATATCTACAAAAAAGTCCGCGACACACTATACCTATCTATGTCGAGTGAGGCACAACAACCATTTTTTTATTTAGAAATCTTGAATTTTTTTTGGACTACATTTAAACGCATTTATTTTACTCATGCTATTAATCCTTATCAAAATAAATTATTTCATCACTAAGTACAGTTTATGTAGATAATATTTGGTCTTTGAATGATTGAATTCGGACGTGTGGTTTTGAAGTTATGGCGAAATTAAAATATTACGATTTCTGCTGCACGGCCCGTTACGAAGTGGGCGTCACCAAGGCGGGGGTGCGCGTGCGGGGGAGTTTAGATCTATGGTATTTCATACGATAAAAGTATACCCACCTACTTATTTCATTGAGTTTTAGTAGGTACCTATATTAATTTGTTTCTGTTTGTTTTGACTAGATTTCGCCCGTTTTGTTAGAGGTTTAAAGACATTCTGTAGTATTAGTATCAGTATTGTACCCGTGCGAAGCTGGGGCGGGTCGTATAATCTATAATTTGTGTATGTTTCTATACTATATATGCATATATTTTTCATTTAATTAATTTATAATCTTAGTTGATGTTAATTTGTTTAAGGTACCTATATTGAAAGCTTATTTTTTTTACCAAACATAAAATAAATTTTTGCTAAATAAGCGAAAAACTTTCTCGCTCACTCCGCGCGTTAGCTTTTAATTAACATAATATTATAAAGAAATTAATACAATTATTTTTTTAAATTCTAATAACCATTTTATGAAGGATATAATAAAATCAAAATTTTCGGGCCACATCTTCTTTTGAGAGCTGGAT
Organism: Glaucopsyche alexis; assembly: GCA_905404095.1. Taxonomy (NCBI): domain Eukaryota; kingdom Metazoa; phylum Arthropoda; class Insecta; order Lepidoptera; family Lycaenidae; genus Glaucopsyche; species Glaucopsyche alexis. The sequence goes on along the minus strand of FR990048.1, from coordinate 22,335,186 downwards.
CCGTGCCTGAATCAACCAAAGCGGTTTAATAGGTCAATTTTGTACGATACGCGCATAGCTAAAATAATACGCACGTAGCTCCTGGACGCAATGTATGGGGCCCTAGTACCTCGACTACGTGCGTCGACCTCACGTGCGTAAGAATACGCAGTTTCTGGACATAGTCTTAGATGCTACATAGCAAAAAGTCGAAATTCTACTAATCCTACTAATATTATAAATGTGAAAGTTTGTGAGGATGGATGGATGGATGTTTGTTACTCTTCTTCTTCTTTGGCCTCGCCTTTTCCCGCTACACGGGGTCGGCTTTCCCAATCATGCGACGCCACGTGGTTCGTCGCTGTGCGTCCTCTTCCCTCAGACCCAATTTCTTCATGTCCCTCTGGACATTCGTCATCCAGGTGGTCTGAGGTCTTCCTCTTCCCCTCTTTGTGGTAGCCATAGAAAGGCACTTCCTCACGACATGATCCTCGGTTCTACGCATTACGTGACCGTACCATCTCAGCCTGGACTCGCTAAGTTTGTCCGTTATCTTTGCAACTTTAAAACTCCCCCTGATGTACTCATTGCGAACCTTGTCTTTGAGTGTGACTCCTCCTGCCCAACGCAGCATACGCATTTCTGTAGTGTGGAGCTTTTGCTCATGCGCCTTTTTTGATGCCCATGTTTCGCTACCATAAAGTAGCGCAGGTCTAACGGCCGTTTTATAGACTTTGCCCTTAGTTCTTATTGGCATTTTAGCGTCACACAAGACTCCAGTCAATGTACGCCACTTATTCCACCCTGTCGTTGTCCTGTGAGTTACGTCCGCTTCAATTGATCCATCATCAGAGAGCAGTGATCCTAAGTATTTGAACGATTTCGCTCTTGGTAGTGCAGAGTTGTCAAGCTTGATATCAGTGCTAGTGCTATCATTTGGGTTGAAATTACAGAACATATATTCAGTCTTAGTTCTGCTGATACGTAGACCATTCAGCTCTAATGACTTTCTCCACTGCTCTAAGTCTTCTTGGATCTCCTGGAGGTTATCGGAAATAAGAACCACATCGTCAGCATACAGGAGGTTCCATGGTGTTGGGCGTTGGATTTTTGCTGTCAGATAGTTTATGACGATGTTAAATAGTAGGGGACTAAGGGCACTACCCTGATGAACTCCAACTTTAATGCCAAAACTTTTAGATGATCCCGCTGGAGTTCTGACGCTGGTTTGGACATCGTTGTACATGTCCTTTATAAGCCTTATATAGCATTCAGGGACTCCATGTGCCCTCAGTGCTTGCCATATTATTGTCCTTGGTACTCGATCAAAGGCCTTCTCTAGGTCTATAAATAATAACCATAAATTTTGTTTGTTTTCTCGTGCTTTCTCCATGACCAATCTGACCGCATGGATAGCATCTGTGGTACCTTTCCCTGCTGTGAAGCCGAACTGGTTTTCTGTTACCGTGACGAGTTTTATGAGGCGCTCATTTAGGACTCTTTCCCAGATTTTGAGGGTATGCGACGTGAGTTTTATTCCTCTAAAATTTTTGCAATCGCGGACATCACCTTTGCCTTTATAGAAGGGCACAAGCAAGCTATTCCTCCAGGCATCTGGCATTTTCCCATTTCTCAAGATGTTATTGAACAGTTCAGCTAGCCATACCTCGCCATCCTCCTTTAGAGCCTTCCACAATTCAGCAGGTATTTCATCCGGGCCGTTTGCTTTGCGGTTCTTCATTTTCAAGATTGCTCTTTTGATCTCCTCAGGCGTAATTTTATCTACAGGTCCTAGAGTCCTTGGTTCCTCTACCTCAGGTTGGCGGGCGAACTCCTCATTTAATAGATGATTATAATAGTCGTACCATCTATCGCATATATCCTTGTCATCGGTGAGCAATGTACCTTCAGCATTTTTAACGTACTTGGTGGTCTGGAAATCTTTTGTGTTGTTGTGTCTGTGCTTTGCAATTTTGTATATCTCATCATCCGTTGCTAGTTCCAGTCGCTGGTACAGGTCCTGCTCAGCATTATGTTTTTCAATAGCCACTGTTCTTCTAGCTGCTTTTTTGGCCAATTTGTACATTTCCCTATCTTGATCAGAGCGGGTTTCCTGCCAAATTTTAAATGTGCGTTTCTTTTCCGCTACAGTTGTTTTGGTGTTGTTATTCCACCACTGGGTGTCTTTTCCATTGTGCAGGGTTCCTTTACTGATTCCTAGCTGATTTTTTGCAGATGTTACACAGAGATTTTCAAATTTTGACCAGGCGTCGTTTGAAGAGTTTTCACCAGGGTGATTGTTACGTAGGTGCTCTCTGATGTTATTTATAAGATAACTTCCCTTTTCAGTGCTGAGGTTTTTCCATTTTATTTTTGTCACTCTAACTTTCCTTCTCTTAATTGGTTTCTTAAGTTTCACAGCCGCTAGCAGTAATCTATGTTGTGAAGTTAGCGGTTCTCCCGGAATTACTTTGCAATCTTTTATTTGTTTAAGGTTTTGCTTATCTATTAAAATATAATCTATTTGCGTTGTCGCATTACCGCTCTTATATGTGATGAGATGTTCATTCTTCTTTTTAAAGAAGGTGTTTGCGATAGCTAGATTTTGTGATGCAGCAAACTCCAAGATTGTCACTCCTTCGGCATTTTGTTCTCCAAAACCACAGCCCCCGTGATATCCCTCAAAACCAATCCTATCCCTACCCACATGGCCATTTAAGTCTCCACAAATTAGTTTTTGTTCCAGTGCCGGTATAGTGTTGGATGGATGTTTGTTACTCCTTCACGCAAAAACTACTGAATGGGTTTTGATGACATTTGGTAATTGGTAGTAGTTTAGGCTCTGGATTAAAACATAGGCTACTTTTATCCCGAAAAAATACAGTGTTCCCGAGGGATACTGTATTTATGCGGGTTGAGCCGCGGGCAACGGTTTTTTTTTTTTTTTTTTTTTTTTTTTTTCTTTATTTAAAGGCTCTTCATCTTAAGATTATGTCAGCCTTAATTTAACAATGGTAACAATTAACTTAAATCTAATTCCCTTAAATATAACGAATGAATTACATAACTTAGAAATATATCACTAAATCCTATTTGAAAATTTGACGATGCAACGCTATGTACGAAAAAATATAAATTGGTACATTTAGTGTGTTGAACAAATTCACGCCTTAAACTTTCGTTCCTCTCGCATTCCATAAGCACGTGATACAGGTCCTCGTATCGGTCACAAACGGTGCAATTGGGATTATCTCTTTTGCCCATGAGGAAAGTAAAATTATTTAATGGAATGTGATTGGAACGGATACGGAAGCAGAGAGTTACATCTCTCTTACTGAGGTTGGCTTCTGCGAACCACGGACGTTTTGGTGGTTTGTCTACTAAAGTCCTATACCAAATACCCGAGTTTACAGATTTTTGTTGAAAATACTGATCCCACATAACAAAACATTTTTTTCTAATGTATCCTAAATAGTCAGTAAAATAAGGAGTTACATCAACAGCTGTACCGTCAAATCGTGCTGCACATGCCAGAGCGTCAACAGTCTCATTCCCCGCAATACCTACATGAGAAGGCACCCATTGTAGGCGAACGTTAACCCCGTTACGTATTAGACTATAAATACATTTAATAACGAGGAAAGCCTCAGTCCTACCCATGTTACCTTTACTACAAGAAGTTAAATGTAACAGTCCACTTTTAGAATCAGTAACGATGACAACATTTTGATAATCAGTGGTTTCTATGTATTCTAGTGCTTTAAGTATACCTATGATTTCAATACTCATAATTGGGATGTTATTGTTATTAATTAAAAATTGTGATTTAGTCTTAGATCGAGAATCATAAAATGCACACCCCCCGAGACCAGTAGACTTAGAACCGTCCGTGTAAATCTGTACATAATTACGGTACTTACTACAAAGCAGTTCTATGCTCGCTGTTTTAAGTTCAATAGGTGACATATTTTTTTTAGACTGGTGTACTAATGGAATATCAGTGAAACATAAGTCTTCAAATGGTATCACAAAATTATGTATATTAAGTTCATACGGAGGCCAAATATCATATTTTGAAAATATTAACTGCTTAAGATTTTTGTAACTATCAAATATCATAGGAAAACCATGTCTGTTCCAGTAAGGTACACCTGAATTAATTATATTATCGAAGTCAATAATAAGCTTAACTAAACAGTCATTACAGCGCGAAAAAGTTTTTATAAAAAATTTGTCTGTTAAGAATTTTCTTCGAATTTTTAATGGAGGTATGCAAAGTTCATTTTCTAAAATATGTATTGGGGTCGACCTAACGAAACCACCACATAGCCTTAAAGACTGGTTTTGAATTAAATCCAATTTACTGAGAATGTTTTGACTGGCATTGGCAAATACAGCAGACCCGTATTCCAATCTACTTCGAATAAGACTTATGTATAATTTTCTTAGATTTATGGGATGAACCCCCCATTTGCAGCTACTGACACAACTTAAAATATTAATGTACTTTAAACATTTTTGGTGCGTTTCGTTGATATGTTTTTTCCAATTTAATCTTTGATCAAACCAAATACCTAAAAATTTTACAAATTTTATAATTTCTAATGTAAAATTATACAAGTTAATTTTGACTGAGGGAACACGATATTTCCTGGTAAAAACGCATAATTTAGTTTTAATAAGGGATAACTGTAAACCAATTTCGTGTAAAAGTTTTTCAAAATTATTTAGAGTTTCCTGCATGAGTAATGTACATTCACTTATATCCTTATTACTGCAATAAAATATAAAATCATCTGCATATTGAATTATTTTTAAAGTTGGAGAAGCTAAACTGCTAATTTTAACGCTAATAATGTTGAATAAAATTGGCGACATCGGGTCCCCCTGTGCCAAACCATCGCGACATATTCTAACGATCTCCTCACCGTTCATCAAGCTATAAGTAATAAATCTATGTTTTAGAAATGCACTTATATATTTACAAATATGTATATCCACACCACATTCGACAAGACGCTCAGTAAGCACGTCGACCGATACACCGTTGTATGCATCCATGATGTCCGTAAATGCACATAAAAGGTATTCTTTTTTAATAAAACTGAGTTCTACATCCATGCCAAAACGAGAGAGGCCATCCAAACAGGAGCGCCCTCGACGGAAGCCTATCATATAGTCTGGAAATAATTTATTTCTTTCGAAGAACAGTTCTAGTCTTATTGTGATAAGTTTATTAAAAAGTTTGCATAGACAATTAATAAGTGATATCGGACGATACTTCAATTCGGAGCCATTACGCTTAGGTATAGCAATAACTTTTATATTTCGCCATTGATGAGGTATTGTTGAAGTGGTGTAGATCATATTAAAAATTTGTAACAGAATATTTCTAGCATTAAACGGTAGGTGATATATCATGGAATAAAATATACCATCTAGACCGGCAGAAGTATCTTTACGTTTGATTACGGAAATTAACTCGGCCATTGCAAAATGAGAAAACATTTCATCTTGGGAATTATTCAAATTAAGCGGTGGAGAAACAACACTATCAGGAGTTAGATTTCTTACGAATTGTTGTGCCTCCTCCTCTGTTAATGTGTCTGATCTACTGGGATATCCTTTAATCCATCGAAGTTTTCGCCACATCTCGGTGCAAGTAGTTTTATAATTTACGCTATCACAAAATTTTTGCCATGAATCTAATTTGGCTTGCCGTATTAGTTTGCGAGCTGCAACTACCTTATCTTTAAACGCTAAATAATTTTCTGTCGTACGATTTTTGCGAAGTGTCTTAAGAGCGAGCCTCCTTTCTGCTACTGCTCTCGATAAATTTTGGTTCCACCAGGGTTTAGGTTTGAATTTAGACAAAGGACCTCTATTAATTCGTGTAAGGGGAATGAAATTATCTGCTGCGTTATTAATAACATTCAAAAAGTTATCATAATTTTCCTGAACATTATTATTAAGTAAAAATGTTTTACATTTAGATTCAATATCTGATTCATACCCTTCCCAATCTGCTTTTTTAATATTGCGTGTTGTAAAATTTCCACATAACGAGTAATTTTTAATTTTTATCTCAACAAGTAAATGATCACTGCCGAGATTTTCGTTAGTAACAGCCCACGAACACGAAAGCACCAAATCAGAACTGGCAAATGTTATATCGGGAGAAGAGCAAACTATCCTGTCTTGTAATTTAGAAATACGGGTTGGGCTACCATCATTTAAAAAGGAAAAACTATGATCCGAGCAACTTTCCGCAACCAAGCGACCTCTGCCATCAGTAGTATAAGACCAGGAGATATGGTGCGCATTGAAGTCACCTCCTATCAGAGTTTTGCTGCTAAAAAGGGAAAACAAATCATCAAAATCACGTTTGCTTGTACGAATATTACTAGGCGAGTAAATACCTAACACATATTTAAGTGAGGATTGATTAAGTAATTCTATACACAAAATGTCTAATCTATTAGCTGGTAAATTTATATTTTTTAGTCTAACCGGAAGTGACATATGAACTAAAATAATCAAACCACCAAAACCATCATTTCGATCCTTTCTGAAACAGCTGTAGCCCGAAATATTAAAAGTTCTATCTTGAGAAAGCCATGTTTCTGAACAAATACAAATATGAACACTTTCCCTATTTAGAAACGTCTCTAATTCAGCTTTCTTCGGTATAATACTGCGGCTGTTCCATTGTATAATTTTTAATTCCATGATATTAATATGTACTAAGTTTTTTGATCATACGAGTTATGCGATTTTTTACTTTTCTTGATGAAATTTCTTGTATAACTTTCTTTAAAATCTTAACTAATTGGCCTATATCTTCTGTGTAAGTGAGACTTATTTGTAGAATATTTTCTTTACCGTAAGACTCATCTAGGAAGCTAATAAAATCTTTAATTGTCATTGGGTAATCGCTACTGTCCAAAATCTTTTCAATCTCTTTTAATTCCGCGGGTTGCAATTCAAGTTGGGGAGCTGTTTTTTGTTTTTTGACAAATTTTTTAGCCGATCCAGAGTTGTCTACAGAAATTTCACTCGAGTCGGACTCACTCATAGCCTCGCTGTCCGATATTTCAGCAGGAACATGAACGCTTTGCGAGGAGTCGGTCGTAGTAGGCGGGTGCGGTCTTTTAAATAAAACTTGCGGACGAAAATCTGGTATATCTATAATCTCAGAGACGTTATCGGCCTTGGAATTTGGATTGGACTTCAAACTAGCAGGACACTTATTGGCCACGTGACCTTCTTTTTTGCATAGGAAGCAAGTCATTGAATCGGTAGAAACGTAAATCCAATAAGAAACACCATCAAATTCTATTTGTATTCGTTCGGGTAAGTTACTGATGTCTTCTGGTGGTACGTAAGCTTGTCGACGAAAACTAAGAATATGACTAAATCCAGGCTCGGTTATACCGGCTCTAATAAAAGACACCGACGAAACTAATTTAATCTTCAATTCTGCTAACTTCGTTTCTATAACATTGTGAGGTATTATCGGACAAACATTAGATAAAATAATACGTTTGTTTTTCGTTATAAGGGGTCGAATAGGTACTTTGATATTGTTTAAAACAATACACTGATGAACATCAGTCAACTCTTCAGCCACTTCTTTCGTTGACACAAATAAACAAACTCGGTTGTTAGACATTCTGCTTAAAAACCTGATTTTTGAGGGGTCGATAATTTTTCCGAATGCGTAGGCATAGTCTTTAATTTGCATATCATCCACCGCATCTACAACGACTGCTTGATCTTTAGTGGGAAATGAAAACGTTTGGGTAACAGACGAATAACTTTGTTTTGGTTCCATCGTCCCCGTAGTCAGAAACGATGATGAGTCGAGCGAGTACCTAAACACTCGGACCGATAAGCGCGGGCGCCGCGCGGCGCACTCGTAGGTATAATACGCGTAATCGATACTGCAATAAATAGGCGCACGTGCAGTTTCAGCGACGTATCGAAAGCAACTGGGGCAACGGTTAGTAGAACATAAATGTTGGTTTCAATAGTCATTGGTACAGTGGCTTAATTCTTGCGAAGAATAATTAATAATTTCTGCACTAATTATGGCATTAATTGTAATTAATCGTACTTCCTTAAAATATCTTCTTGCCCTTAAATCTAAAAAGATATTAAATATTTATGGTTTGACTGCTCACTGTAGTCTGGTCCCTCGGTAAACAACGCTAACACGTGCGGAGGTAGTGTGGAGCCCGACTGCGGTTCGTTAGCGAGCGCCGCGACCGCGTCGGGAACGAGGCGTAACGACGTGGACAAAGTCTCTTCGGCTATGCTGTTCTCCCTGCAAATATTTAATGCCATGTTTAAATTTTATTTTCTTTATATTGTATTTTCTATCATTCAAGTAAAAACATACAAATAATAGGCAAGCGGACTGATTTTTTTTATTGCATAAATGAATAGTACTCTTAAATATGAGTAACTTCTCAGAAGAAACCGTATATCAAAAGTCAATATTTTCAAAGGTACAGCGATTTGTATACAAAATTTCGCGAGTCTTTATACCAAAAAAAATTTTTTTTTGCGAAATTGGTAAACAAAACCTACATCATTAGTTTTTTTTTTATATAATAATGGACGCTTCACACCACGTCAATCTGGCCCCGTGCTAAGTATTCGAAGAACTTGTGTTGCAGGTACCAGACAACGGGACGTATATTTAATACTTTTATACTATACAATATATATTTAAGATTTTTATTATATTATACATATTTAATACACATCCATGATCCAGGAACACAGAAAAACTTTTTGTTCCGTCGGCAGGATTCGAACCTGCGACCTCCGGCTTGAGCACCAAAGTGCTGAACCACTGAGCCACAGAGGTCGTCTCACATCATATACAAAAACATTCATTATGGTAAGTATGAACTTAAACGCACAAATATCGGAGATATTTACAAATATATTCCGGCGGCCATATACTTCATATACTACTTCCTATACTATAACCTACAAGTGACGTCATTTGTAGGTAGACTTTAGTATGGAGCGTTTTTAGGAGGCTCACGAAATTTTTTATAAAAATCGCTGTACCTTTGAAAATATTGACTTTTGATATACGGTTTCTTCTGAGAAGTTACTCATATTTAAGAGTACTATTCATTTATGCAATAAAAAAAAATGTCCGATTGCCTATTGTATGCACCAACTGTAACTTTTAACATCAACGGATGAATTTCATTTTCAATTAATTTTACGAGTTTTTTTTAAAGGAAACGTAAGGATCGCCTTATATTTAAGACGTTTATTCCCTCAAAAATTTTTCTAATATAAGGTCTCCAAAAATCAATTACGGATATGACAATTATTTTTCGGCATAAACGTCTTTATATATGAAGTGGATCATATGCCTGAAGTATCCGTAATTGATTTTACCAAACTTTTATAAAAATATGATGTGTACTGACTACTGAGTACATGTGGTAGAAGTGAAACTTCACTCATCATTTGAAATCCAAAAATACTCTCGTCGTGCCTTAAGCACATCACTTTAAAAATAATGGGAACATTAAAATAATATTGTTTATGCACAGAGTTATATTTTCAATGCTCAGAATTTTCTAGGGCCTTCCGGATTCCGGTGCGTATAGTCCCAGTCAAAGTTTCAGAAGCTACTTAGACTGGGGAAGCTCCCCAGTCTAAGTAGCTTCTGAAAGATGGCGTTTATTGATATCCAAAATCGTATCGTGATACACGACCTTGAAATTCACTCTCAACGCCGCTAAAGAGTTTATTTTCAAAAATCTATAACATTCTCTATGTTATCATATTATTAAGCATGTTTCATACCTTATTTTCCAATATTTGTCAAGATCATAAAAAAATTGGCACACGGGGAATGTTCTAGATTCTTTCTGAACTTACCTGAAGTGATCAATGTACACGATATGCAAATCGCCCTCCGCGCGCTCGGCGAGGCGGTGCAGCGCAATCGACAGCAACATCGCCGCCAGCGCCACACAGTGACTGTCCGTGAACGGGACCACGTGGCATGTGTCTTCGCCGACTCTGGAACATTCGATCGCGGTTAAACTAGTAGTTATTGTATAGGTCGTTAGTTAATACTTGGCACCTACAACATGTACACATGTAAAGTTGTGTGTCGTCTGTGAATATAAGCATTATGTGACGTGTTACGTCATGACTATGCATATACAGCACGCAACGTAACATGTGTACATGTTGTAGGTGCCAAGTATTAACTAACGACCTATAAGATTGTAACAACATTCGATTAAGGTTGCCTTACGTAAAGCGTAATCACCTTTATGTTTATGTTATCGTTTTAGCCTAAATAATAATAATTAATAACATTAGCAAAACAAATAAAATGTCGTTACGTAAAAAAAAGCACTCGATGTGTTTAACTTAGAAGAAGAAGAACATAACCTCAAAATGGCAGCACCTCCCTATCCACTGCACGCAATGAGTTCAAATTTTGGATGGAGGTAATAGACAAGATGATATTAACATTACCCCACTGCGAAGAATTTTTAAAGCCTAATCTCGTCAAAAAGTACCTGACAGAGGAAAGCACGGCCTCCAGCAGCGTGTGCAGTTGGCACCGCGCGGGTTCCAGCTGCGCCGGCCACACCGCCGGCCGCGTGCTGTCGTCCTCGCGCGCGCTCCACGCCGATAACTTGTCGCCTGATCAAGTAAATATAAATAATCACTTAACTTAAATTAATACATATTAAATTCACCAAAAGTAAAATTAATTATATGTTGATGTTGACGAACTCTGTGGCTCAGTGGTTGAGCGTGTTGGTGTTCAAGCCGGGGCTCGCGGTTCGAATCCCACCGAAAGAACAAAAAGTTTTCCGTGTTCCTGGGGTCTTGGATGTGTATTATATAAAAGTATTCAATTCAAATTTCCGTTGTCTGGTACCCGTAACACAAGTTCTTCGAGAACTTAGTACGGGACCACATTGACGTCCATAGATATTAGTATTATTAAATAAGCGACGTTTTTAAACCTTTAACATTCGTGAACAAACTATCTCACGAATTATAATCAATTGATTCAACTATTGTCATTGTGATAAATTTGGTTTGCCAAACATTTTCACATTATCTTACAAATACAAGTACAAACAAACAAAACACTTACGATCATCCTCGACAAGCGCGTCCGCCACAAACTCAAGCGCATAATACGCGAGATACGAGTAGGCGTGGTGCGTCACGCGACGTAGCGTGTCCGCCGCCGCGCGCACGATCTGCTCCAGCGAGCACGCCGCACGCACGGGCGCGGGTAGCTCCGCCCACCGGAGAGTACGTAACGTCGGTATTATCTCGTCGATCACCGCTAACACACCAGCTGACATTGTCTTGCCCGCCGTTTCTGTGTAACAATTTTTCTCATACACATTCATATCTAGACAAGTGTGAAAATGTTGCTTATTTTTTGAAACATTAAGATATCCTACCAATATGTATAAAGTAATATAAATGTGAAAGTTTGTGAGGATGGATGTATGGATGGATGGATGTTGTTACTCTTTCACGCAAACACTACTGAATGGATTCTGATGAAATTTGGTGTGGTGGTAGTTTAGGCTCTGGATTAAAACATAGTCTACTTTTTATCCCGGAAAAGTACAGCATTCCCGCGGGATACTCGATAGTATATTTACGCGGGTGGAGTCTCGAGAAACAGCTAGTTCTGTAATATGAATTTGAATTGCAAGGTTTACTTTCCTTCTATACTCTGTTCTTATTAATATGTATTGTGTCCTTGTAGTTCTTTGTCGCTGACTTAATAAGTGACAGACTAATTGGTAGCATTATAGTGTATTTTATAAAAATATTTTATTGGATTTTAAGAGAGTATAACAGAATATGTTAAGATGTTCAAAATGTATGTCATTTTGAATATCTTAACATATTCCTTTCAAAAAGAATACGTTATTAGATGTTATACGTTAAATAAATAAATAAAAAATACTCACGTAACAGCTTAAGAGTGATCTGTCCCACGCTATTCCCGTAGTCTGGCGTGAAGATGTCAGTCCACTCAGTCGGCAGTGCGATCACGTGGGCGGCGGGCTCCTCGCGCACCGCACGCTCGCGCACGCCCGCCACGAACGAGCGGACTTCGTGCGATAGTCGCAACGCCGAGCGAGCGAGCATCGCGACCTGATAGATACTTAAGTTAATTTAAGTTGGACAGAAATTGACCTAAAGAATATGTAAGATTATATAATTTTATGGTATTCTATTAAAGAAATTGGTATTGCGATAACTTCAGTAATACCCAGAATACATCAAAGCTTACATCAGCCGATATGGCTAGGAATTCGGTACTGATTAAAGCTATTAAAATAGTTAATGATTACGAAAATTAAGAAGGTCCACTATACGGGCCGCAGCGATAAAGATGGAGGAAACCTAAAACAGGCGAATTGTGCGCCAAGGCGGCGGGGGGCGCATACATTTTTAACCTCAACAAAATCACTATAAAAATATACATACCTTAACACATCCAATATTCTCCACCGACATGCGTACCGAAGCGAGCACGGAGCATATAGCAATGTTGATGAAGTCCCATCTTGTGTCGGATAGATTCCAACCGTCAGCCGCAACCAGCGCGCGTAAGTAGTCGAGTATTGCGGCGTTGCTGACCACGTGCGCCCACGTCGCGTCTTTCAGGTTCCTATCGAATGTTTGTTAGGCTGGGACTATATTAGAAAATTCAGAGCTCTGAAAATGGAACTCTGCTCGAATACAATAGAGTTGAAAATCGAAGTGTCGAGCTGTCAATTGTCATAAATGATATTGGCATTTCACTCGACACTTGTGTGTTCGATTTAAAGTTCTATTGTATTTATATTTGGGCAGAGTTATATTTTCAGTGCTCTGAATTTTTTCCCAGACCTTACGGATTCAGGATAATATAGTCTCAACAATATTTAGGTTAAGAGGACTGGAAATATCTAGATATTATTGTGAAAATGTTTTTCAGAATTATTCTATGAAGGCATATAATGTAGTGCAGAAGTTTTGATGTCAAAAGTCTTCTTGGTGGACAATAGGGGAACATGCAGTTTTTTATTGTCTTTTCGAAAAGTACATAATAACGCCAGGAAATATTGTATGCAATGGCATATCTACGATCAACCGTTGAAGTAATATAGTCATCACAAACGTGAGATTGTTGGAGAGCATTAAAAACACTCTTTACAAAAGATTATGCACGAGTGACGTCCCAGCTGTTGAAAATGTATGAACAAAATTGATTTCATAAATTAAATATTGCGTGTATGTGTATAATTGCTATTAGGAAAATATTACACAAATAACATAAGGATTTGAATAGAAATTTTAGTTTTTCAATCATAGCAAAATATTGTTTTTTAGCCCTGTAATATTTTAATTTAGCAACTGATTACTGTACTTTAAGCATTTTTTGGTTCATATTTTTGTTGCCTTTCGGAATATATAATAATTTTGCCGATTTAAAACAAATGCATGTTTCCTATTATGTGTTAATTATAATCGTTCCCCTTACTAATAAACGCTGTATAAGCTTTGAATAGTTATACAGTGTTTTGTTCACATCACACAAGTGACATGTTTAATTCAATAGAAGGAGACAAAACACTGTGTAACTATTCAAAGCTTATGCAGCGTTTATTAGTAAGGGGGTTAGTGTATATTCTATAGGTTTACATATAGTTCGATTGGTATACATACTTTTCGAACAGCATCATATGGTTATGTTGGTAGTACGCATCGATGAGGGCGTCAACGTTCTGCGTGGCGGCCGCGCGAGTTAGTAACGTCAGCAGCGGCACATCGTGCGCGTGCGCCGCTATCGCGCTGCGTACCATCAGCACGTATAATGTGTCCAGCGACTCGCCCGTGTACTTGTCTTTAGCCTGAAATAATAAAAAAAAATTAAAGGTATCTTGATGTTTGTTATTACTTATTTAATTATACCAAAACAGTTGAATGCTTATGTACACTATAAAATATTTATTAGTCTTATTTAACACAAAAAGTTTGTTATATTTTAAAACTCTAAGGACAACGTGAACGAAACCCACACAAAGTAAAAAAGAAACTTTTATTCTTTACCTGTAGCCCATGGAAAAAACCGCTTCCAGTTATTATATCAGAGAAGTTTTTACCACCCAACAGTTTTTCATAATCTTCTGATTTCTTATCCGTTTTTGTTATTTCTCCTTCATTGTCTACATTACTTGTGGATTCTGAATTCTCCGATTCCTTAGCTTCATCTTCAGTATTTTGCTGAATATAATTTTGCTTTCTTTTGCGTTCCAACAGGTTCGCAGTATAGGACCAGTAGTAGCCACGCGTTGCGGCCAGCTCACTTGTATACTCCGACAAAACGTTTATCGTTTCAGCAGACATATTTGAAAGTGTGTTGTCCAAGTACTTCTTCATGTCATGGGTCACTTGTTTTAGAATTTCATAATGTGGCCACTGAAACCAATATACATATACCCCCTTACTAATAAAAATATTTATACACCCCTTTACTAATAAACGCTGTATAAGCTTTGAATAGTTACAGTGTTTTGTCTCTTTCTATCGAATTAAACATGTCACTTGTGTGATGTGAACAAAACACTGTATAACTATTCAAAGCTTATACAGCGTTTATTAGTAAGGGGGACAGTAGATAAGCAATACAATGTTTTGTCCTTATCTGTCAAGCGACTTTTCCAACGTATAAGACAAGGATAAAACATTCTATTGCTTATCCACTGTATAAATTTTTTATTAGTAAGGGGGTTTATATTTAACTGATCCTTATATTAATTATAACGTAACAATAGGCAAGCGGACTGATTTTTTTTATTGCATAAATGAATAGTACTCTTAAATATGAGTAACTTCTCAGAAGAAACCGTATATCAAAAGTCAATATTTTCAAAGGTACAGCGATTTGTATACAAAATTTCGCGAGTCTTTATACCAAAAAATTTTTTTTTTTTGCGAAATTGGTAAACAAAACCTACATCATTAGTTTACTCACATCATATACAAAAACATTCATTATGGTAAGTATGAACTTAAACGCACAAATATCGGAGATATTTACAAATATATTCCTGCGGCCATATACTTCATATACTACTTCATACTACTTCATATACAAGTGACGTCATTTTTAGGTCGACTTTAGTATGGAGCGTTTTTAGGAGGCTCGCGAAATTTTTTATACAAATCGCTGTACCTTTGAAAATATTGACTTTTGATATACGGTTTCTTCTGAGAAGTTACTCATATTTAAGAGTACTATTCATTTACGCAAAAAAAAAAATGTCCGATTGCCTATTAGAGGACGGAAATTATATTTAGTATACTAATATTATAAAGAGGAAAGAATTTTTGTTTGTTTGTTTGTAATAAATAGGCTCCGAAACTACTGGACCAATTTTGATGAAATTTGGCACACATATAGAGTACCTAGACCACGGGGAATAAAATAAATAAAAAAATAAAATACTACTTATTATCGTGGCCAAATCCCACATGATTTCCTTTTGCACGTACGAAGTCGCGGGTAACATCTAGTAAACTACCTTCCCCTACCCTATTCCCTTCCCTACCCTCCCCTATTACCCTATTCCCTCTTAAAAGGCCGGCAACGCACTTGCAGCTCTTCTGATGCTGCGAGTGTCCATGGGCGACGGAAGTTGCTTTCCATCAGGTGACCCGTTTGCTCGTTTGCCCCCTTATTTCATAAAAAAAAAAAAAACTATAAAACAGCATGAACAAATAAAATACTCACAAACGCATAACGCTCCTCTAGTGCACTAAAAAGCACATAATCATAAATCATTTGGGAGATTTCTTTCTTAAAATAATCTCCACTGAGTATCTCATGCCAAGTATCCTCATCTAGTTCCGTACGGGACAGTATTTGGTTCAGACAGTACGCATGGTACAGACTTTTGTGTGCTTGAAGTAAAAGTGCATCTTTGGTTGGCTCGCTTGTACATTTATTACAATCTTTGATCACTTGTTTAATATGCGGATTGTCATCTTCTATGGGGCAGTTGAGACAGCCGTATATGCAATCTATTCTTAAAGCATACACCTCTAATGGCGTTTTGGGCTTTGGTGTTTTGAGGTTAAGTAGTAGTACAGCAAACGACAGCACTTCCGCCGAATCTTCTACAGTTTCGGGCAATAGGTCGAGGGATAGAGACACAACGTGCTCTATTTTGAGTAGATCCACTTTTTCCTTGCTGTAAAATAATAAATTGGAGATGTTATGTATTTATACAAATAAATAAAATCGAAGTGACTGTTTGTAATTTTCTATTAACATCTTTTCGCTAAACGGTATCTAAAATAAAAATAAAAACATTTTTTTGATTTTTGTTTGTCTGTCTGTTTGTTCTACCTAATTTCTGAAGCGTGACTGGTTCATACAGGACTTTCACTGCGTGCGTAATTGCATGTGAGGAGTCGTTTTACATGCATCGTCTGTCACGATGAAAACGATGATTGAGGCACAATATTGACAAAGTTCCTGCCAGACCAGTTTCATAGCTTTGGCTTTGCACTAGGACGCCTGAAAATATTTAAACACAAAAGAAGTGTCCGCGAAGATAGCATACGTGGTTGAACTACGTGTTTACACGTAGGTATGTTGCGTTCGCACGATTCAACGGCGATATTAAGCGATTTACATCTTACGCCTGTTCAAGCGGCAACTTTATCGATAGTACATTAAGAAAGTAGATGTACTGTATGTGTGTATACTGTGTATGTGTCACCGTAAAATTGTAAAAACCGTTAGATTGCAAAATAACTAACAAGAATGTAAAAATATGTCGAAAGATGAAAAACTATATATTTATAATCTAACGAAAAGTAATGTGTTCAATTATAGACAGCATATTCGCGTCCGAAGTCTATTAACATTTTACAATATCACTAGTTTTATTACAATCTAACGATTTTTACAATTTTACGGTGACATATGCACTCACTCGGGTTGCAGTTGTTCGTGTGCGGCAGATAACGCGCTCGTCGCGAGTTCTCGTCGGCAGTCAGTGTCTAGCGCCGAGACCGCGTCACGCAAGCGCTGTCTTTTATCTTCTGTCTCATTTTCTTCATCTACCTACAATACGGTATTTGACTGTATTTTTTTTACATAAATAAACAGTGCTCTTAAAAATAAGACAGTTTACAAAAGGAATACTAAACTAAAAATATACTAAAAATCAAAATTTTCATATCTCAGCCACAGGTCGTCCTTTACATTAACATGCCTCTGTGAGTAGTTGAGTACCATACCTGTGTTTTCAGGTAACGACGGAACACGGTCATCAACAGCGGCACACACAGCTGTCGTCGCACAGACGACGCGACGGCGCAGCACAGTTTCTGAGCCACGAGAAGTCTCTTAGCAATTCGCTCACTTGATGCAGCGTCCTCTGATAATGCGTCTTCGTATGATTTGATTACTTTATTGACGGTAGCTTCGCTTACTAATATATCTGCAACAATTGTTAGTTTTATTATAATAAAAGTAGTACGTCTTTATTTTATTCACGTATACACGGGCGGCACTTTTAAGGGGGCGGAAAATTCTCACTCTTCTATATACACCTACCTATCTGTAGTGTTGCTTGACTTTTTTGATTAACTCAAGTGTTTTCTTTTAAATATTTAGACAGTCTCCTTTATTATAATAGAAGTAATTTAGTAAGCTAATTTAACTCACCACCACTCTGGTTAGGCGTTACACATCGCAACAGGAGTTTCACGGCCGAATCGTCCTCACGTCTACTCAGTCCTACTAATGTCGCCTCCACCGTAGGACTCTGGAGCCACACAGTCGCAGCCGGCGACGGTTCACTCAACGCGCGAGATATGCACCACTCTACCACGGATGGAGGGAACTGAAATATGGATATCATTGGCTGTGTTCCGTGGAAAAAAGCACTTCTTAGCGCTTACTAGCGCTAAAGAAAAAAAACAGATTATCGGCCAGAATACGTTTGCTAACTTCAATAAACTTAGGCCTTTGCATCCGTTAATGGATGATTTATACAGTATTCTCCGAGCGAAGTAACCACTCGTGAAATACTGTAGTGCCTGGGACAGTTGGTTTTTAAATGTCGTATGGTTGCCCAAGCACATACGGCATTCTCACAACATAGTCAGCCTAGTCCAGAGGAATGACTGGTCAATACGTCTGGGGCCAACTAAGTGCGGGTTTCCTCACGATGTTTTCCTTCACCGTTAGAGCGTCCGTATAATGTACTTGAGATCTGAAAAAGACTCATTGGTACACGCCACAACCTGGGATTCGAACCTGCACTCTCTCGAGTGCGAACCAAACGGTCTACCCACTAGGCTACGGAGCTCTTAACTCGGAGCTATTAACTTCAATACTGCTAACATAATCCGCCATTTTGCTTATTTACCGCCAGAGGTCGCCATTTTGCTTACGTTTTTTTGTTAGCGCTATTTTCCGCGGAACACAGCCATTATGTTTGTATACTCTGTTTGGACACAGGAGCGACATTCTTCAAATGACAGCTTGAGTAACAGCGAATGTCAGCCATGTTGACGTAAACCTAAGGTTGACACCGAAATAATTTTAAACGTCGTGAAGACAACTCTACCATAATTATGAAATTGTAGTCAAATATGTCAAAGCACAAAACGACCACCGGCCAGCCACGTGAACAAAAGTTCTGGCTTGAACAAAACTTCGTCTCGCACGCCTCGCGGCATCCCCGCATATATCTAGCCACGCACACATAGCTGCGAGCTGTCGTTCGTCTATTGAATGACGGTTCTTTAAGTTTAAAACTTTGGTTAAAATTTAATTCTTCTGTAAACAAAATGATTAAATTGGACTAAATTAATGTGTCATTTCTTTATTGCACGTCAAACACGTGACATTTCAATTGGTAGCATTATTATAGTATTGTCTTTTTGTTTAAATTTGATCTGAACAGATTCTAAATACTAACGTTTATGGGTTTTAATAGGTACTTGCTTACATTCTAGTTTATAAAGGGGATATAATTAATCGAGCGAACAAAAAATAAGTTGGCGGCTGCACGTGAGCATACTGTATTACTGAATTTGGCAGCGACTTAATATGTTGGCGACTAAATTACTAAACTGGCGAAAACACTCGGGTGGCAAAAAATTCTAAAGTCGGCAGATATAAAGAGGCGAAATTTAATCCAAATTAGCACCAACATTTATAAGTTGGTGACTTAATTTCCGAGTTGGTGACCATTATACCATATAAGCAGCTATAAAACCAGATTTGGTTGATAAATAAATGGCTGCTAAAAATTCAATTTGCAGGCTACGGAAAATCCTATTTTTGGATACTGTTGGAGTATGTTTTTCTTTGTAATGGGTGTCATTTTCTAGGTTTCTGGGGGTGCAGAATAATATGAAAATAAAATCTGTTTCGTAATTCCACAATGGCGTAAATTTTTGTTATTAAAATTAACAAGGTTGTCTATTTCCCGGTTTCTGGGGGTTCTGATTACAAAATTGTCTTCCAATTTCATTTTCCAAAATGGAGAATATTCAATCTTCGGAAAATGAATATGAATACTAGATCATCAATCCTAATTAGCATCCCCAAGATCTTTTAATCTTGGGGATGCTAATTAGGATTGATGATTATTATTACAGTATGTTATGTAGTTCAAGGTACCAGCTATGTATAGAAAATTTTCAAAATTCAGGATTCATGAATTTTTCTGCCATTCATAAAGAAAACATGTGATTTCTAGGTTAATAAGGGAGAGCAAATTTTCATTATTTTTGCAGTAGGATGCACCGTTTCTGAGATAGAAGCGACTATAGAAAAAAATATGACAATGTTGTACTGAGATACGAGGGGTGTATCAATCTATAGAAATGTTGGAAAATTCAAGATTTTCGATTTTTTTTTCTCCCATCATGAAGAAAATATGATGTTGCGGGGTTCCTAAGGGGGGCGGAATTTTCATTATTTTTTCAATAGGATGCACCGTTTCCGAGATAGAATCAATTTTATAAAAAAAGAAGTAAATGCTGTACATTGAGATACGACGGATGTTTATAGCTATAGAAATGTTGGAAAATTCAGGATTTTTGGAATTTTTTTTTCTTCCATCATGAAGAAAATATGATGTTGCGGGATTCCTAAGGGGGACGAAATTTTCATTATTTTTTCAATAGGATGCACCGTTTCCGAGATAGAATCAACTTTATAAAAACATAGTACATGCTCTACATTGAGATACTAGGAATGTATAAAGCTATAGAAATGTTGGAAAATTCAGGATTTTCAAATTTCTTTTTCTCCCATCATGAAGAAAATATGAGGTTGTTGGGTTACTAAGGAAATTTAAAATGGATGACTTTTTTGTAATCAGCACCTCCAGAAACCAATAAAAGGACACCCATATTATTTTTATGAAATTAAGTATGTCCGCCATATTGGAATTTCAAAATGAATGTCATTTTTGTATCCAGCACTCCCAAAAACCTGGTAAACGACACCCATATCAATTTTACGAAAAGAATATCCGCCATTTTTAAATTTCAAAATTAATCTACACAATAATCTACACCCCCCTAATAAAAACCGAGAAAAATTAAAAATTGGGAATTTTGTACGCTCCTTTATGTTTTTTTTGTGTGCGCTCGTTTTGCTGCTTGTATGTTTTTTAAGTTACCTACATCAGGGAAAATATATGTGCCTATTCTTAAATTAAATGTGTACTCACAAATTGTCGCCAAGATGGTTATTTAGTCGCTAAAACATAATCTGTCTGCCAGTTTGGAAAATTCAGTGGTATTATTTAGTCACCAGATTAGTAATTTTTTTGTTCCTTACATTCTTTCGCCAACTTGGTAATTTAGTATTCAATATTGGGTATTTTCACATCCAAAATTTAATTGTTTTGTCGCAAGTTTAAATACATGCCTTTATAAAGTAGAAAAAATATACTGTGGCTGTAAAGAGGCCTATTTGTAGGTATATTATAAGGTTTGTTGTCATGTCATGTTTAATCATGAAAAGAAATACTACAATTTATATTTTGCGATTCAAGTTGTACAGCAGAATATTTTGTGAGTATGTAATACGTACGTACGTAATGTAATAAATAATAATGTACAGTTTGGCAAAAAAGTCCTGACAGTGGTGACAGACAGAACTAAACAATTTTCAGTTTTATGCTTAATAGATTAGAATGATATTAAAATAGGATGTATAATAAGTACATTCTATAAATTTCATGCCAATTTATAGCGGCTTTAAGATGATACAGTTGAAAAAGTTTCTATCAGCGCCACCACTCAACGTCAGGACTTATTTGCCAAGCTGTACCGTGTTCTACTA
Source organism: Glaucopsyche alexis (assembly GCA_905404095.1). Classification (NCBI taxonomy): domain Eukaryota; kingdom Metazoa; phylum Arthropoda; class Insecta; order Lepidoptera; family Lycaenidae; genus Glaucopsyche; species Glaucopsyche alexis. Next base: position 22,313,798 of record FR990048.1, on the reverse strand, counting down.
CGGACAGCATTATAATAATAATATCTATGGACGCTTCACACCAGGTCAATATGATCCCGTGGTAAGTTCTCGAAGAACTGTATCACAAGGTCTGTCTGTTTGGTTTTGTCATAGCGACAAAAAATGATTACCCACCTGCTCGAAAGAACTGAACATGCGATTTTGCTCCGGCTCGGACAAATACTTCGCAGCCATAAACACGATGTCAACTAGCGTTTTACACCGCATGGTATCACCAGCTAAATATGCTTTCAACTCTTTCTCGTACAATCCATATACTGAATCTGCATTTACGTGTTTTGCCAGTGTTACGAACAACGCTTCGCTGTCAAATTCTAGTAGCAGATTATATAAAGATGGAAACACCGCTCTTGATACTTGTTTCTCTTTAGCGAAGGTGAAATATTGGCAACACACTCTGCTAACCAAGTCGTCCATGTTGTGTTTAAATCTACCTGTCATGGAGGCGTCACATTCAATTGTTTTTTCTTTCACATCCGCTACCGCTACTTCGTCTTCAAATTTAATAGACCGCTTTCTGGCTACTTGCATGAATCCTTTTTGCATAGTTTTCAACAGTAATATGTGGTCGTCGATGACTTGAACTATTTGCTCCTGTTCGGTGCAAAGTTTGTCAATACTTGTGGATATAGTAGAAGCCGTGTTTTGCCAGAAATTTCTGATCAGCTGGTCGTATTTTTCCGCGTTTTCCTTTGACTGTTTCAGCCAGAATTTGAGGAGGGACGCCATATCATTTGCTGCTTGTTTGATTAAGTCATGTTTTTGTCTGTCGTCGCTGATAGTGAGGACATGTTCTAAGCACGTCCTATGCGCGTACGTCACAACCTCCATCACATATTCGTCACTCTGTATCGAAAGATATCGAATGCATTCTGCTATAATATTGATCCATGCTTGGCGCTCCATTTTTGAGGTTAAGAGTGCCTTTGATTTTAATCTGAAAAATATAATCGAAATTAAGATAGTACCATGGAGAATAGAGGTAAGGAGAACCATCTCGTGTATTAAAAAGTGTCCGTAGAAAGGGAGCAAGATAAGATGGCGCTATAGTAGCGAGTGGAAGAATTTCAAAAAAAGCGCCACAAAATGGCCACAAATTATTTGAGTAACTAACCAATAACTAACTTTCAATTAACTTCACTCCATCTCTTATTGCTAACTACATATCATTTCCACTTCCTACACTAGCGCTATTTCAGTGAGATTTCGAACTATAATTTAGACTTTACGGGTGAACACTTTTTTAAGTCATCCCCCATACAAGATGGTTCTCCTTACCTCTATTCTTCCTGGATAGTACATACCTTAATGCCCTAACGCAACGTTTAAGGCCGCTGCCTCAAACCAACGTAGTAACTATTTATTATACGCGCCATATAGTTAGGCTGCTGCCTCGAATTTTGCGGGAGCGAAACGGCGGCGTTGGCGGCGCGGGCGTATGGGCCTATGGGCGTATAATATATGCGTGTAATCTTATGGACCGGTTCTCGAAATTAGCGGCGCGGGCGCGGTGCGTGCGCGGGCAACGAGCGGCGAGCTCCAGTCGAGCGGCGACCAGGGGTGGTCGACTTTGTATGAATGACCTTGTACCAAAAAGGGGGCAGTTTGTACGTGGTAGAGCCATGCTTCGGCACGAATGGGCCGGCTCGACCGGAGAAATACCACGGGCTCACAGAAAACCGGCGTGAAACAGCGTTTGCGCTGTGTTTCGCCGAGTGAGTGAGTTTACCGGAGCCAATCCCCTACCCTATTGCCTTCCCTACCCCCCCTATTACCCTATTCCCTCTTAAAAGGCCGGCAACGCACTTGCACCTCTTCTGATGCTGCGAGTGTCCATGGGCGACGGAAGTTGCTTTCCATCAGGTGACCCGTTTGCTCGTTTGCCCCCATATTTCATAAAAAAAAAAAGTTCGGTGCGACAAGAATGGTTATATTTTAATATATCGCTCTCTGTCTACCATGGTTAATGTTACATAAAAGTTACTTAAAAACTACAACAGATGACACTATGCCGTTTCTAGATCGCGCTATCGAAAACACTAGACGTATGTATAAGGGTTCACGAACAATTTGTAACGTAGTAGTATTGATTTGTTCATGGAGGTGGTTGATCGGTTTTGTTGGAATGTAAAATATAAATCGAAAGAGAAATTAAACGTTAACTTTACGTATCTTAAATTTCCTGCCATATTCGTATAATCAAATATATAGTCCTCCTTTGTTGGAAGGCGGTTAAAAGTTTGAGGGGGCAGCTCACTAGAGGCGCTAATCTGGTCCGAATTTTTTTGTATGAAGCGACATTCTTCTCCGTGAGTAATAAGCGTTCTGTGGCGGCGACCGTCCGCGCGTCAGCATTGCTGTGTTGTGTAATTCATTTTTGTATTTTTATACAGGTTGTTTTATCAATCACTATCTAAACTTTCAGAAATGAATATACTGTTGAATATAAGCAACTTTTCCTATGGGAACAACTTTCCAACTTAAAAATAAAATCAGCTGTTTCATACAAAATGATATTTATGCCGAAGCCCTTTTGTATGAAACAGCTGATTTTATATTTGGATGGTGATTGAAAAAACACCCAGTATTTCTATTATTGTGTACTTCAATTCATAATATCGATAAAACTTGCATTTTATTTTCCTTGCCCTTTAGAGGGCTTCTTTTTTATTTGCGAATAAAACAAATATCTCGACGACACTGTTGCATAACATTATAATGAATTAAGAATATGTTATGTCAATGCCAAACTTTCTAATGTCATGTTGAAGCCTAAGATTCAACGTAGGCGTCCTGGCAGGAGCATAAAACAGACACAACCACGAACACAACACCACGCCGCTCTATAGCGGCGTGGTGTTGCCACGCGATCTGCCCGCTGGTTTCGAGAACCGATCTGCGTTGCCCGCGCCTCGCCCGCAAAATTCAAGACAGCAGCCTTACCGCTTTACTGAAATGTGCTGCCGCTCGCCGCTATGTTAGAGAAAGCGCTACGTTAGACAAAATCACACAAAAAGGGGCCCATTCTTTACGACATCGTATACGACCAAGCACATCTTTACGACTGTCGTAAACGATTTGCTTTCGACGTAACCAGTTTATTTCAGTTTGTTTGTAATAATCCGTTGCAAGTCAATGGGCCCCTTTAAACAAGAACACAAATAATCTTAAACATTTGTAATAAGCACTGTTTGTCATCTGAAGGAAAAAATATCATGCAATTTTAGTTCTGTACATGTCCACTAATATGAATAAAAATTCGTGTGCGAAAGTGTGTCTGTCTGTCTGTTACCTCTTCGCGGTTTAACCGCTGAACCAATTTTGATGAAATTTGGTACAGATATACCTTGAGTCCCGGGAAAGGACATAGGATACTTTTTATCCCGAAAAAGTACAGTGTTCCCGAGGGATACTGTATTTACGCGGGTGGAGCCGCGGGCAACAGCTAGTAATTGATAATAATTAAATAAAACCTTACCCAGTAAAGAGCGCGTCGAAAAACGTTATGTAGAACTGTTGTGTGAGAAGGTCGCGAGGAAGCTGAGATACCAGAGGCAGTAGAGTATCGGAGAGTGACCGCGCCTCCCCCCACCCACCTGGCAAATAATTATAATGTAGCTACATAAAAATAGATGTGTGGCACTCGGGGATTGCCGCGGTAAAGCTATTGCATAAAATATAAATACAATAATAGTAAAGCATTTTTTCCATTCCGTTGTACTTTAAAATAAAATACATATTATTTAAAAGTACAACGCCATCTACCAATCAAGTACTTCATTATCTTCAGCAATGTGTAGGTAACATACACACGTCCTAGTTTAAGCTTGAACACATAGATGGCGAAACCATTGTAATAATTCAATATTCCTGCTACTAATTTAAATAACACATAGCTCACGTTACACTAGACAGAAAGCGATTCAGTACCAGCGGCTCGATTGTAACCAAATTAATCAGACCCCCACCCCAGCTCAGCGGTGTTAGGTTTTTCGTTACGGAATTTCTTGATTCGGTCACCGCGCTCAAAGCCCGCGATAAAAGCTATCAATAGCTTAAAAATATATATAATTCGACTGCGTTAATTATATACGCTGTTACCCGGACAGTTATTACGAAACTATTGACACCGAATTCATTAAAACATAGTTAAGGCGCTACGATGGAACAAACGTACACACCTACATACAAACATACATAAATACATGGACTGCCAAAATCATTACCTTCCTTTTGTCTTCGCCAAAGTCTAGTAAAATAGTAAAAACATTATTATTATATAAATTAGTACTGCATATTTCTAAATACATTATGGAACATTCCTTTATCAAAATCATATTAAACTTTAACCATATTTCAACCTAATCCTACTAATATTATAAATGTGAAAGTTTGTGAGGATAGATGGATGGATGTTTGTTACTCCTTCACGTAAAAACTAGTGAACGGATTTTGATGAAATTTTGGTATGGAAGTAGTTTAGGTTCTGGATTAAAACATAAGCTACTTTATATCCCGAAAAATTACAGTTTCCGAGGGATACTATATTTACGCGGGCAGAGCCGCGGGCAACGGTTTTTATTTCATAAAAAAATTCACAGTTTCAAAAATTAATTAAGTTGAGATTACCATTTTCTAGAAGGGTTAGTAGTCTTTTGATCAGTAGATCCTTTTTGTCCATCCACTTTGGCCAATCCTGAAATAATATGAATGTGTTAATGTGCTGTCTAATATGCGAGCAAAGTTTGCATTTTTTAATGGTTAATAATAGACATCTAAAAAATAGACCAGTAAAGCACGTCTATTAATTATTTATGTGCAGATACATATTATTGTGAATTTCTGTGTTACTTTTTACTAAGGCCTAAGGATAATATCATAAAATATATAATAAGTGAAACAAAAACTTTCAGAACAGTTTAATACGAGAATTGTTCGAAAGGATGAGATGTAACTTAATACACAGTTAAAGTTAATGTGGGGGAGGTATGCAGAATAATATTTTTTAAATAATGCTTAAAAGTACATAAAATTAATAAAAATAACAACACACGCTTCCTCAGATTATGAATACACACTACCGAGCATTTGGCAGAAACAATTTTGTTACACAACGACGTTAATCTTAGGGGATCGAAGACCGGTCATATTTTAAAAAACCGGGTTTTTCGGTCCCAGCCATCTTCAAACCGGGTACCCGGGTATTTCGGGTTTTTGGTTGATTTTGTAGAATATTGTTAGGAATGTCCTGAAATTAACTTTTATCAGCTGCTTTCTGTTGTAACAACGTAATACTGGTAAAATGTGATCCCACCATAAACATTTTCATGTAAAGTACCTAATTAATAATTTCACAAACTTTACACCTTAGTCAAAATACGTTGCCTAACGAAATGGCCAAGCCACATAATTTGACTAAAGTGTAGAGTTTGTAAAGTTAGGCTTGTAGAGTTAAGGCGTGTAGAAACAGAAGTGCCTTGCCGGCCTTTTAGGAGGGAATACACTGCCTTCTTGAAGGTGTGCAGGTCGTAATGGTCCGGAAATACTGTTGGCGACAGTTGGTGATGAGGATGATAAATATTTTGTCCCTTCGAACGATAGCGAAAAGTTGCAGCAGGTATAAGTCCGAAGAATTCCTCGGAGCACTCCCCGTAATATAACCGATATATGATGCAGAGCGATGCTCATCTCTACGTAGCTCTAAGGAGTAAAGCCTGTTTGAAATACTATGGCAGTCGACAATTCGAGCGGCCTTTCGTTGGATACGATCCAGAGGGAGAAGCTAGTACTTTGGCGCTCCTGCCCAGTGATGAGAACAATATTGTATGTGAGGCCGAACCTGCGCCTTATAGAGTTGTAGGCGTTGGACCGGACTGAAATACTGCTTTGACCTGTTCAGAACACCAACCTTCTTGGAGGCTAACTTGGCCTTGCCCTCCAGATGATATCGGAACTAGACCTTGCTCGATATGCTAACACCAAGTATTCCGATGTTGGAGGAGACAGTTATGGGTATGCTTTCAAAACAAGGACATACGACCATCGGTAACTTATTAGCGATGAACGCGCAAACTTGTGTCTTAGAGGTGTTGAATTGGCCTAAGTTAAGTCTACCCCATTCAGAGATCTTCTCCAATGAATTCTTAATTTGTGAGACAAGTTCGTTTCGACTCTCAATGACGTTTTGCCGAGAGATGTTCGGGCGGCCTGTATATAAGGCATCACCCGTACTGTCGTCATCACATAATATTATCATTGATATGCATTATGCAGTATGAACAGGGCAGGCGATAGCACACCAAAGCTGTCTACCAAGATGCCAGGACTGTGCCATAAGAGCAGGTGAGCCGAAAAAGCACACATTATTAACACAATGGGACGGATTCCGTTAGGCCCACTCGATTTTTGGGTATCATGGGAACGGAAAGCAATTCGCACTGAGCGCTGATGGAACCGAATAATAAATTATACCAAGTTATGAAGGTCCAAAAAATCGACGAACCGCTTCGAGAAAAGGTAGTCTGGTCCCTTGCGCTTCGCTCACTCGTCCTGGCGGGGCGGGGGCACTACCTTGCCCCCAAATGTACTACATACAACATGAAAACATTATAACTATTGTTCTAAAATTCTACATTGACAATCACAAGCCACTATAACGTTCGGTTTGTGACTGTAACTGTTATAAACTGTTGTACAATTTCATAATGAAAAAAAGATCGAAAAAACCGAAAACCGGTTTTCAATATTTTGAAAACCGGGTTTTGTTGTTGTGTTTCGGGTAAAACCGGTCTCGATGCCCTAGTTAATCTGTAACATCTTTTCTCTCGCTTTCTTGCAATTTTTGGGAGTGATTACGTAGAATGGGAAGAAAGTGTCACAGGAAGTCGCGGCCTTCAGATTCGAATAAAATAATTCAGTATTTACAGCTTTTTTAACTTTTGACGTTGTTTTTTGTCACTGCTTATTGGAAAAGTTACCGTGTTTTTTAGAAAATTTTAGTTAATCGTATCTTTAAGCATTGTGTTTATATTTTATATCTCCATAAAATGTTACACATCATATGCAACTACTGTAAGTCTTGCTAGTTTTTTTTTCTATCTAAGAGGCAAAGAAAACAAATTATATGAATTACCAGATGTTGCCCGCAAGTTCGTGCGCGCAAGTTTATTTCGCAGAAACCGTACATTTTTCCGCGATAAAAAGTAGCCAATGTCCTTCCCCGTGGTCTACTCTACACCTATGCCAAATTTCATCAAAATCGGTCCAGTACTTTCGGAGCCTATTCAATGCAAACAAACAAACAAACGAACTTTTCCTCTTTATTATATTAGTATAGATTATTATGGGCGAATTTCAACCACAGCTCTAGTTAAAGTGAATCTCACCGGAGCAGAATGCATCAACAGCAGCACTGCGGCCCAGCGCTCCGCCGACACGGCTGGCGCTTGCTCAGGCTGCGCCACCAGCGCTCGGCACAGCTTGGTGCCCAGATCACCCTCGAGTCGCGGGCCGAAGCACGCCGATATACGACCCATGGCGCAGTACCACGCACCTCTTTGTTTAAAATATGAACAAATTTAATAAGCTGTAGATAGAATAACTGAAATTTGTATAATGTATTTAAAAGAGATGTTCAAGAAATGTATGAGGCCTGGGCCAGCCCTACGTACAGTATATGTAAATATAGCTACATAATATAGTAACCGTTTCCTATTCTTTATTTTGTTTAATTTCACTTCGTTTCCATGTACATTTAAATTAACTTCGTCAAGGAGAGCAACACAAAGTAAAATAAAACACGGCGGATCAGATCAGAATTAACTAAAGAATGTCATTTTGTCAATGACATGACTTTTGACAAAGAATGACGTATGACAGTCAAGACGACGTCTCTTCGTAAAACTGTCTACTACGTCAAAAGTCAAGCCAAAACAACTGTCATGGCCGCCCTAAAAATAGTGTTCTCGCAATAAAAAACTCTTCAAATAATTATTTTTGTACGCACGTACCCTTCTTCAAAGTAATTTTTTCGTATTTTTATGATATTCCCATATTTTTTTTCTATTTATCTATGTAGTGTACATAGAACTGGCCCAAAATCAAACATCTCTTTTAAATAAAAATTTATTTAAATTTAAATTTGTTTTTGTCATTATTACACTTATTATTACTTAGGTATTTTGTTTTTAGTCGTCAAATCATTATTATAAATTATTATTGTTGTTAGTCTAAATTTCCGTTTGAGTTCCTAACTATTTTTACAGTTTTGTTGGTTTGAGCACCTACACGATCATCTTTAATTCCTATTGTCCATCTTATCAACAAAAGGTTGACTGGTAGAGATTGCTTGGTAGCAATAAGTTCGCCTTTTGTACATCATTTATTAGTATTAGCGATATTGTTGTATTTTTGTATGTTCTTGGTGTGCAATAAAGTGTTTTTGTATTGTATTGTATAAAAAACTATAACCCAACAAAGATCAAAACAAGCATTTTTGGAAGTTTTTTTTATGCTTACAAACACCACAAATATTGAAACACTACTAAAAACTAGGGGACCATAAAACACAGGCTATTCACTCTCTGGTTGTCAGAACGACATGGACGGCATGTAAGACAGTATTCACTTTAGTAGCATTTTTGGATTTTGCCATAAAACTTGGTATGCATTTAAAATTGTACCTGAGCCTCGCATCATCATGAGTAGCGAGTTTCCAAAACGCGTTGGCTCGTATCAGCGGTGTCAACGCCTCCCACAGCCAATCGCCATGATTCGGTGCCAGTGTCCTCACTAATTGTTCTAACGCCCGCAGACTGCTACACATAACGCGGGCGATACTAGACGCGCGCTCCTCCTCTTCGATCCTATACAGTGTTTTTTTTTTAAATATTTTAAACTGTTTAAGACGTAAATTCAAACAGTTTGATCTCAAAGTTTCAGCAGAATTTAGAAAAAATGCATTTTTTTTTAAATTCTGCTGAAACTTTGAGTTAAACAAAAATAGTTTGACAGTGAGTCACATGGTTTTTGTGGTTTTGCCTTAATTGTCTGAAAAATATTCAACATCATTAACAGGATTTGGACTAATATAGCTGTACAATCCGTTTAGCGTAAAATTACTTCTGACAGGAAATTCGGATCACTTTCCTAGAAACTCCCGAGGTAAAATAACTGTGAACAGACTATAGTATATATATTATACAAGATAGTCTAAAAAACATAAAATAAGATTCAAGGAGCGTAATCAGTATTCAATTCTCCTCTTCTTTCATCCTCAATTCTTCCAAAAAAATGCGACATGTGACATTAAGTTTTGACCAGATTATCCTACTTAGTTGAATTCTATTCATAACCGCGCGGCCCATACAGCGCGATGGGCGCATGACCATCAAAGCCGGCGCGTTGTACGGCAGTACGAGAGTGTCCATGTCAGGAAATGTTAAGCATGATATTTTTCTGTAAATTACGTAAATTTTTAGTTATGCATACTGGTATTACTTACGTAATATTGTAGCCTACTGTTGTGTTAATAAAAATGTACGGTAAAAAGGTTGTGTAAAAAAGATTTTGTTCAAAAAAGTTTGAAAGTCATTTTCACTTACTTTTTACTTAACATAGCTTCGGCATTACCCATCAAGTTGTCCAGTAGGAGGCTTACAATTTCTGATTTACAGAATGAAAATGCTTCCTCTAATTTAGCATCTGGAAATGTGCTCTGAAACAATTAAAAAAATATAATTTACATACCTATAAAGATTCACAATTCATCCACACAACCACAAAAATTAATGTTTCTGAAATATTAAACCAAATATTGTTATAAACGCTCGGCTGCCGGCGAATATCGGTTGTACCCTTATAGATGCAGGGTTGATTACAATCCCAATTAGATGGTTCCAGGTATATAATTTATACCTGGAACCATCTAATTGGGCCGCAGGTTCGTTATACCGGCTATAGAGAAATTTGTTGCATTACATATTAAAGGAATATTTTGTTCAAGTGTAGTTTGCTTTCCTTACTTCGAGGTAACGTCTAGCAGCAGATTGTGAAGGAGCGTGGTCATCATGGCAAGCCAGCAGCCACGCTGGCAGGAGGCGTCGCAGATGCGGCGCCACCCGTCTGCCGCACGCTGTAACTATAGCACCATGACAGAGCTGTAATGTAAGAAGGAATTACATGAATGTTGGTAGAGTAAATAGAGATTATATTAACTTTGTACAGATCGCGGAACATAAGTTGAACCAAAATGGCGGTCGTCCGGACAGGTACAACTCATACGGCACTTCGATTGAGACCCGATAACAATAGTCGACAACATTTTTGCGCACGGGTTATACATACATTATTTTTATTGCTTTTATACCTAGAAATAATAATAAGAACAAAAAATTGTTCTGTATTTGCTTTTAAGTGTAAAAAATGAAAAAATTCAAATCAATGAAAATACATACAAAATTTACATAGAGGTGATTTATTAAAATATACTGAGCATTTTTATGATATAATCTTACAAAATAAGTTTGAAAATAGTGTTAAAATGTTTAAAAATTAACAGTTTTGCTTTTTGTGTCATGTTCAGTAGAAGTTATCTTATTAACCACCAAATATAGTCACTCAATCCTCAACATGCTTTCAGTATGTATACTGGCCTTGGGAACCTCTCTCAAATTCCAACTATATCTCGATGGAATCCTTCCCCTTGTTCTTCCGAATAAGCTCCCATATTATCTTTAAACTTATCAAAATGAGAATGGAACATTTGCCTCTTTAGAGACATCCTATAGCCGACGATGAAAAAAATCTTAATCATCTCGTTAGTTTATTCATAGATTTATTTCATCAGCCGATTTTTGGTCTTGATTTGTAGCAGGTAGATGGAAGTAAGGTTGTTATGCCTCGCAAATCTTTAAATCTGTAGTTAAATAACACTTTTTCTCTCTCACTTTAATAAATCCACCACAAATATAGCAAAACGAGTCACCATCTCCTTTTCAACTTCTCGAAGCTATTTTGTACAAGATAATACAGCGAAAAAAATTATTTAACACATTATTTCTTTATAATATGCGAGGTCATACCGTCGTACACAAGGAGGGATGTAAGAAAGACAACCCTCATACCATACCTCTCTTTCGCCAACAATAGAGCGCAAAGACCGACTTTAACTGGAAGCAAAAATCATAAATGGTCAAATCGCTATAACTTCTTATAAAGCAAATATTTTCGATTTGTAATCGCAATTTTTTATAAATATTTGCTTATATATTCAGAATAAATCAAGTAAAACCCATGCGCAAAAAAAAACATTTTTTTTGTTGACCGGTGTAATGTGTCACTGCGCATTCAAGGACATAGTTCAACTTACGCGCCGCGATTTGTAATATGTTTATCGCCGAGTTTTATTTGTCTAACACTTTTGTCCATACTTGTACCTGCACGGACGACCACCGTTTTGGTTCAACTTACGTGCCGCAATCTGTATTTAAAATTATGCAGATGGATTTTCTACAAATTTATGCCAATGAAATTTGACACAGTTAAATTTCATATGGAGGAGGAGTGAAGTGAACTGCACTAATTTTGACAATATTGCTTAAAAACACATTAAACTAACTTGCCCGCGACTTTGTCTACATAGAACAGTTACTTTGTTATAATGTTAAAATTTACCCGCAACTTCATTTACGTAGAAGCGCTTCCTGCTCACGACTTCCTGCTGCGTGCCGTACATTATTATTACACGTTTGATTATTTTACTACTGCAATGTCTTCTAAAATTCTCATCGAAATCAAATGATGTAAAATTCTTCTAAATTAATGCTTGCAGTAAATAACAGTGGCGTAGGGTTCCTATAACTCCATTCCTATCGGCTTCCCTTGTCACTTACCTTTTGCAAACCTTAATAGAAATCCCTACCTATACAGGCTCCGGCTTCCCTATGAAGGAGAAGCAGCCTTCGCCACTGATAAATAACATATCCACTTGGATAAAGGATTATTATTATCTTTATGAAAACACCCTCACAAATAATGCTTAATTTTAGAATTTAAAAAATTTGGTTAGCATTCTGTCATACATAATTTTAGCGAAATTTTAACAGTTTCCGAAGCGTATGCAGCAAAAGCTCTCAAAAGGAAAAAAACCCGATTTTAAAACATTCTTGATTGGTGCTCCGCTCATATTGAACTTAACATGATGTTATATACCCTAAAGCCTTCCTCGATAAATGGACTATCCAACACAAGAAGAATTTTTCATTTCGAACCAGTAGTTCCTGAGATTAGTGCGTTCAAACAAACAAACAAACTCTTCAGCTTTATAATATTACTATAGATTAATGATGTACACACACTACCTCAGCTTAATAACACACTACATGAAAAAACTAAAAATACTCTAACTTATAAGTAAGTATATTGTGATTTTGTAAGTAAATTCAGGGAGGATTCAAATTAAAGTATGATTCTAATAATTATATTTATGACAATTGAAACATAAGAAATAAATAACTTTTACGTATTGAACATATTAGAAATAAAAATGTATAAATAAATTATTTTATCATGTGTTCTATTAATTTTAAAGATGTTGTGTAATTTTACCTGTGCAGTTTCCCGAACCTTCCGATCACTATCAATTGTTAAAGTTGGGTAAAAGTGAGCCCAACTAGGCAAAACAGTAGCAACATCATCGACATTACTACTTTTTATTAATTCTGTCAGTTCTTGTAGTGCCTAAAAACCAATTTTTAGATTATTGACACATAATTTGTAAAAAGTAAATTTAAATATAGGATAGCATAAAAGAGGATGTTCAGAAACTTCTATAATTCACAAGATAGTATTGAATTTTTCAACTAAATAATAGCTAGGCAAAATATTACCTTAGTTTTAGTTTTTGGATCTTTTTTAGTGAATTTTTTAAAACAAATCGACAGTTCAGGACTGAGTCCATGTTCAGGACTTGTAGGTATTAAGGTTGGGAACAACGCAGGCAGAATCTTCCCAGTAGTTGGTGAAACAACAGAGGAGTCCAACTTCAACGTGTTATGAAGAATTTCCGCACTTCTGCCGCTGCTAGATGGCTAAAAATAGTTATTAAAATTTAAAAAAGGTTTTTTAATCTACATGTTAACCTAATTCCAGTATAATAAGTCAAATAGGTATATTAAGAGCATCGATTTACTAAAACTTACCCTGACGTTATTTTTTGTCCTTTGACTTTGTTTCGTTTTTCCACCCATAGTTTAAGTATTGATATAATTAATTGTACAACTTTAATAAATATAACATTACTTTTATTTTTATAATTATGCAATTGGAAAATAGGTACTTAATTTAAAATAAAAATACAAAATTCCGAAATAATCCGTGTTTGCTGATGTTTTTCAGTCAAGTTGACATTGACAACTGACGTGAGACGTCAGCGCATAAGATTTTTTTTTATATGGCGTCGGCTTATAACCATTTGCCAGTGTCAAGTATAGGAGGCGTAAATAGAATATTCCTTCAAATTTTCGTCTTCTAAATCGTCAAGTCCAAAGTCTAGTCAAAGTCCAAATAAATAGTCAGGGTATTAGTCAAGTCAGTTGATTAGTAAAGTGGTAGACGCTTTACTGAAACTTCCTAGGGAGTTTTAGAGGGAAACTGAAAATAGGACGCATTATAAAGTTGTATCACTTGCCATTTGCTCGTCAACAAATAGAGAAGATGCAAAATTTGCGGTTTTTTTCTCCTTTCAAGGTCCTAATTGCGGTTAATTTCTACAATATAATACAGTAGGATTATAGTTGCCATTGCTAAATCAGCCTCTGTTTCTTAGTTTTAATCATCATAATATTAATACGTGAAGCAAAAACTTTAAATAGGTACAGTTTTATGAGAGTTGTCTGAATGGAGGAGTATGAAATTTGGTACAGTTAAAGTTTTTGTGGAGGAAGGTGTGAATAAACAAAACAGGTATTTATTATCTAATACCTAATCACAATAGGTATAAGTTAAGCCCTCTTATTTTTACTAGGTAATCTACAGAGATTTAGATCCTCTATCTATGGATTATAGAATACCTACTAGGGTTGTAACGGAGGCGTTTTTAGCGGAGGCGGAGGCGGATGCGGAGAAGAGGTTCGCCTCCGCGGATGCGTAGGTTAACGGAGGCGGAGGTGGAGGTGTTATTTGAAGTGGAAAAATTATAAATAAATTTAAGATTTATTAAAGTGAGAAATATTTCACGCGATTTAAATAAAAAATACTACCTATTAATTATGCACTAAATCATTTAACAACTAATAATAATTAATGATAATTTAAACGAAACTACATTGCATTAAACGAAACTACCAAAAATCTGTATTTTAAATTTCGGCATTATTTTGGCATTTTTTGCTTAAGAGTTTGGCAGTTTTTGTCAGTTTTTTAAACTCAGTGGGGCAGGATATCAGATTTGAAGTTGGTTACACTGTTCCTGTCATTCATTCACGCCCCCACCACTGCTCGCCCGTGTACCCGCGGCACAAGCAAGATCTTGACGCAGCAGCAGCCCAAAGACAAAGAGAATATAATCACTTGCTCCTTGCGCGTTGTATGTAATCGTAAATAAGCATCCGTTAAAACTCCGCATCAATTTTGCGGAGGCGGATGCGGAGGCGGAGGTGCAATTTTCAGCGGAGGTTCCGCAGTAACGGAGGCGGAGGCGGAGTTCTGTTACAACCCTAATATCTACCCATTTGAACGCCCTTTTATCTAATATTTTAATTAATTTGATATGTAGGTAGCTTATAATTTATATTTTAATATTATAAAGCTTTTAATACTATATTTTTAAATCGTGGTCATTGCAACCCGGAGCCGTAGGACTGAGGACACTTATTTCAGATTTCGGGTCTTCGATTTCGAGTTTATGTTTTTGGGACTGCTGAAAAAACGTGTTTTATTCGCGACTAACTTTAGACTCGTTATGTTAAATAATTATAATTATTACAACTTTTTAGACCTTTAGCCGTATCTCTAGTGTGTCCCACCGCCCACAGTGTGTCTGGTGTCGTGTTAGGTACTTGAAGTGTAGGTCATAGATAATGCAGTATAATCTACACTAATATTATAAAGAGGAAAACTTTGTTTGTATGTTTGTTTGTTTGTTTGTTTGTTTGTTTGTTTGTTTGTTTGTAATGAATAGGCTCAAAAAGTACTGGACCGATTTCAAAAATTCTTTCACCATTCGAAAGCTACATTATCCACGAGTAACATAGGCTAAATTTTATTTTGGAAAAAAATAGGGTTCCGTAAGATATTTGGGTTTTTCGGACACAAGGTGTAAAAAATCAACCAGAAAAGTTACTTATTTTCCGTACGCTGCCTAAACTATAAAAGATAGAACCATAAAATGTTCTAATTAATTGTAGATCTTATAAATATCTACAAAAAAGTCCGCGACACACTATACCTATCTATGTCGAGTGAGGCACAACAACCATTTTTTTATTTAGAAATCTTGAATTTTTTTTGGACTACATTTAAACGCGTTTATTTTACTCATGTTATTAATCCTTATCAAAATAAATTATTTCATCACTAAGTACAGTTTATGTAGATAATATTTGGTCTTTGAATGATTAAAATTGGACGTTTGGTTTTGAAGTTATGGCGAAATTAAAATATTACGATTTCTGCTGCACGGCCCGTTGCGAAGTGGGCGTCACCAAGGCGGGGTGCGCGTGCGGGTTAATGTTTAGTTTAGTTTAGTAATTAGTTAAATAGTTTAGTTGTTTTATAAACATCAAATTGATAATATCTTAAAATATAATACATTATAATATCTATACATCTATACAGTTAAATACAATTTAAGTGTCTGTTTGTAACTTCAAATTAACAGCTTTTTACATAATGAATCTGAAAGTATATTCGGTACTTACAATAAAGTACATTTTTTTAATTTTTGTCTGTCCGTCTGTCTGTCTGTCAGTCCGTCTGTCTGTCTGTTTGTTCCGACTAATCTCTGAAACGGCTGGACCGATTTTCACGGGACTTTCACTAGCAGATAGCTGATGTTATAGGGTCTAACATAGGCTACTTTTATTTTAGGGTTCCGTTTAAAAAATAGGATTCCGCTTTCGTTAGTCATAAATAAAGTCGCGGGTAAATTTCAGCGATATCCCAAAGTATTGTTCCACGCGGACGAAGTCGCGGGCTAAAGCTATGTATATATAAAATAAATAATAATACAATATCCGAACCGATATTATCCATACATACATTACATACATACATACATACATACATACATACATACACACATACATACATGCATACATCAATATAATAAATGTAGGTATACGCGTAAATATTAAATTTTTATAAAAAATAAAATTATCTTTTGTAATTAAAAAAGTGTCGTGACAACTTTTCGTAAGAATTTTTTCCGTCTAGCCCCCCTTTCACAACGCGCGATAAGGAACTTCGTTCCAAAAATATTGCAAAAACGGGAAAAATTATTAATATTGGACAGATTTTAATGATTTTTTTTGTGTGTTTAAGTGGATTCGAGAATTGCTTAGATTGCAATTGGATCCGGTAGGTGGTGCTGCTGTCAGTACATCAACAAATTTAATTCTAAGGCGTAGGCGGTACGAAGTTCGCCGGGGCAGCTAGTATAATATACAGAGTGTAGGTAGGGTACTCGTGTTTAAGGATCTGATTATTTATGTGATAATAATATTAACTAGAATTCACAAGGTAAGGACTAACAGACATTCCTCAAGAAATATATTATAGTAACCTAGTGCGACATGGAATCGGTACAAAAATTGTAGGTTCTATTGTTTAAGTAGACGTATCAATTATCGTAGAAAAGACGTATTAAAAGACGGTCAAATTATAATGGGGCGACTATAATGGGGGTTGAAACAGGGTTTTATACGCCGGGGTTATAACTCGACTTTATTAGCTAAATTGTTGAGTTGAGACAATAATACTTAATAGTGCTTAAACGAAATTAAAAACATTTTTATTAGATAAGAAATGTATAACTCCCCCACATCGATCTCGGTGACGTTGGCCGGTTTCATTGAAGCCAAGCCAGTTACGCAGGAGTAATTTTATAGTGCCCAAGTGTGCGCGCAGTACACAAGAGCCTCTCTCTTCCTTTACTCTCATAATCCAGTGGGACGGATAACCGACACGACTGACGAGAGGCGCAAGTCCGACTTTTTACATGCCCATCCGACGCATGGACCATCTTTCTTGTCAGACAATCAGGTCATCAACCTGCATTGTCCTAACCAAACTTGGAAACAACATTTTTTGTTGTTCCAATGTGGGAATCGAACCCACGACCTCCGAGTTTGAGCCAGTGCACTCACCACTAGACCACCGAGGCTGACCAAGAAATGTAAAGTTTCGTCACTGAGAATGCAAGTAGATTGCATCTCCTTAATACGTCCTCCAGTCCTGTGGAGCAGGCTCGCCTCTTAGCAGCGGAAAAGTGGGAGTCGGGCCTTTGGCTACAAGCGTTGCCGTCACCCAATACGGGCACATTGCTGGATCGAACCGCTTTCCGAATAGCCACTTCCCTGCGTCTTGGCACCTCCCACGTCGTCCCCCACCGCTGCGTTTGTGGTGCAAACGTGGACAGCCTCGGACACCACGGTCTGTCCTGTCAGCGAAGCGCGGGCCGCATCTCCCGACATCACTGCCTGAACGACCTCATCCGTCGGGCTCTTGTCACCGCCGGAGTACCAGCTGTGCTGGAACCCTCTGGCTTGGCGCGCGACGATGGCAAGAGACCAGACGGTATGACCCTGGTCCCTTGGAGAGTGGGACGGGCTCTTGTATGGGACGCTACTTGCGTCGATACACTTGCTCCGTCCCATGTCCAGGGCACCTCGAGCACTGCAGGTGCGGCCGCCAATCAGGCGGAGAACTTCAAGCGACGCAAATATGAGAACCTTAGTGGGGATCTCATATTTGAACCGTTTGGGGTTGAAACCCTAGGTTCATGGGGTCCGGGTGCGCACAAACTTTTCAGAGAGATTTCCAAAAAACTAATTGAGGCCACCCGAGACCCCAGAGCCGGCACCTATCTGGCCCAAAGAGTGAGTATCGCAATCCAGCGGGGAAACTCTTTGAGCCTTCTAGGTACTCTGCCTGGTGGGGACGACCTGGGAGATTTCTTTTTATTGTAGCTTTTTAAGTTTTTCTAGTTTTAATATTTTTTAGGTAGTTAGCAGCTATTAGATATAATACCATAATTGTTTTTTTAGTAGATTGCGCTAAGTAACGTGCATTGTAATTTGTACTTGTATGAAAAACGTTGCTTTGATGTCGCATCGTCCACGCCGCTCTCATCGTTGACGCGACGACGAACAACGGTCGAAAGACTCTAGTATGGGGTCTCTAAATAAGACACAGAAATGCATCGAATTGTCAATATATATATTTTTAATATTCATAAATTCAATATACATTATAATATCAAGTAAAATGAATTACTATAATTTATATAGGCAATATTTTAACACATGTTAATCTATAGTTAAGTTTAACAATCTATTATTTGGCTTACAACAAGACAGCGCCACCACACTCGCAAACGCACCAATTTACAACAAACTTACTATATTATTATGGCAATAGGAATTCACGATCACTTAGCCACTAAAATACAAAAAAAATGGAAGATATATTTTTCTTTGCAATATTGTATTGCACAAGAACATAACTATATACTGCCATAGTACAGAATGCCTAGTGTACAAAAATAAAAATAAAATTTCGTTTTAATTACATAATAATATATTATTTCAGAAACCTTAAAATTAACTTTGGCACAAAACTTATATTCTAGGTACTGATGGGATATTTATGTACAAGTGTCCACATCATAATTCATAACGTAACTAAGCTTTGGTTTGTCTAGCCCACCGGTGATTCCCGAATCACTTACAATAAAATTAAAATTAAATATTAATAATATAATTAAAATAGGCTTCCTTACTTCGATTACAATAATTCTGTTACTAAGATAATTTATATAACTACGTATTGTTTAACTTTTTGGCACAAAATTTAAAACTGTATGCTAAATACTGTAAAGTATAGGTAATATCTTTGTTTTTTGGCACAACGAACAAAGGTAGTACCTAGTAATATTAGTAGAATGCATTATGCATTACTATAGAATAGGTAAGACGAGTTTTTTGGCTTCAATTAATATTTTGAATACATCTTAAATGAATTTGTCATCTACTGATCTCATCGGAACAAAATAAACATGATAGAGCAAAGAGGTAGAGTTTTTTTTCGACTTTTCGATTGGAAATATATTTCTTTAAATTTTTTTTACATATGTTTGCTTAAAAAATCGATTTAAAGCTTATTGAGGAATACATAATGCATCTATTGAAATATTTTCTACTGAGCAAATTAAATGAAAACAGCAACTTTCGGGCAAATTAAGTGAAAACTGGGATCCCAATATTTTGTTTCTGCATGTAAATATAATTAGGTATTTAAACGCGTTTAGGGTTTAATATATATCTAATTCAAGTGTACATGATGGGTTCGTCAACTGATCATAATATTATATCATACAGTCCCCATCTTTATGTAAACGCGTTATGATGCGGATCTATCTCTAAATGGCGCTAAAGCCTTTTATGGCAAGGGTCGTTCTCTAAGAATCTATAATTTGTAATGACTAATAAATATATAGGTAGGGCGTTTGTCGTCGTCACGTCATTTTACGGTTCGATAATGCGATTACCTATTTACTTAAAACACCATATGTAATAATAATATTATTATTAATGGTACTGTACGATACAATTCCGTGTAGTTCACGAACGATTCATTGTCGTTGGTTACAAAATAAAATAGTGATTCTTGGAGAACGACTCGCGAGTATTAAATACATTTGGTTGAGTTATTTAATTCGTTGATTAGAAACCTTTTAAAATTAATTTTTACCTACTTATAATTACAAAATATAGTTAAATCATTAAGGTCTGTCTAAAATATTAGCTTAGGAACTTTCTGTTCTAATATACTGCTGATAGAAATGACCACGGACTGAAATACCTGTCTTAGTAAGTATTTGGTGACACTACAGTGTCCTGCCAAGTCAGTAGTACTTAATTTAATTTCATGGTAGGAAAACTGAACGAGCTCATGATCTGTATGGATTTAATCATAGACATGATAAATATGAATAGATTAGTATTTTCCGACTACTAAATTAACTATTAAGGTGATTTTATATCTATATTAACGTTACGAATACCATAATTTTCAGTATCTACACAAATTAAGTACTTCGAATGAACAAAAGTCTATCTAGGCGACATCGAGAAGCGTCATTCATTATCCTTACATGTAAATTATATAAATACCAACAATTTAAATGGAATTTTTTATTTTACATTACGATTATAAATATATTCTATTGCGTTCAAATAGATGTTCTTTTATTATTGTCAGCATTCATTGTTAAGAATCGGCTCCACGCCATGTTACTTCAAACTAACGGACATATTTACACATACATTCTTAAGATATTTACATCAATTATATACAACTTATGCTAGTATTCGATTATCAAGGTTTAAACAGCAGAGATCCCATACTCCCAGCATTATGGAATGATTTAACTTTTAAAATTACACGTAATCCTACACTTAAACTAAAATACAAGAAGCCTAACTACTATTTTTAACAAACATTGGTCTTATACCATAGTTTGATGGGAAATACTGATTGTTTTTGTGTCGGTCAGTTTACATGTAGATATTTTATTAGTAAGTATTTCGTATATCAGCCAACTTAATTTAAAAATTCGTGTACTTTTTTGTACGTATATTGTTATTAATTGTACGATTAAATATTTCGATCCGAGAATTTTGATCTATACAGCTCTTATATTACATATATTGTCATCCTAGATCTCATGTTTATGTACCTATTTACACGGCCCTAATTATAGTCTGTAAATAAAATTAAATCTATTCTAACTAAAATAATAAGAAAATTATTATTTACGAGTATTATACTACAGGTACCGGATCTTCGGGTAACAAAGAACGCATTAAATATAATGGATTGAGTATACCTACAAACAAATCTTTGGTTTACTTTGGCACAAAATCTTTGTATAAGTTTAAAATTCGAGTACTGAGTACTGAGTAGGTACTACAAAAATATATTATGTTGAGCAACAACGACCTTAAATTATATCATATTCCAACAAAAATACCGCGCAGTCAATACTTTATATTTTCATTTCAATTATCAAGACCCTCTTTGCCTCTTTCGTCTCATCATCTCCTTTAGGCTTTAAGTATCATTTAAATAGTGTATTACCTAAACGGGGTGCAAGATATAAAGATTGAGTAACCTGAGCAATATAAGTTTGGCAAAATTAGAAGTTAACTTGTGTATTAAACTAGACGATGGAACTGAATTAATCCCTATACGGCTTGCAGATGGCGAACCTGTGGTTCATGTGCTGGCTGTAGGAGCCAGAGTGGGAGAACTTTTTGAGACACTTGCAGCACTGGAAGGGCTTCTCTCCCGTGTGGAGTCGCTTGTGCTCAGTGAGATGATGTTTGTGTTTGAACGCCTTTGGACATTCGGCGCACTTGTATGGACGTTGTCCTGTAAATAACGAAATAAATTAATTAACGCATCTACGTTTTATAAATAGAGCAAATTAAAGGGCTTGTAAGTTTTGCAAAGTTTTATTTACAAAAATCTTTAGTTTAGAAGACGACTAGACATTATTTAAAATAATCATTAAATAACTGTATTGAAAAACTTTATTTATAGAAACTAATAATTTATATTGAATAATGCCTAAGAAATAACAAAAACTACTAACCTGAGTGTTCATATTTATGTCTTGCGAGGGAACTCTGTTTTACAAAGGTTTTGTCACATTGGTCACACACGAACTGCCCTTCACCCTCTTTGAAATCGTTTCCTGCTTTTAGTTTGCTTTTCTTAAGTACAGATGCTTCGTCATCATAGTCGTTACCCATTTTTATGTCTTCACCCCAGGCGTTTCGCTCGTAAGCTGGACTTGATCCTTGTCGATTGTCTAACGCCATATTTAAATTGAGCATTGCCGATCGTCCATTTGCAATGTCGTTGTATTGGAGAAGCTTATCAATCGGAATTGATGGATTTATTGCCAATTTTTGAGGTAAGAGTCGTTTATGGCCATTGATTATCTCACCAGGTAATGGCGACAACCGAAAATCGGTTAAAGATGAAGAGGAACAATTGGAATGTGGGTACGTATTTAAATAATTAGAACGATGAGGTGTTGTACTACGTGAAGATTTTTGACTTAAGTTCACAGCTTCTTCGGAGTCGGAATGTGTGACAGAGATACTGCAAGGTGACGGCGACGGGCTTGATGTTACAGATGCGTTGGATTTCTTTGTTGATAAGTCCAAGGGCTGATCCGTAATTTCGATCGCCTGTGTCATTTTACGTACTCTGGCTCTATTATTTTGGAACCACACTTGTACCACTCTACTGTCGAGTCCAATTTGATGTGCAATTTTTTTGAATTCATCTCTATTTGGTCTAGGATTAACTGCATAGTGTTCTTTCAATACTGTTTGTTGTTCTTCACTTAAAGCTGTCCGAACTCTAATTTTTCGATCACCATCATGCACAGACCCTTTGTCATCACGATCATCCTTCCCATAATCTTCTTCATCACTAGCTCCACTTTGTATAGATGCTCTCATTTCTGCCTCTATTCTATTAAGAGCTACAGTTTCTGCCATTTGTGCTACCAATCCTTCGTGTTTTCTGAACATGTTGCCACAAAGAGCTCTTTCATGCTCTAATAGGTCATTTTTGTCATTAAAAGTTAAGTTACACTTCAAACACTTATGGATTGGGCTATCTTCTGGCTCATCTTTAACAATAATGTGAGGAGTAGGGGGAGAAGGTAAACAAGACACTGGTGATAATTTCTCAATATCTGCCTTAAAGAAATGCTTAGTTACCGATGCATTGACGGATTCTAATAATGAGTTAAAGCCAGATTGATTTTCTGGCTTAGGAGTATTATTATTTAATGGGACGGAATCAAAAGAATGGGATGGTGATCTTTGATATTTTTCGTCTTTCTCCTTTTTAACAGACACATTGTTATCTTCTTCGATATCCATGACCAATTCAGCACTACCGTCTGATCTTTTGTCTTCTTCTTCAGTTACCTCTTCTATGAGATCTTCAGGATCGCCTAAAGGCGTGCTAAATTGCTTTGGGCTGGGGCTTTCCAATTTCCTCTGTTGATATTGCTGTGCAAACTCCAAAAATTGGGTAAGCGATGCGGGAAAGCTATATGGAGTGATACCGCCGGCAGGACTCATAGGCAACCCTGGAGGGACATAAAATGGGGCAATTTGTTGCGCTAAGGGCCGATGAAAGTTATTTTCTTGAGCAGAAAAGTTTGCGAAAATCTCATTGTATTTTGGCAAGATGGGAAGAAATCCATTTCCATTTCCGATGTTATTATTCATTTGACTAGCGACCATAGCATTGGCTCGCTTTTTTGAAGGGCTTCGAGCCGGGTTAAGGGCGGGATTATTGGGCTTTATTTTACCCATTTTAAGATTCATAACGAGACACTTCTTGGAAGTGGTATGTGAGGAGTAGGATCCAGAATGGGAGAATCGTTTGCCACAATTGGCACATCCGAAGGGTTTTTCTCCACTGTGGATTCTCGTGTGCTCTTTGAGGTGATGCTTAAACTTGAACGCCTTGTCACAGTCGTTGCATTTATACTTTCTTAGTTGCGCGCTATCGTCGTGGCTTATCATATGCCGTTGAAGTCGATATACATTCATGAAGCTCTTGTGGCAGATTTTGCATGTCTGTTGAAGAAAAATCATACATTAGTTACCTATGAATCATTTTTTTTATAAAAAAAGGGGGCAAACGTGCAAACGGATCGCCTGATGGAAATCGATTACCGTCGCTCATGGACACCCGGAACATCATCATCTTTTAAATTATAATAAAAAATACGATTAAACATTCAAATAAGTAGGCATACATTAAGACAAAATTATAAAATGGAATGTACTGTTTTTTTTTGCGATTAAAAACTGTCCAGTCTATATTGCAGGCTCTTAATACATAGAATATAATCATGTAATAGTCAAATAGTGTATCACAGATTAACAATAGGCACTGACATAGATGAGGTTATCCACCTGAGTGCTGGGCGCGTGCAGCGTCTCGTGGCGCTCGAGCTGCTCACGCGTAGGGTAGGCTCCTCGGCATTGACTGCAGGTGAACGGACCACCTGGTCCTAGGGGAGATCCACCTCTGTCTTCCTCTTCCTCTGATGGCTTGGCCTCCGGACCCCCACCCGCCAGCGGTCGGACTGGTGAAGAAGAAAGTAGAGGTTAATTTAAAATGTCAGGACTTAATGGGGACTAAAATAAGTCTCAAAGTAACACCATGGGTAGGTATCTAATGTTAATAACCACTAGAGTCTAGACCCAACGTATTCGAATGTACCAAGTAATAAAATTTGAGGATAAAAGCAACCTTAATTGCAAGGCTTGCAACTTGTTATCCAATGTTTACGTTAAACGTGTTATCCAATGTTTATCGGCTTTGCCGCACAAAAATATACTTTATTTAATAAGTGTGGTGAAAATTGCGTATTAGGTACCTTGCTATAAGCTGAATTCATCATAGAGTAAATAAAATATCATAAGTTGCTACCTACGTAGGTACTGATACAAGAGTGTTCATTAATATAAATAACAACAATGTCCATATTCGCAACAAGTCATAAACATGCAAAACACCGTTTTCATGGCAAAGTGCGTACATAGTTGAAATAAATTTCTCCGTTCTAATTATAGCTCCGTCGCAACATAATCGTTAACATGAATCATCGAGCGATCGGTTCGTTATATTAAAACCTATTTTAATCAAAACTGCTATCGCAGATTTTAATTATATGGTGTTAAATGTTAATTATAATGCAATATAAATAATAGTACCTACTATAAATTCGTGTGAGGTGGAGGGGTGGGTGTTGTTAAAAAGATGATTAGGATATTGACGTGATATAAATCTTATAAATCAATGAACGTCGGCTGCACGCACGAAAAATTGTCACGTTCCGCCTAAGTCACGTTCCGCCTGAGTCGAGCATGCGAGCGAGAGTGTGAAACAAGCGTTAGAGAAGCACGATTGGCCTAATCGTTCGGCTTTAATGACGTTATCACGTAAAATTATAGTCAGTAAACCGACCTTTTTTTACTTTTAAAGCGTGTTGGTAAATCTACACTAATATAATAAAGAGAAAAGATCTGTTTGTTTACATTGAATAGGCTCCAAAACTACTGGACCGATAAAATTCGGCACAGAAGGAGAGCAGATATTATAGGCTACTTCTTGTGCGGTTCCGATTGGTTTTTTGACGCGTACGAATTAGTCCCGGACAACATTTAATAATACCTAAATGATAATAATTAGTAGATATCGTTCACGTTATTGTTACAATTTTAATGTAACAAAACAACATTATTGTATCTATTGGTATATTATTAGATCTAGATTGAATAAAATATTCAGACCAAAAATATGATCAAGCAGCCCCTTTTGTATGGCTTAATTTGGCCAGGTCCAGCGTAATGGCATACACCGGGTATTGAATTTAGAAATTATTGCCTCGTAAACCTTGCACCCTTAACAAGCCCGCGGCTAACGTGTTTTGCACTTGATAACTATAGGTAAATACCAAAATACTACATAGTTTACTAGACTAGATAATATCATAATACCTATTATGTGAGCAAATCTCTATAAATCGTAAATTCTATTTGTGTATAGTTCAGTAACAGCTACCTAATTTATTCTGAAATAAGTAGCTTAGATTCACATGTTAAAAATTTAATAATTAATATGAGTAACTAAAATAAAAATTAAAAAATTAAGAATTAATCACGCTTATTAAACATACAAAAAAATATTTCCATGATTAATGTTTCTACTCAACAACAGATGGCGCTAGTTGTATCGTGTTTATTAAAATAGTCATCAAACTATGAATGACTGTTGTATGAAAAATTATGTACAAATTCAATATAATATTGTAATTAGTACTTTTACTGCAAATTAAACAAATATTAATGGGCTGTTCTTACAAGGAAAATATGTAAGAATACAATAAACTTTACCTAATAGAGCTAACAATTAGTGAGAATGTTTGTAAGCTGAATTGAACTTATTTTTAGCATTGTGGTGAAGTTGTTTGCGTCATATCAATTCGCTTCAATTATTGGGTACCTTTTCCTATATATGTAATGCCTATTAGGCTTCCTACTAAAATTAATACAAATATTATATTATTATATAACATGTTATTTCGAAACTATAGTATATTGTCTCTACCGCGAGTTTTTAACTTATTTTTTCTGTGCATAGATATGTTATGTGTATATATACTTAAGTGTATTTTTTACTATTTATTAGGTAATTGATGATAGACTATTTAAAAAAAAAACAGTGGAGGTTATAATCTATAGGTGCTTATAATATAATAAAGAGGAAATGATTGTTTGTTTGTTTGTATTGAATAGGCTCTGAAACTACTGGACTGATTTTGATGAAATTAACACACATAGAATAGCACAGACATAGAATATATCACGGGGAAGGATATAATCATGAACGTATAAAAAAGGCGGACCCCGCATCAGGAACATGAATAGTGTAACAATCAAAGTAAGACGGCCGTATCGTAGCGACACGCATACGCACACATTGACAGTCAAAGTAAGACAATCGGCTGCCATTACGCTGCTGCGAGTTGAGTGTGACACACGTTTTTCGAAAGAAAAAAAATGCCGTCCTGTGTCATTAAATCGTGCCGAAATAATAGTGGAATAATTAAGAAACGCGAGGGAATAACCTACCATAGGTAAGTCAGTAAATTATTTTGTATTTTATACGTAAACAAACAAATGCAAATCATTAATAATTTGATAGAAAAATGTTAGCTGACATTAGAGGTGAGACGTATTTAACGTAACAGGTAAAAAGTAACAGGTATTTGGAAATAACACATAACAGTCGATATCCAGTTATTAAAATAACAGTTATTAAATAATATAAAAATAACTATCTGCGTACAGCGTACGTGTTATCTACGGCGGGCTTATTACGTATCGACAGTACTGTACAGTACTGCCTCTACCGAACAATCGAGGAACTAAAATTGCAATCAATCGTTCGATTTCTTCACTGCTGTCAAATTTTTCGTATTACGTAAGACTTTTACAGTTAAGCGAAAGCAATCAGCGAGCGATTTGAACTGTCAGTTAGCAATAATAAAAATTGTGATTTTTTCTCGAATTGTCTATAGCGGAGTGGGTAGTGGTACCTATTTAAAGTATAAGTACCTGGGCGACCGAGCTTTGCTCGGTTATTACTATTTATTGTAATATGGTGGTGGTTAGGTGATAATCTACATAAACTTAAAAAGTAAAATGTGAACTGACAATTATTATTATTTACAATCGATTTTTGTGTAGATGGTGTTTGATCTCAAACATTACCTACATTTTTTTAATACTTGCCTAAAAAGCAATAATACCCGTAGCATGTTTCTTGCTGTCCGCGTCTTAATCAGCCGGACCAAACGGATAGTGGCCAGTAGGACGAAATTAGCAACCATATACTGCGTGGAAAGAAAAACGCATGAAAACTCGAAATTATTTACTATTTACCCTCGAAAACCCCCATATACCAAATTTCAGTGAAATCGTTACAGCCGTTTCCAAGATCACGATTATAAATATTCAAGAATTGCTCGTTTAAAGGTATAATATTTTATAAGTTTATAATTTTTTTATATAGAAGATAATAAAATTTACGGCATCTATTTCACTACCAACAAATAGTACCTACTTACTAGTTACTGTGCGAGATGTAAAGTTATTTTGTTCTCGAAACAAGCACAACTAACGCGCACAGAGAATATTTTGGTAATATACATGAAAAACGCGAATGTGATAGAATATTTTAAAACTAAATATGTTTCCACGTGAAATTCGGCCCCAAACCATTTTCTTATATCATTTCTTATAAGTTTTTTCATGACCTAAAACAATATGGTAGCACTTGTAAACATATGACCGAAGTTTGCTTGACTTGACATGTCATTAATAATTCCTATGATTGCTATTAGTTAAATTGTTTTGGCGCTAGTTTCGTAGCAAAAATGAAACAAATTGCATTCAAACATAACAGCGAGCGATTAGCAATCGATCGCATAGGTAATACGATTTTATTTAAAGTTCAGCAATCGATTGCGCGTATATCGCGCGTTGACTGCAAGATTTTTGCTAATCGCTATTTTTACGTAATACGGCGGCCGATATACTATAGTCCGATCTTGTTTCTCTGTTACACATACAACGACTCCATAAGCAAAAACGAAATGCACTTAATATTTAAATACTCTGTATGTCTCTCTTACAATTATAAGCATCTACAATTTGCTGGAATGAAAAGTACCTAACTAATTAGGTACTTTTCTTCGAAACTTCCCTAATACTAATATTAGGGAAGTTTCGAGGGAAGACGTTTGGTGGAGTCTTAAAAATTTTGTATGGGGGTGGGGGGGCGTCTCTCGGGGTCCTCGGGGTATATACCAGTTCCCGACAGGAATTTGGGGAATATATTGGAGTCAAAATGTAGGGCTCGTTCTCTCGATTCCAATGAACTATGGTGAAAAACACGTGTAACTTGTAATCCACCGCGCGAAAACCGCTGCATCACGAAGACTATTACCTCCATAG
This sequence comes from Glaucopsyche alexis, assembly GCA_905404095.1. Classification (NCBI taxonomy): domain Eukaryota; kingdom Metazoa; phylum Arthropoda; class Insecta; order Lepidoptera; family Lycaenidae; genus Glaucopsyche; species Glaucopsyche alexis. The sequence goes on along the minus strand of FR990048.1, from coordinate 22,284,933 downwards.
TAACCATACTAAATACTAATATTTGACTGTTACATTTGACAGGTATCCGAAACAGGTAGTGTATAACAGTAACAGGTATAACAGGTACCGTCTATAACCTGTTATAACCCACCTCTAGCCATAGAGTACCTCTAGCTGACATCTCTGACGTACCGGTGTTGCCATTTATAGAAATAAAAAATTACCCTAAATTGTAGGAGATTTCAGTATGTGTTATGTATGTACCTGTTAGCTATTTGAAAAAAACTTGTAGACAAACTCAAATTAAGTATCTATGTATCGATGCTTTAAATACACATGTAAAAATAATTTGGATATAATAATATTTAAAAAAAATTAAACATGAATCGTGATTATGTATTCAGTTTTGTTAATAATATGTTAACAAGCATTTGCTCGTAACTTCATTCGCGTAGATACCACTTTTTAACCGACTTCCAAAAAAAGGAGGCGGTTATACGTTCGGCTGTATATATGTGGCTGTATGTTCAACGATTACTCCGCCGTCTATGGACCGACTTTCAAATTTTTTTCTGTAATGTATAGGATATAATCCGAAATTGGTCCTTTTGGCATTAACGTGGTGACCTGATGATAGGATCCCTGAGGACGTCGTGTTAGTTACACTATTTATAACTCAAGAACTGCTGAACCGATTTGGCTGAAAATTGGTGGGGAGATATCTTAAAACCAGGACATAGGATATTTTTATCCCGTTACCAAGGGACTCAAAACTCGAGCTGCTAAAACAACTGGACCGATTTGGCTAATTTTGGTCTTGAAATAATTGTGGAAGTTCAGGGAAGGCTTAAACAAAAAAGAAAAAGGTGAAAAATATTGGAAAAGACGGACAGCGAAGTCTCGTGAATAGGGTCCCGTTTTAACCGTTTATACCCTTTACGGAACCCTAACAACATAAATAGGTATAGAAAGGGGAATTACAACCCGTCGGAAATATCTGCGAACCTCGCTGGAATGCGCTTCCCTCGCACTTTACTGGACTTCGCCCCGTTTTCGCGCCTATCCAGTAACGTTGCCAACGCAATTACCGACGTACGTGTATTACCTACCTATTCTCGCTTTAGTAATCGCATTATTGTTTCTCTGTTTGGTGAAATATTCATATCAATTTGCATGACGTCACTAAGCCAGGTTCGCAGATATTTCCAACGTGTTGTACATATGTGTTGTTCATCGCCGTATGGTTCCCGGCAGAGTAGAATAGGACCATTCCAAGTCTTCTCGTGGATGTCGCAGGAAGCGACTTAGGAAACACAAGCTAAACAAAGCTTAAAAACATCAAAGAGACCTCTCCAACCCGTCTCTGGCCAGCGCGCAGCGTGGAGAGTGTAGACCAAATCCTCTGACTGCTCTGTCTTATATTGTCTGATAGTACAGAGAGAGTCGTGCTCCTGCAGTGACGACCTGATGATGGATGATGATGATGATATCCTGTAATGACTATAATTAACGCAGATAACAAACAGTTCTTCAGTTCACTCCATATAAATTACGACGTAACTTTTTGCTGTGCTATTTCATCAATCTCATTGTCATCAAGTCATTTAAACTAATAATTAAGACTTTTTGTTAGCTGTACCTTTATACGAATGTGCTTATGTAAAATTATTAATTATGTTCATGAAAAGAGAATAGTTTCAATGAGCCTTGCTATGAAACAGTTAAGAATATTTATATTATTTGATTAAATGATAAAAAAGTTAGTTTTATTTTTCGGTATTAGCATTTTGTTTAAAATTAAAAGTGACAATAAATACGATTATATACGATAGTCAAAACGCCAAAATATGAAAAAATAAGACACAAAGTAATTGAAATATTTTTTTTAATTATGGGTAATTTTTCGCATATATGGCAATCATCCGTAAACTCACACAAACGTAAGTCGCCGCCATTGTTGGGTTTCACTCAATGCTTAGCTCACCCTCCGTCCGCCTTTTTTATACGTTCATGGATATAATATGATACTTTTTCTTGCGGCGAAATGTACGGTTACCTCGAGATTTGCTTTTTGGAGAGAATTAGTAAAATTGCACGTAGGTACCTACCTACTTTAGATTTGTTTATAATAATTTATAAGGTTTGACGATTAATTAATAACAATAATTGGAACAAATATGTTTAGCAGTTAATTCGCAAAGGAAAAAATAATTCTTGAAATAAATTAATTTAAAGTAATATAAAGTAAGTACCTACTTCGATCGTTTGTAATAAAGGAAAGCTTAGTTATTCCGGAAAAAATATTAATACCTAATTTTCGCAAAAGCAATTAGCACATCGTATCAAAGTAAGTGTCTCTACATAATGTAGAGTCATACAAAACATTGTTATTAGGTGAACCGGACGATACACCTACACGGCTGCAATCTCTGCGCACGGGCATCCGTCTGATAAACTCACGCACACACGCGCACGGCGCTTCCTATTGCTCTACATAACAATTATCGCACGCACACACGCGCACAGATAAGTCGCTCGATGGCTGTACCGATTGGCCGCACCTGTGCTTTAGTGGGGGTAAGAAAGACACCATTTTGTGGTGTGGAACGCCAATTGATACAATGTTCACTCTTTGTTGCTTGCTCTATTATACAATGTTTTATAATAATTATTTTTGGGTTAAATACTTTATGTTTATGAGGCGGATATTTGAATTAAATGACAATTATTTCATTCGAATGCATCGGAATAAATAGTTTGGTATAACGCATTTAAAATGAGAATAGGAACGTCATTTACCTTTTTCTGTATTTAGTAATTGTAATATTACTTGAAAAGTGCGATTTTCAGAAAAACTTATGCGCATATAAATATCAATAGTCTTGCATCGAATTTAAATAGAAACGTTAAATAGTAATCAACTATCTAAACATAAATTTAACTATCATATCAGTCTAAATTTTCGCCGATTCATCCTATTCTCTTTTGAATTGCACTATATGGTTAGAAAGACACCCAAACAATAATTATTATTATACATATTAATATCGTTTCACAAAACGATGAATTGCGAAACCAAGAAAAAAAAAAGAGTAGATAGGTACGACTTTTTTATGTAATCGAATATGATTTTTTAGAGTTCCGTAGTTTACGTTTTGTAACATATAGTTTGGTTATGTATCCATTTTCGGCTTACCGTCCAAACGGTTAGAGCTAGAAATGTGATGTTTTACATAAATACACATTTACCACGTCGGCAAAGTGTTAAAATATAATCATAGTATATCTAATTTTAAAAATAAACTTAAAACAGTAGTATATAAAAAATACTAGTATAACTGAGAGAAAAGCGTGGGTCGCCCGATATACGAAAATTATGGCACAAAGCGCCTACTACTGTTTTAAGTTTATTTTTAAAAAAATTAAAATTATTTTCAACTTTTTAGTTCGATCTTCTTTAAAAGCGTGTTTAAAAGCTACCAGAGCCGAGGAAGGCAGCAGGCGCGCAAGAGAGAGTTACATACAAGCAAGCAAACAAGCTTACATACAGGTGAAGTTAATATAAGCGTGTTAAAAAAATATTTCGTTTTGGGTAGGTACCCAAAAGACATCCCCACTTTACGTGTAGGGGAGATCCCCTACACGTAAAGTGGGGATGTCTTTTTTCTCACGTCTACCCCTAGATAGGTCTTTTAAGATTGAGAGGTTGTTTAGACGATTGTTTGATTAGGTATCTGTCTGCGAGATAATCAACTTTAAAGCGCATTTTTGTTAGTTATTAAACTGCTGACTCTAAAACCTTAAAAAATATGATAATAGTTCATGTGATGAACTTTGGAAAATTATTCTGACTTTGGTAGTTCAGGAGTTATAGAGGCCTAACTTGGAAAATTAGCTTACTTAGAAAAGTTCGTACAAAAATAAAACCATAAATGTGTGGCTACGGAACCCTATTCTATGCGTGACCTGACACGCATTTGACTGGTTTTTTGTAGGTACTGTTTTATAAAGTGTGCTATTTATAAACTAGAAACATCCAATATCAATAGATTATTATCTAGGTATTTCGTAACTTCCACGGGCTGAATATGTCTGAGAGACATTGAAGCTGCGCGTCCACTGCATCGGAATCGGAGCGGACGGAGCGGACGGATTTGTTGCTTTGTATGGATTTCTATGGTACTGCGTCCACTGGATCGGCATTTCTGCGCCCGCGACCGGTATTTTTGCCGATGACGTCATCGGCAGTGAACCCGTCATTCGGATTCCGAACGTTTCAAGTTCTGACGTGTTTGCGACGACGCGACGGCTATACATAAATACTTATTCACGACGAATGACGATATTTTAATTACTTTAGTGGAAAAATATGATGAACTTTACAATCTAAAACATCAACATTAACCAACTGAGGAGAGACGATATATGGGATGAAATTGGGCAAATAATAAATAAAAATTGTAGAATATAGTGAAGTTCAAAAAACTTTTTTCGAGTCATATGAATGTACCCAAAAAATCTATTTTCATCTTCTAATAAATCAGAATATAATGTATGAAATTCTCCAAAAATTATTCTTTTTGAATTTATATTATGATTTATGAACCCATATCTTTCGTTTCCTCTTGTTTCTCTTTTCCTCTTCTGATAAAATAAGCTAATTACAACCTATTCGGTCTGAGATTACAACAATGTATCTCGTCACTATCCTCCATAATGCAAGTGCACGTTCAGGCTGACGGATTAAAAATAACTAAATTGCCGATGCTGAATCCGGATTCAGTGGACGCACCCCATCGGCATTTTGTAAATGCCGACGCTCCGTCCGCTCCGTACGCTCCGATTCCGATGCAGTGGACGCGCAGCTTGAATGTGATTTCGTAATAATTAACTGTCTTCCACGTTAATTAAAAAGTTCTTCGGATACTTAGCAAGGGGCCAGATTGACGTGATGTGAAGCGTAAATTTTTTTTATTATTATTCATCTGAGTAATGTATCATTAAATCGATTCTCTAAAACTAGATGGTTAAGTTTAAAGAATCTACATTTAATGGCCCGAAAAGTCTCTCAGGCGAACTATGTACTATGTGATATATTGAAATTTTAATTGAACTATAAAATTTATATCTCTACAATGAAAACACTTACGAAATAGAAACATTGTCAGTGGGTAGTACCTTTGCAATTAACATACTTATGTAGGTAAGTCAGACATATTTTAAGTATCAAAAAGTACCTTTAATGTGATAAACTAATTTAAATTCTAACAAAAGCACTATGAAGTTTAATTCGATAGGAATTAAATGTCTATGATATTTTTAGTGAAATAACTACAATTTTATTTTAAGCCCCAGGGTAAGCATCAAAGGTTTGTTTAGTTACTTTTTTAAATATTTAAGTCTATTCTTTAATTTACAATGTAGTTTTATAATATTGTTAGGATTCTTATAGGACGCATTATTTGTTTTCAAAGTACTGAGTAGGTACTATATTTACACTATCAGTATCATTGGTGTAAATTATTATTAGAATTTTTGTTAACATTGTATACCGCTAAAACGAGATTTGGAGGCCTGGTATATTTTATGTTATGTTAAAATTGTATATTATTGTGGAGAGAAAATATTGTTTTATGTATTATTAAATATAGAGTCACATTCTATATCTATAAATTTTACATTACCTACAATTTTCTCTGTAATGGAAGTGACTCTACTATTTTTTTAAATACGTTTTAATCGTCATTGTATTAACACCTTCATTAAGTTAGCATATTTCGTTAACTTTTAGTTGAAACTGTATCAGGCATCCTAGAACTGTTTGTAAAGTTCATGCAGCGTCATAGGGTCGAATGATCTGTTTGACTTGCATAAGTTTATATGCAATTTACTTGCTCCAGGTAATCATTTCAGTTTATTTTTATATACTGACATATTTTCAATGAACTTGTCAACATACCTCTTGGGCCGTTTGCACAATAAATCCTTTCGACCTTATGATGAATTATCGAATTTTTTTAGTGATGTGCAGATAAAATAAAGATAAAATAATATAATGTTTTTTCAAACTTAACTGATTACATAGGTACTATTTCTATAAATAATTTTTAAAAAGTTAAGAATTATTTCACTTTTCAATTACTTCATCATTCCTAGTAGACATCAAAAGCTTATAAACCGCTTCATGATTGCGAAAATAATATTATATCAAACCACAACGAACAAAATATAATGTACTATGATTGTAATACGATTTACGAGCATATTATAATATTTAAACTTGACAATTCAATTATTATCATTGATAAAATCGGATTGGTAGTTGTATATATCGTGTTGCAACAGCTACACTTTAGCTCTGTATAGAGAAACTGTCCTAAAATCTAGTAAGGTTATCAGGTTATCGGGTATAAAGTCGGAAGGACCTTATACCTACTAGACGAAAAAAAATATTCCCTGTCAGTATCAGAACCCATCAACCCGATACGTTTTTATTGTACCTTTTTAAATTATTCGACGAACAATTATATCACAGTAGCTGTCTTTTTTCAACTCCTAAGCAAATCGAAATAATGGCCCTACACCACCGCGAGCGTTAGGGACAGTATTTTCTATGCTGCCCTAGCGGCAAGTTAACGATCGGTTCTATTAGACCTGATAACGCAATGAACGTGTTAAATATTAATTCATTTAATAATATCATAAAATATACTTTTTCAACGACAAATTGATTGCAAACCAATACGAACTTTTCAAATTCTGATAATAATTTCGCGCTTTTGCACTCTATTGTCGTACCTAGGTAGAGGGACAGGAAAATATCTTGAGAATCTCGCGAGGGTTAGGTAGAATTATTGACTCACCTAGTGAGTCAACTAAGATCTAAACGATGTTTATCTGCTACAAACGACACTTTACCGATATTAATGAGGCAGTGTACAAACAAACGATTAGGCATTTATCGGTTGCTGGAAACATTTGAACGCAAATATTAATAAACAGTTAACAAATCCATAGCATTCCTGTTTCAAACTAGTCTGAGATGTACATTGACTAATATAATATCTAATACTATAGGTAAATAATCCAAGTTACGAAATGTATGTAACACACGACATAATAATAAAAGTGTGAAATCCACCATCACTACATCGTTGAAAGCAAATTAATAGGTACTTTAATTCGAATTTAAGCACCATAATATTTTTTCCAGATCTTTTACGTTTTTAATAGTAGACTTATCTTGTAACTAAAATCAATTATATTATCAACTACCAACCAAGAAATTATGATACGTATAAGATGAACCATAATTTTTTACATTCATATCTTACCATATATATTGGAATAAATACATATTAATTTATAGTTTTTGGTTAATAAGATAAGAAAATGATCAATAGATAACTTCATACTTAAAATAGTGCAAAACATTGTTCAATTGATTTAAGATTTGAACAACATCAAAAGTAGAGTTTACGTATGCACAAATAATTAAATTTTTCTTTCTGTTTAAAATACTTGAGTCGCGTAACCAACTTTTGTTGGGGTATGTAATATATTATACCTAACACCTAAAATATGTTTTTAACTCTTTTTCAGTACATTACCTAACAATTTAATTTATTTGAAAAATAAAAAATAAATCGCAATTGAAAAGCTTTTATATTCGTTTTGTCATTTTTATCAATGCACAAAAATGGTTCTTAAAAATTTTTATCATATTCATAATCACATAAATTCTATTTTTAAATAATAATAGACCCGATAGCACAAACCAAGTAATAGAGATGTACACATAAGTGTAACTTTTGGCATAAAAACACTACATCATACACCACATACACGTAGAGTTCTTTTGCCTACTGTCAATTTTTTTTCCTGATTAATAATATACATAATATAAATGTATAACTAATACCTATTAGGTGTAGTATCAATAAATCATTAATTTATTAACTAACCTTATCACCTTTTCTAATGAGTTCATACAACGATAATACATTAATATGTTTACACGAACTCTACATTGTTTATATCCATTTATACCTTTTAAAGAGCAACCGTTGGGCTATTTTTGTTGAAAATATTTCAATGAGTTTTTGTATATTGGTTGAAACATTCCTGGCACAAGACTAAAAAATATTTGGAACATGAAAATGTTAAGTGTTATCTAATTCGTAGCTTGGTAAACATTATAATACATGACATGTGGTCACGTTAACACACTTTAATTAACCACACCTCGATAATAATAGGTAATATCATCAATACGTAAAATATAGCATGTGTAAAATATTTTTTAGATACCTACCTACTTATTTAACCACTCATTAGATGGAACTCAAAACTTTTGGTACATGACATGTGGTCACATTAACACAGTTTAATTAACCACACCTTGATAGTAATAACCTCAATACGTAAATATAGCATGTGTATAATAATTTTTAGATAAGTACCTACTTATTTAACTACTCATTAGATGGAACTCAAAACTTTTGGTAAATTTTAAATTGTAGAATTTTACATAATTTAATATTGTGTGTTCTTTATTTCCAAATTTAACCACGTATGAGTCAACACAAAACTTCACATAAATTGCAGAGTTTTTTTTATTTAACATGATATTATCATGTGTATCTGCGTTCACAATTTAGATTTTAAAATTGAAAGGCTCAAGATTCAGAACTTAAAACTACAATTGTAGAGTTCATAATTTAGCAATTTCACTGCTACTCGATAGAGCACACTTCCACTCCAGACAGGCGGCATAGAATGAAATAAAAAAGGAAAAAGCAAACGAATTAAAACAACATAATCATTTACAATTTAGGCCAAAAGAGATTCCCCTCAAACCAAACTTTCTTTCAAGTCTGTGTACCTGTTCCCGATTCTCAAGTGGATGAATTATATCCCGAGGGAGCCAGGGGAGATTACTGAACGGTGGTTATTTCTAATGAAGACGTGCTTGAGTTTTATTTTTAATGCGTCTTAGGTGATATCATTTTCACCTGCTTTTTATCACTTGTTTAACTTTTTTTTGTAAACTTTACATTGTTTATTTTTTTACATTTCAAGAAAAGTGTAGTAAAAGTAAAAGATAACATAAAAATAAATTGCAAATAAATAAAAAGGAAAAGAAGCTTACTTAAAGCAGCCAGCCGCCTGGCCGAAGTGGTGGAGGTCGGGACCTGCTTACTCCTCATGTCCGCGAGCCAACCGGCGGCCAAGCTCTCATACCAACTAACTCCCATAGAGCTGTGCACTTTCATCTAGCGACACGGGTTCACTACGCACTATACTACACGATCGCGGAGAGTTCCAGGCGCTACTCACATCGGCAGGCGCCCCACACGTTGGCCAGGCTCCACAGGCGGTACGAGTAGCTGTCACCGTAGCACCCGAACATTTCATCGGTTCTCGCGACCATGGCCCACGCTTTGTACGTGCGTCCGTCGGCGCGGCGCGCGGCGGAATGATACCGGCCCGCCTCTCGCCCCGCCCTGCAGCGCCGCACCCCCCACCCCCCAGCCCCCTACTTAATTAGTGAGCCGTCAGCCGACTGCCCGTGTCTCACCACCGCGCACCGTGCGTCACACCGCGACCGTCGCCGGTCGCCGCGCGGACTTTACAACCTTTCTTTATGATACGCCCCACCTTCGCTCTACCTGTCTCTATCGCCGCTAATGTTTATGGCGCCCGCAAATGACGTTTGTTTATTTTTATATACAACGTATATTTCATATCTTAAAGCTCGCATTTTTTTTGTATCATACCGTTTTTCAAGAATGTAGGTATAAATTATTGTAATGCGATTTAAATTTAGGAATGAGTAGTGTACAATATATTTTAAATTTATCATAATCATATATTGTAAACACAAATAAAATCTGATACGAAAACCTGATTCATATCTTTGAGAGCGCGTTCATTCATTCAAGCTTAAAGCTCAATTCAATTTTTAGTACGGCTTCTTGTCACGAGATGGCGTTACATGTCGCGCCGTATGCGGTCAAAACAAAACTCGATTTTTTTTTGCTTTCAAGATTACATCCTCATTTTTTTATATATAGCAGTGTTTTCTTTTTACTGGAATGATTGTAGAAATTTAATTTCATTGATCTAAAAAGAAACAGTAATTGTTTTATTGCATTATTTCTCTTGATGATTTAACAATCTACTATTGTTGGCGTTATAATTATGTTTAAATTATTATTTAAAGCAGTGATGTTACTCATAATTAACTTAATTGTCACAAAAGCACAGCAGGTATGAAATAGGTATGAATTTAAAACAACTAAGATTCAGCAAAATAATTTACATAAAATGTATTTTTTACCCGACTGCGCGACGCAAAGGAATGGTAATGTGTTTATCAGCCTATGTATGTATGTATGTATGTTCTTTTGAAGCACTATACAGACCAAACGCCTGGACCGATTTTTATGATTCGCATGTCAATCGATTCCTCTTAGTCTGGCGAGTGTCACTAAAGACATGACGTTAGTGAAAATTCAATATGGCGACTACTGGACGCCATATTGTGAAAATGAAAAAAATGAAAGTCTACAAACTATATCAAGTGGGGTATCGTTGAATAGGTATTTAAAAATCATTGTTAGTTTTCTCTCAACATTTTTCGATTCGACTGACCGTTTAGGATCTATATCGATTTAAAGTTGCGTAACAACCATTCTCACATTCCAGTGCAATTGTGATGTAGTACTGATGCTGATAGGAAATCCAGTCTGGTAAATAGCTAGCTAGGTACTCATAACTAAAAAGTATAAAATAAAAAATAATAATTTAAAAAATTTAAAAACCCGACTGCGTAAAAAGTGAACCAAACTAAGTAGGTACATAATTAAAACTGAAAAGAAAAAAAAACAAGCACTTAGATATCCGGTGGTTTAGAATTCTATAATATATTATTGAATCAATACTATTGGAACATAACAACTGAACAGTCGGGATCCATTATTCGACAGCCAATCTAATTTTTCAATGGATGAACTTACTTTTTGAAGTTTGAACTTGTTTTTTTTCTTTTCAGTTTTAATTATGTACCTACTTAGTTTGGTTCACTTTTTACGCAGTCGGGTTTTTTAAATTTTTTATTCTGTTATTGTAGAGTATTAAAATCTACAAAAGCCTCGAGCTAACCTGGACTTCGGAGTGCATATGACGTTAAAAAACTAGTTTATAACAATAATTGTAATCCTAACTGTAAATTGTGATGTATAAAGATCATTAATTGTAATTATGATAAATATTAAAGAACTATTACATTTTCTAATAAGAAATCTACAGAAAGTCACTATAATAATTATGTTTTTCACATTAATAATTTTATATTAAAAATCTTGTATCATGCTACCGGTAAAGTTTAACTACATTTAAAAGTCGCTCTTAATGTATAACAGTATGGTTTAATATTGATTAAGCAAATTATAACGTGTTCTTGAAAGTTTGAAACAATAGCACCTTGTTTGCACGTGTTCCACACGTGTGTACAGAATATTGAAGAAAAAGTAATTCAAAGTGCTGCAGGGAAGAAATAAAGAAAAACAATATTTTTAGGAATGATTTGACCACACCTTTTTGTATGATAACTGACAAGTTTTATGATCTCCTGGTGACATTGATACAAGATTTTGTCTTTTGTCTCATGACCATATGGCCGTGACATCGCCACAGTATATACCTATAGTACAAAAAGGAAGGAAATCGTTTTGTATTTGCCAATTGGTGATTTATTACCTACCTATCAATATATTTTATAAATTACTTATTTAGAAAGATAATATTGTGCAGTTTGTCGACCTGTGTTTTATCATTAGAAGGATGATAATTTTTGGGGCCATTTTGACGTTTGAAGTAAGGCGAATTCTAAATGGCTGACATTTAAAATATGGCGAAAACCAAGATGGCGTAACTTTTTAATGTATGAAGATTTGTTCTGTCAAATGTACGTCATAGCCCATCTTGAGTTTTGAAATCTTTGGGTAAATAATATTACCTAAGTTGATATAGGTATTAGCCTAAAATAAAGGTACACTTAAGGCTAAAATAAAGATAACCTAATATTGGTCGCACAATATAATAATATCTAATATTATAAACGCTAATGGATAAACATAAAAATAATTTAATTATCTAAAATAGCGACGATGTGGTTCGCCACCCATCACGTCTCGTTTCTCGCGGAGGCGAAAAGTGGCCCATGGAGAGCCGCTTCGCTACATTGAATGTAAGAGGAGGAATGGATGGTAAGAATGAAAGTGGAAGAAGCGAAACAAGTACGTAAGGATTGTAGCAAGTGGAAAGAAGTGGTCTATGCTTACCCCTACGGGAAAGAGGCGGTCTCTGCCTATCTCTACGGGAAAGAAGCGTGATTATATGTATGTATGTATGTATTATACACGCCTGTTTCACAATCTTATAGGTACTGATAAGTATCAGATAGCATATTTGCATGTTTTGTCTCTGTCGCTCGATATATAGTTAAAGCAGCGACGATACTTCCGAATTTTTCTACCGAATTCAATACGTTTTATCAGGCGATTGTGAAACATTGGGATAGTACTGGACGTTAGATATTGGAGCAAAGTCTATGAGTTACGACTTACGACTTATCATTGGCTATTCAACATAAACGAGTATTATAGTCTATTCTCTATGTTCTACACACGCACGGATTTGGTACGCAGCGTACAGTGGATTTGGTCCACTCCGTACCAAATCCGACCGTGTGTAGAGCAGTCCGGCAAACATAATTATTATTAATTGAGTTCGGCGCTGACTGCATCGGATTTGGTCTGCTCCGTACCAAATCCGTCCGTGCGTATGTAGAGCAGTCCGGCGATTAGGCTATACAACGGTCTTAGTGTTGCTTATTTAGGGATTTTCCCCCCAAAATTAGGGAAAATGTCTACGAGGGCTTACTAGGGGGCAGGATTTTTAGAGTTAACTCCTTATGAATAATTTTTTATGTAATAATAAAAATAATTTCTATATGTGTATACAGCCCGGGATATGAAATTTTATTGGGATTGAACTCAGATTAAGACACCTTAGTTTTATGTTATTCACATGTAAGTCTTTATGTTAAACACATAACCTTTCTTTCTAGCTTATTATTTCTTAGTCCTGTCAATGGTAGAACGAATCAGGGGTAAAGTTTGGGGAGAAATATATTTGAGAGTTGGTATCACTGCCCATTATCAATGAATTGCGGGAATCATCGTCGTCATTGAAAAACAGCACTGTAAATAGAACTCTGTGTTAATGCAATAGAGCTGAAAATTGAACACACGAGTGTCGAGCTTTCAATTCGGTCCGCCGTACCAAATCCGTGCGTGTAATTGCGGATTTGGTCCACGGATATGGTTTGGGTATCTGTAGACACCATAAACCAATAACTAAAGTCGTTAAAAACCATTGTGACATAATATTATATACGCATAGACTTGCGTAGAGATGTGTCGTCGTCTGCCGACATGTCGAGGTGTTAAGATATCTGTACAAGGCTGCAAAAATAACCGTCCAAGTACAAAAAAAGAGTACAAAACCAATCCAACTGCGTCGAGGAGTAAGGCAGAGAGATGTTATCTCTTCGAAACTGTTTAATAACGAGTTGGAGGACGTTTTCAATACGCTCGATTGGAACGGACGGGGACTGAACATAAACGGCCAGTACATCTCACACTTGAGATTCGCAGATGATATAGTCATTATGTCAGACTCTCTGCAGGACCTGGAAGAGATGCTGAACAGCCTAAGCGATTCTTCAAGACGGGTGGGTCTCCGTATGAACCTGAACAAAACTAAAATCATCTATAATCGTAAATGGCGCTAGTCTCGAAGTTGTGCAAGAATACTTATATCTTGACCAAACTATTCAACTCGGGCGGCACAACTTTGAGAAGGAGGCGAGTAGAAGAATACGCTTGGGCTGAGCTGCATTTGGGAAGCTCCGGGACATCTTTGAATCGTCGATCCCACAGACCCTTAAGACCAGGGTCTTTGATCAATGCGTTCTACCGGTAATGACATACGGAGCCGAAACGTGGACACTCATCGTGGGCTTGGTTCATAAGTTTAAGGTTGCTCAGCGTGCGATGGAAAGAGCAATGTTAAGGGTATCTCTGGTGGATAAAATACGTAACGACATTATTCGCCAGAGAACTAAAGTCACCGACATTGCTCAACGAATTAGCACGCTGAAGTGCAGACGGACAGACAATCGATGGAGCAGACAAGTTTTAGAGTGTAGACCACGCTTAGGCAAACTAGTGTAGGACGTCCTGCGGCACGATGGACCGACGATTTGAAGAAGGTGGCTGGCAGCGGATGGATGAGGGCTGCCCAAGATCGGGATGGTTGGCGCTCATTGGGGGAGGCCTACGTTCAGCAGTGGACGGCGATAGGCTGATGATGATGATGATGATGATGATAGACTTGCCTCTTAACGCGCATACATTTAGATACTTACAAATAACATCCTACTACGATTATAAATGTGAAAGTTTGTGAGGATGTATGGATGGATGTTTGTCACTCTTTCACGGAAGCAGTCCATGTAAGGTAATTTTGTATACTTAGTTGTAAAATTACTCATTAAAATTGATAAAAATAACAATATGTAACCTTTTGGTGAGTTAGGTAATGTTCGTCCATATTATTATTGACATTTACATCATACGAGCGTGAGTAATTCTGAAAAACCCATGAACCAAATAATTATTATTGAGGAAAAAATATTCGTAGATAACGTAACTGCAATGTATAATAATAATATTAATTAATGTCGATCTCTGCAGTAGCTCAGTGGTTTTCATTTCCGCTCAAGCCTGAGGTCGAGGGTTTAAATCCCGCCGAAGGAACAAAAAGTTTTCTATGTTACTAGGTTATGGTTGTGTATTTAATATGATTTTGTTTAATATATATATATATATATATATATATATATATATATATATATATATATATATATATATATATATATATATATATATATATATATATATATATATATATATACATCTTGCGAATCATGTTGCGTCTTACATGGCGATTTTTACGAATGATGCCGCGTCCGACCGACTTGTTGCGTCCGGTATACGGACGCAAGATTAACCGACCCTCATTTTTCGTCCAAGGGTGTCTTTTCATCATTAGAATGCATAGGCAAAAAATTGGCATGGACTCAATTTCATCACTAGAATGATTTTCAGCGTATTTCGTAGTTCAGCCATCGGCCGCGTGGAATTTCGAGGGCGCTACTGAGAAGCGTATATTTTGTACCGTATATTGAGGGTTTAGTTCACCGATTATATTGCGTCTCCCCGAATATACACAAAAAGTTTTTTTCAGTTCTCCACGAGTATCATCTTGCGTCCAGAATTTTTCTTATATCAGGACACCGCCTTGATCCTACTGGGGCCTTTTAGGGTGCACGGGTGTGGGGCGCGCGGGGGGCGGGAAGCGAGCCGGTCGTCAGCGCCAGCAGCGCGGTCGCATCGCATATTTTGTTAACCGACTTCCAAAAAAGGAGGCGGTTATGTATTCGGCTGTATAATATTATTTTATTATTATTTTGTATGTTAGACGATAATTCAGCCGTCTATGGACCGATTTTCAAAATTCTTTTTTTGATCTAAAGGGTATAACCCCAAAGTCCCGTTTTAAAAAAAAGTGGTGACCTGATGATGGGATCCATGAGGAATCAAAATTTATATGGATACTTATAGCGATTTCGGCTTTTTCTGAAGTAGTCTAAGCATATTATGCTACCAAAAAATTAAGATTTCGCGCCAAGGTATACCCTGGATCCAAAAGTACAGAACAGAACTCCTGACTTCTTATAGATACATGTTTGGGGATTTCAGCGTTATTTAAAGAACTGCAAGCATATGCTTCCATGGCAATTAAGTGATCATCATTATCACCACCACCATTACACCATACATCATTACATTATGATGATACAAAAGGTACTTCTCCTAGTATTTTTCACCAACACGGTGATCTTTAAACGTTACTCTACCTTCTATGGACTTATATTTTGTAAAATTATTTTGTTGTTGTCATTAACATGGAAACTTGATGATGGGATCCGTGAGGAATCGAGTGAACTCCTCAAAATTTATATAGACATATAATATAGTGATTTAGACTTTTCCTGAAGTAACTTAAGCATATTATGCTACCAAAAAAATAAGATTATACCCTGTATAATAAGAAGGTATTCCCTGGATCCAAAAGAACTGAACAAAACTCCTCAGTCTTTAAAGATATGCGTTTGGAAATTTCGGCATTATTGTTTTAAGAACTGCAAGCATATGCCACTATGTACGTTACAGTAATCATCATCATCATCTTATTTTAAAATAGTGTCTGACTGAAGCTGGTTTGTACGACCGAAACCGAAAACGAATTTCGGCAACGGTCTCAGTTTCGGCCACAACCGAAACTTCCGTAGGTACAAGGATCATGTTTTGAGAGAAAAATAAAGGAAACGTTCGTTTAATAAGTCAGTCTTTTTAGGGTTCCATAGTATTCAAGGAACCCTTATAGTTTTGCTTCGTCAGTTAGTCTTTCTTTCTGTCTGCCCCTCTAGCTACTGTAATTTTGAACATAAATGGGAGAGATTTTGTAAAGTTATATATTGTCCTCTCATATTAACCTCTCTCTTCTCAAAGATAATGGAATCCATTATCAATGGCCAGCTTCTTCGATACTTGGACGGCCAGGGATTACTAAGCGACAAACAATACGGGTTCCGTAAGGGTCGCTCGGCTGGTGATCTCTTGGCGTACCTAACTCATCGTTGGGCTCAGGCAATTGAGTCGAAGGGATTGGCTGTTAGTTTGGACATTGCGAAGGCCTTTGATCGGGTTTGGCATAAAGCGCTGCTTTCAAAGCTTCCATCATACGGGCTGCCCGAGAAATTATGCAAGTGGGTCACAAGTTTCTTAGCAGACAGAAGCATAAAGGTCGTAGTTGACGGCGAATGCTCGGAAACTCAGTCAGTTGATGCTGGTGTCCCTCAGGGCTGTGTGCTATCGCCTACCCTATTCATACTGCATATCAATGACATGTTACAGACCAACGGCATTCATTGCTATGCGGATGATAGTACAGGTGATGCTATATATACCGGCTCCTCTAATATTTCTCGGCTAAATGTCATCGAGAGTCGAAACGAACTTGTGTTAAAAATAGAGAATTCATTGGAGAAAGTCTCTGAATGGGGTAGACGTAACTTAGTCCAATTTAACCCCGCCAAGACACAAGTCTGCGCGTTCACCGCTAAAAAGTCACCTATGGTCGTACATCCTCGTTTTGAGGGCACATCTTTAACCATCTCCCCTAGCATTGAAATACTTGGCGTTAGCATATCGAGCGAAGTCCAATTCCGATATCATCTAGAGGGTAAGGCCAAGTTAGCCTCGAAGAAGCTTGGTGTTCTCAACAGAGCGAGACAGTACTTCGGTCCGGACCAACGCCTACAACTCTACAAGGCGCAGGTTCGGCCTCATATGGAATATTGTTCTCATCTCTGGGCAGGAGCACCAAAATACCAACTGCTCCCTCTGGATCGTATCCAACGAAGGGCCGCTCGAAATGTTGACTGTCATAGTGTTTCAAACAGCTTGGACCCCTTGGAATTACGCCGAGATGTAGCTTCACTCTGCATCCTCTATCGGTTGTATCACGGGGAGTGCTCTGAGGAATTGTTCGGAATCATACCACCTGCAACTTTTCGCCATCGTCCAACGAGAAAATATTCCATCCTCATCACCTTGATGAGTGGCAGTCTTCCACCGTGCGTTTCTCGCGTAACTTTCTGCCGCGCACTGTAAAACTCTGGAACGAACTGTCACCAGCAGTATTTCCGGACCTATACGACCTACAAACCTTCAAGAAGAGAGCGTATTCCCTCTTAAAAGGCCGGCAACGCACCTGCAGCTCTTCTGATGTTGCGAGTGTCCATGGGCGACGGTAGTTGCTTTCCATCAGGTGACCCGTTTGCTCGTTTGCCCCCTTATTTTATTAAAAAAAAAAAAAAAAATAATGTGTATAGATCCGTGTTCTACATCATAAAATAATAATAATTTCATATTTTGGAAGGGTGGCTCCTCCATACATGTGAAATAGACATGAAAAAATATATTGTTTCATTCTACTCCATCGTGTGAGATATCGTCGAAAAGATCTAAAATAAAGGCGTGGTTTCATACATAACTTTTTTACAAAGAACCATTTTCGAGTAATCGGCTTCCAAAGTGGTTTTATACTTTGGTCACCCGCTGGCATTTTTAAACTATAGGAGATAGAAACTGGAAAGTTTGTATGCTGATAGATCATGCTAAAAACCTTTTAGAGAATTTATTTTGAGCGCAATCGGACTACAACTTTTTAAGTAATTCAAAGAAGGCCTATTGCGCGTTGATAGTTACAGAACTCTCCTTAGACATGTCCTAACATGCTTTTGATTTACTGCCGCTTAGTAGTTTATTTATACAAATCTGTGTTGCGAGCGAAACACGAAAAAGCACTATAATATTTACAATTGTTTATTGTAAAACAGCTATATTATTATGTACAACGGATCTTAAATACTTTAAGCTTAGCCCAATTCACGAAACGACTATCTCGTTATACCTAAATCAAATCGCGAAGTAGGTAACGAGAGTTAGCCTTATTAACTAAGCATGGCTTTCTCATAATTATGAGAAAATATAATATCGCAAAAGTGTCATTGTCGTGTACGGTCAACGGTGTGACAGTTAAATATGGTCAAACGTTCCATCATTCTAATCTATGAACAAAATTTCAGGCTTAAATTATTGAAGTCGTTCTTCGAAGCGAATTAGGCACAATGCAAGCTAGTCAAACACCTCGTAAGCCTAATAGACTAGTGCTTTTACCTTTGAAAATGGTCAAAAGTGAAAAAAAAAACTTATAGTAGGATGAAACCCATTGGAAAAGGAAGAGAATTTAACAAAAATAAAAGGAAAAAGTATTTTACGGGCAATTTGAGGTCGGGAAGTGTAAGGTAGTGAGTTTTTAAGGATAGAAAACGGTTTATCTCGATTTCTGGCAAAACTACAAGTCCTATGGAAAAAGTCAAATGGCAAATTTGTAGGTACCTAATAGAAAGATCTACATCTTTAAGCACGCCTCGGGTGTGCTCTACTCTCGAAAGGCCGCGTTGTGACAAGTTCACATCATAAATCTGTTGAAATACCCGAAATTCAATAATAAACTTATAGAAAAATTGATGTTTTTACAACTAGGAACTTCAAACATGACTGTAGACTGTTTTGATTTTTACTTATTTAATTTAATTTATATAATAGAAAATGAAATAATAAAAAAAAACTAAAGCTGTCCGTAGGTCTGTTTGTTCCATAAATTAAGAAAAATATGGGCAATGAAATGAGTTGAATCTTTTTTTAAACGTTTCCGTTTATCCTAAGGATGAGCCCTGTTGCTTGGCGTTATTAAATTCTAAATGGTTAAAAATATATTAATTAACATTTTTTGATAGAATAACCAGTTTTATTCGTTCCCCGTTCTCTTTTATTATTTTCCCATTTCTCAGTACCGCTTGCCGATATTTTTTTATATTGTTTGTTACATATTTGTTACATAATATTGTTCATTTAATGCATATTATATATTTTATGTGCAACGGATGCAAGAAAAAAACGTAAATAAATATATAAAAAATGACAAAACACTAAGAAATATTTATTGTAGTCACCATACCTTGTTTTATTGTAAAATCATCAAAATACGGTATTAATGGGGGCAAGAGGGATCACATGCTGATGTATCATACTCGTAATGCATACATAAATTATTTTGTACTAGATGATAATGATAGAGATGTAAAAAAAATATCAATATTTCAAATAAACTGTTTATAATTTACTGTAATATAATATTATTGGCTCTATTTAAGGTTATGTGTTGACGCTGTGGTACATCAGTCATTGTTTAAGCGATGATTTTTCATCTTACGGTATCCTGATTATAGTATAAAACGCGTGTGAGGCGTGCAAACTTTATATTTATATTTTTTTCACATAACCTAGACCCGCCTAGCCTCAATTCTTATTGAAGCTAGGCACAAAATATTTTAGTAGAAGATATCTACAAAATATTGTAGATGTCTTCATCTACAATATTTTGTGTAAGTTGTCCAATCGTCTTTAAATTATATCCATAGATGCTTATTTATTGCTATTTTAAGATAGCTTAAATACATGAGTGACCTACGGATAATTTTAGCCCATCAAAAGGTATTTCAGAGAGAAGTGGGGAACGGGCTAAGCGGGTCTGGGCCTTACTACCTGTTCTTTTCTTTGCATTTTTTTGAGAACTTTTACTGTGGTAATGTATTTTTTTACATTAACAGAAAAGAGAGATTTCAACGAATAAAATGCCCACAAAAAAAAGATATTTTGACATGAGAGTTTTCGACTGAAAATTAAAAGGAAAATTAGGGTTAATTTTTTGATATTAAGTCAAAATAAGGTGAAAAAATAAATATTTTAAATAAAAAAAATTACAATATATTTGAAACACACGGGTACGTTTTCACCAAATGTCGTGATTTTTTTTGTAATAACATAAATATAAAAAAAGAACAAACACTTGATTAGTTGAATTTTTCACATAAATTATGAAGTTATGTGAAAAAACTGTAAATAAGTACAAACGTTGTAGATCTTTTTATCACCTATAACTTTGCTATTTTACTTTTTTCCATAGGACTCGTAGTTTTGCCGAAAATCGAGATAAGCAAAAACACTAACTCGCGCATTGTCTAAACGTCATTGTAAGGGGGTGAGTTACAAGGGGTAAAAAACACCCCTTGTAACTCACCCCCTTACACTTCCCAACCTCAAATCGCCCGTAATTTATTTTTCCCTTATTTTTTGTTATATTTTTTTCCTTTTCCAGTGGGTTTCATCCTACTATACTTTTTTTTTGTTTCAAAAACTATCGGCATTGGTCTACAATAGCTATTTCAAAATGACGTTTAGACAATGCGCGAGTTAGTGTTTTTTATGTATACCAACTGTAAATGTGTAAAATCAAATACTTTTATTATTTTTACCCATTCTCAAGTAAATACAACGGAGTTAAATAAATCATGTCCTGTAACAAAACCTTATAAAATGTCATCGTCGCGTCGCGCGTCGCTTAGTTGGAATTTAAAAAAGCGTTGAACATTACCGATCACAGCCCGAGAACTCCATGCACATGCAGAATGCAGTTTCGGTTTCGGTCGTAGTTTCGGCAAAACCAAAACTAAACCGAAACACGTTTTTTTGCTGAAACTCGACCGAAACCGAAACCGAACACTCGGTCGGACACTAATTTATAATACCTAATGGAAGCTTGGCGCGTATTCGATAATTACAAACGTCACAAAAAATTGTAAAATTATTATTTTTAAACAAAAATTAAACAGACTTCCAAAGTAATCATACACAAAAAAATTATGAAGTGTCGGTCGTCAGTAGGGTTGTTTTTATTTTTTTAAATTAGTTATTTTATTTTACATTTTTAAATTTAACCAACACACACTTGGTCGATTTAAATCAAAAAGACGACTATTTAACATACATACATATATACAAGATACGCGCGAAAAACATAACGCTTCTTACAAAAATACAAAAACAGTAATTCGGAATCACAATCTCATAAAAGATTGAAGGGTGTAGCTTTATCTGCATAATGTTGGTAATATATGTAGGGCATTATACGGAGTTGATTTGAACAAATTGATGGGAGGTAAGAGCATCCATGCAGTGTATAGAAGTATACAGATATATACTGTGTGCTGGATAGCTTTGGTGGTGAACGGAAGTACTAGCATCCATGCAGTGTATAGAAGTATACGGATATATACTGTGTGCTGGATAGCTTTGGCGGTGAACGGAAGTACTAAATGACCTGGAAATTTCCAAAACTGAATATTAATATTTCATTAAATAACGGGATACCACGTCGACTCTCGATATCGTACTGATAAAAACTACACATATACGCATTAATAACATGTAAAATCTTGCCACATACAGTGGACGCTACAGGGTGGTAGTTTGTAAGGACGCAAGAAGTCTTCGTCGATTTAATATATATATATATATATATATATATATATATATATATATATATATATATATATATATATATATATATATATATATATATATATATATATATATATATATATATATATATATATATATATATATTTATTATTATAATAACCTACCTAGTACCTAATTATATTCATTATTTAAGTAGCTGCCCTCATACTAACCTAGAACCTTCAACCTCTGAAGATAGATGTGATAATTCAAACGTGGGAGAGCAGCGTTTAGGCTAGCTCGATTGGATAAACGGTGGTACCGTTTCACAGAAAACCGGCGTGAAATAACGCTTGCGTGGTGTTTCGCAGAGTGAGTGAGGTTATCTTATTTTTATTTTCTTTATTTGTATTTTATTTATTTGGAACAAAAAACAGTTTCATGTTATAGTCTTAAACTAATACAATTATTAACGAATAGAAGTTTAAAGAATAAACTTTCGATTTGAACACTACTACAAGCATACGGTGTGTGTGTGTTGTGTTGAAAAAAAAATAGTGGATCGTTCAAGGGGACGTTAGATTTGGATCGATTTGGTTCGTTCTATGAAATATATCTACTTAAGTATAGAAAACGTAAGTAGGTATGTATTGTATTATATTTCCTACACTGCGCTTAAGGTGTCAGAAGATGAATTGTGCTTATGGAGATTTTGACAGAAAATATATAGAAAATGTAATTGGCCCTAATTTGTTAACCTACTTATGTAATTGTTTTTCTTTGTTTGTTCGAGTTGTAAGTTTTCCTTTCAATAAAAAAAAATTGGCACTTCAAGTATGCATTAAATGTCACTTAGTGCGGCCATAACCCTACAAAACTGAAAGTTTAAATATGAATTATAGTCGAATTTAGACCACAGGGCGGTCTCTAGTAATAATAAAGACTATCCCCGCACTACCCGTATGTGAATATAAAAGGTGTATGAAAATAATCTCACAATAGTTAATTGGAGAACAAAAGGTGTAGAGAACCTTTTATGCACACGTGTGTCACTTGTGTGGTCGACTTGTAGTGCAGGGGTGGTCAACTTTTTACTTAGAACCTTCATTGGATCACTTGCTCCTTGCCTTGGTCTTTACTTACTTAGTTATTAACAAAATAATAATAACTATACTATGGAAGCTTTCCCACCACGTCAATTTGCGGGCCTAGCAGGAACATTTCAGTGTGGCGTAAGCGTAACTTTATCGAATAAGAATTGTATGGAACAGTGGCGAAGGCTGGCTCCCCTTCATAGGGAAGCCCTAGCCTGTGCCCTGTATAATAGGTTGGGATTTAGACGAGGATCTTCAAACGTAAGTGGTAACGTAAGTAAGTGTAGCCGATAGGAATGAAGTTATAGGAACCCCACGCCACTGGTATGGAAATCGGTCATAATCATTACAGCGCCTATACAAGTTTCATTCGATAACGTTATGTTTACGCCGCTGTCAAATGATTCTTCTAGGCCCCCTGGTCCCGTGCTATGTTCTCAAAGAACTTGTGTTACGACTTACGGGTACTAGACAACATAATTATACTAGACATCTATTTAAGATGTCTTAAACAATTATACACATTTTTAATACGCATCCATGACCCAGGGACATAATAATAAAACTTTTTTGTTCCTTTGGCGGCATTCGAACCCGCAACCACCGACTTGAGCACTGACGCGCTCTGTAGGTAGGTACCACCGACAAAGTTCCCGCTCGACCAGTCTCTAAACATTCACCTTTGAACTAGGACGCCTGAAAATATTTAAACGAAAAGCAAGTAACCGCAACAACTGCATACGAGGTTGAACAACGTATTTACACGTGAGTATGTTTACGAGCCCACTATTCAACGGCGCTGTTGAGCGATTTTCATCTTATACCCGGTCGAGCGGGAACTTGGTCGGTAGTACCTACATTGAGAATTGGGTACTTGACAATATGTAAAAATTTAGTTTTTTAAATAAATTCAGAACTAATTAGGTATTATAACTTAATCAAAGTAAAAAGAATTAGGATTT
The DNA here is from genome assembly GCA_905404095.1 of Glaucopsyche alexis. NCBI lineage: Eukaryota > Metazoa > Arthropoda > Insecta > Lepidoptera > Lycaenidae > Glaucopsyche > Glaucopsyche alexis. Next base: position 22,260,792 of record FR990048.1, on the reverse strand, counting down.
CACGTGTACTTGTAGTTTTCTAATTATAATACATATTATGCATTTCGAAGTCACAAAAAAGTTGATTTTTTTTAAACCTACATAATTAGTTACAAATACAAAAAATATTTACTATGGTATGTATCAACATAAACGCGCAAAATTACGAGAAATCAGAAATTTTGTGCATAATATGGCCATAATATATTTCGTAGCATCTTTCTACTTACTAGCTTATGACGTCATCTACTAGTACGACTTTTATAGGGGGTGTTTTCACGAGAAGCACTTTTGTAGTGCTTTAAACAATCCGCAATATCTTTGAAAATTTGGATTTTCAGTACATATAGGTACTATTTATTCCTTTTGTAAACTGTCTTATTTTTCAGAGCACTATTAATTTATGTAATAAAAAAATACAGCCAAATACCGTATTGTAGTTAACACTTTACGTAGTCTGGTGCAAATAAAATATATATTATATACTTACCTACAGAGAAACAACTTTCATAGAACGAACCAAATTGATACAAATTTGAACATTTTTACGTCTCCTTTTAGCCGCCACAATTTTTCGTGGACACACTGTACGCTTGTAGTTATCCGTTCGTCTTTCTTTAGTAGGTATGTGGTGCAAAAGTGGCACTTAACTGTATCTGACGCGCGCTACCGCAACACAACTTTCAGCCGACTATTAGCCGCTACCGACCGCATTCGGTAGGTGTTAGGCACACCCCACACTAGCGTCTTTCGAGCCCCGCCAGCGCTAGCCGCCTGCCGAACGGCTTACGCGGCGCCGGCGCTAGCCAGCTACTAAACTAGCTGCCTAGTGCCGGCGTCGCGTCGCCGCGGCGTCGATGCTGTGCGGAGTCGCGTTGCCGCGACGCTGTGCGGACGCTGGCACGACGACGACGCTCGAAAAACGCTAGTGACTCTAGCTCTTACAGACGATTTATATAAAATGTTCAAATGTATGTTAAAATGTGGTAGTGGCAGTGCGTATGCGTACAGTCGGTTGCATGTTTTCAACATTAAATCCTAACCTAAAAAAAACATGACAAAGTTAGGGTCCGTCAACATTTCCCGCCACACAAAATTTCGACTTTTTGAACCGCTGTGACGTAACATTCGAATGACGAATGTTTCGAGCAAAATATTTTAAAGGAAATTTGCGAACTTAACAAGGTAGGTATACCTACACTTGTGAGTTTCCTGTAACAAATCAAAGTAGGTACTTAAAAAATATGTTCATACATGTGGGAGAGCCACGCTTCGGCATGAATGGGCCGGCTCGACCGGGTAAATACCACGACCTCACAGAAAACCGGCGTGAAATAACGCTTGCGTTGTGTTTCGCCGTGTGAGTGAGGTTACCGGAGGCCCATGGGCCCCCCCATGGGCCTCCGATAACGGGGATTTTAAGGACCAGGAACGCAAGTCGCAACACCAGAGGAGTTACAAGTGTAACTCCTCTGGTGTTGCGAGTGTCCATGGGCGGCGGTAATCGCTTACCATCAGGCGATCCGTCTGCTCGTTTCCTGGCTCATTACATAAAAAAAAAAAATTATATAGATACCATGGAGGAATTAGGTATATTGTAGATACAAAAAAGGTCATAAAGGTATATTCCCACGATTCCCACGACTCAACATCTGGTCTTTAGTTTACAGGTAAACAACATCTGTTGAAACAACACTGGAGGTAAACAGTATCAGTAACACCTTTATTGTTTACAATTGCGGAGGTGTGTGGCTGAAGGTACCGCTACCGCTAGTAATCACTTTAATCCTATTTGTTTGGAAAATCAAATAATGATTATATTATTATTATTATATTATATTATTATTATATTATTTGTCTGAAGAGAAATAGAAAAATATGCAGGTCAAACCGAGAACATTCCTATTTCTTTTTCGCGTCGCGGATAATTCACAAAACTGAATTTAAATATCAGTCATATAAAATCTCAGGGATTTAACCAATCACATCCCGTCGAGATTTAACCAATCACAACCCGGTTTTACGTAGTCTGGTCTGGCTTGAAATATATAAATCAGTACGTTAAGGAAAATCTGCCACCTTATACCCATAACCCAGTTCAGCTCTAACTATCGGGGAAGAACCGCCGCGGATAAAGCAAGTCCATAGTCCATAGATATTAATTATAATGTAAGTAATACCTAGATGTTGCTCGCGCAAGCGTAAAAAGAAATTCCACGGGAACCGCTGAAGTTATTCCGTTGCAATTATACTATATAATATCTGTGTCAAATTCCACTAAAATCGGTCCAGTAGTTATTGCGTGAAACTTGAAAGAGTAACAAACATCCACACATCCATAAATACGAACTTTCGCGTTTATAATATTAGTAAGAATAAGATGGTATATTTTGAAGCTTGACTGACTTATATATCCAGTGGGCTTAGCACGAACAACTGACAACAACGTTCGTAACGTTATTGAATAAGAATTGTACGGAAATCATTATAGAGCAGCGTCTACATACTTACGTAGTAACTATTTAGTGGCAAATAGCCTCCGTGGTCCAGTGGTTTAGAGCAGTGGTCGACTCGGAGGTCGTGGGTTCGATCCTCGCATTGGAACAACAAAAAATGTTGTTATCGAGTCTGGTTAATACAATGCAGTGATAACCTGATTCAGCCACCGTCACCAAAATCTGTGTCAGGTGTGGAAAGCTTTTATTATTTTGTAATCTCTGCCTACGCGTTGTTGTCAATTGTTCGTGCTAAGCTCCAAGACTCAAAAATTAACGTTGATAGACTAAATTATTGCAGCAGAACATATAAAAAAAACACAGTTTGCAATCCTGATTCCTGACCCCTCAGTAAAAATAGTGACTTATAATTAAATTCCATCGATAAGCTATTCAAGATCAATTGATTTTCAATCAATACGGGTTATATCGGTTACCTTTATAAGGGTGTATTATTTTGAACATTATAAAAGTCTATAGAGGAATAACAAAGAATGCTTCCCTGGGGGTTCAGAAAAATATGAAATAAGAATAATTTTAGTGTTATTTGACTCGAAGAAGCAACCCGCATTCGGAAAAAAAAATATTTTAATTTATAATTCCTTTTAAATTTTTCGTAGGTTAAAAATATTATCGATTTTCAAGCGCAATAAAAATAAATATATTCTCAGAAAATTTGATACTTTGTCCACGAATATGAAAAAGTTTTCTTATCAAAGTCTGTCTCACGGTGCGTAGATAATAAAACTTTTGAAACAAAAAAACGGTTAAGCGTAACAGAGGGTTCTGAACAGAGGGTTCTGAATTCTGATATATCCATTAAAATTAAATTTGTAATTTTAAAAATAAACATAAAATAGATGTATCTGAACTAGTCCCAAAGTAATGAAATAACTCTAGGACTAGGTATCGCCTGCAATTTCGTGCGGTAACCGTATATTTTGCAGCGATAAAATGTAGCCTAGGTTTTTGCCCGTGGTTTACTGTATATCTTTGCCATTTTTCATTAAAATAGGTCCAGTAGTTTCGGAGCCTGTTCATTATTCAATGCAAACAAACAATTAATGTTTCTTCTTTATTATATTAGTGTATATAATAAATAAAAATATAAAACAGCCTCCGTGGTCTAGTGGTTCGAGCATTGGCTCTCGACTCGGAGGTCGTGGGTTCGATTCCCACAAGGGAACAACAAAAAATGTTGTTTCCAAGTTTGGTTAGGACAATGCAGGCTGATCACCTGACTGTCTGACAAGAAAGATGACCCATGCGTCGGATGGGCATGTAAAAAGTCGGTCCTGCGCCTGATCTCTCGCCAGTCGTGTCGGTCATCCGTCCCACTGGGTTACGAGAGTAAAAGGAAGAGAGAGTGCTCTTGTGTACTGCGCACACACTTGGGCACTATAAAAATCACTCCTGCGTAACTGGCCTGGTTTCAATGAAACCGGCCACCGTCACCGAGATCGGTGTGGGAGTATTATTATTATTAGTGTATAAGTTTTGACTTAAAAAAAATTTACAAGTACATACTTTTATAAACTATATAAATAAATAGTTTTATTGAAAATCACCATTGAACCAAAGAATATATATTATTAACGTAATTGAACTGAGAGTTGCTTTAGTTATAGGAACATTTGCCAATTTAGTTTTTTAATTAATTACTATATTTCTATACGGCATAGCTACACTCTGTTAAGTCTGTTATTGGCCATATTAATTGTTAATTTCTTAGTGTTAAATTTTGTTATGTATTCGCTGTTGGTATTATAATATAGAAAGTAAAGAAATAAAATAAACAAAATAAAGAAAAACTGGATTTTTCATACGATTTCAAAAATACATTGGATGATGTCACCACAAAAATGTAAAAGTGGAAAACAACATAATATCAAAAGATTCGAATACTTGTAGTCGATGTAATAATTACTAATCGTTCATTGCTCATCTATAAAGCTACACGTAAGTGCCTATTTACCTGACAGGTTTGCCTGCTTACAGTTACACCTGTCAGATAAGCTTGAGCTGCTACTCTATGGTATACTATAAACCTGCAGTTGTGCGACATGCACGCTCCGCTTAACCTGTACAGATAAACCTGTCTTTTTTTTATTTTTTATTATTATAATAATAAACTGCTGCTATTTAATTGCAGCACCTTTGTAACTAATATATTGTATTTTATTACTGCTTTAGTTTCTCTTTAGTTTTTTACATATTTTTATTTATATTATCTATTTTCGATATATTTATTTAATATGTTTTTTATTAACTAAGTAATGTTTATTTATTATTATTATTATTGTTTTTATAGGTATTTTTAATTATGTATACATTGTTTAAATCCAGGAGCCATTCTCCCCTGCTACTATTTAGATAAACCTGTCAGGCATACCGTTACGTGTATGGCCAGCATTAAAATTATGTTAATAATCTTCACCGTGCCATTTATATTTTAGTCTACTGAACTCTAAAAGTGAATAGTTAATTTTTTTACCAAGAGTCGCAGGTCGACAGATATAGGATGTTGACAGCACATTATTGGGCAGATAACCCCAAACCTCTGATTAAGTATGTGTTTTTGCTCCGTACACTATTTATCAAAACTACTCACAGATAAAACAGTTTCCGATTCGATAGCGATTGACGTTGTTAGGTAGTAGGTATGTTTTCACTTATCGTTTACTCATGTACCTATACTTGTTAATACGCGTAACTTTTCCTATACTCATTAGGCCATATAAAAATGCATTATTACATAATTTTGACAGTTTTGTCGTGTTTGAGCCATGACAGGACAAATACCACGGCCTCACAGAAAACCGGCGTGACATAAAGTTTCGTCTAGACCAGTGTTTTTCAACCTTTTTCATGATGCGACCCCCTTGTATGAAAAAATATTTCGCGACCCCCCGACCCTTCGCTTTTTTATCATGTATGTATGTGTATGTTACAGTGTTACAAATATTCATTCCATACCACGTTTTTATGCGTCACCATAATTAGGATTCGGATAAAAGTACATGAAATAGTACGTCAAACACATTATTTTACAACAGTTTACTACTTATTATATCGATGATATCGATGATCAATTTATGAGTATATCCTTTTGTTAAAATTCTCTTACTTAATAAATCAATATTTTTAATCTTTATTGTTTTTTTTACTAACGTTCTCTCGACCTCCGGCGACCCCCTTACAGAAGCTTCGCGACCCCCCAGGGGGTCGCGACCCACAGGTTGAAAAACACTGGTCTAGACTGTAGTGAGTGAGGTTACCGGAGGCCCAAGGGGGTTGGGTATTTCGAGGACAAAGAAGGAGAGGAGTTACAATTGTAATTTGTAACTCCTCTGGTGTCCATGGGCGGCGGTTATCGTTTACCATTATGCGTTCTTTATGCTTGTTTCCTGGTCCATTCAATTTAATAATGATCTATATTACTAATATTATAAATGCTAAAGTGTGTCTGTTTGTCTGTCTGTTACCTCTTCACGCTTTAACCGCTGAAACGATTTTTATAAAATTTGGTATAGATATACTTTGGGTCCCGGGAAAGTACATAGGATATTTTTTATCCCGAAAATGTAGTGTTTCCGCGGGACAATGTATTTACGCTGGCGGAGCCGCGCGCAAAAGCTAGTAAAAAGTAAATTACAATTAGCTTATTATACTTATTTCGAATCTATTAGGTAGAGCTAAAGCTATTATGTTACTAAAACTTACTATAATTCTTTGAACTAAAATATGACTAGGTTTCAGTTGTCACTCTGGATCTTCTTATAAACTTCCACGTCTATTTTGACCCCTTCTGTAGACTTCATCTTGTTTTCTCCGCCTCGCTTTTGCACAGAGTATGAACTTCCGTGAGAAATCACAACGTTTAACCATCAGTCCAGATGCTGTATAAGAATCTCATCATAAATCAAAGGACTTTATATCCTGAATTCTATTCCTATTGAGGCAATGCAGTATGATCATAAACCTTTATGGCCGATTCCTATAGCTGGGTTTTTGTTATGACCGTCTAGGTTTGAGAATAAGGTGCTACAATGGTGAAGTGTTCAGACACATGGCAGCCATATGCGGCTCCGGACCGGACAACCTTTAGCAGGTTGTTATTGTTTCAAAACTTTTGTCTTGCGTCCAATTTACAAGTAGGTAACGCGTGCCATCGATGTCTTACAAATGTGAGAATTACTTTTTCTGTAGTTTATTGGTCAACATGAAAAAGAATCTGAGATGAGATTACAAAATACTTAAGTAAAATAATATTATTAGGTTTTTTGGTGTCATTCGACAGAACGAAAAACTCGTGTGATAAGGCTTTTTTTACTTTTACTCTCGTTAATAACAAATCTGAATTCTGAATGAGTTTTACTTAAATCTTCTAATTTTTTTGATTATACGTGAAATTATTATTTGATGACTCTACTGTTACATCACATGAATCTATATAATAACAACAATATAATATATTACTTTAATTTAAAAATATTGTCGCGAGTTTAAAATAATAGTAGGTACATGAAGTGAAAATTGTGTCAACGAATAGGTACTGATAAAGAACGTAATTAACCATGCACCAAAAATAACTGTATAGGTATTCGATAAGCTAAAATTTTACGTCTTTTCCCATATTCGTGGGTAGAGATGCAGCATCTATATATAATAATCGATGGTAAATCTGAACGACCTTATTTGTAATGCAGGCATAACTCTTGTTTAATAACTTGGCAGTACAGGCTGGTGCCAGATGGTCTAGGATGCAGTGTCAATGCCCATTATACTGACGTGCACATAATTAGATACTAAATCTTTTGTCTAGTCATGGTGACGATTAGCCATTGATATGTTTTTCAAAATTCCACGAACGAGTTTGTGAATTCTGTAATCCTGTTAGATAAGTGTGGTTGGGATAAAGCTGCGATTATCTCACTATTTGAAATGTTATCTTTTTGTTATTGTACTGGATTAGCAATGTTATCCATTTTTTAATCATATTATTGCCATACTATACACTACTCTGCGATATTGTTTTTGGAAAACTTATCTAGGAAGCTGAAAAAAAAACTTATACTGCAAAAATAAAAAATACATAGTTTATTTGCAATTTGTACGCGCCTTACGTGTGGTGTTTTTAATGGCTAGCCGCACACACACCATATTATTGGGAAACATGCTCATATTGACAATAATATTCCTTGTGTGCGGGACATATTGCCGTTTTTTTGTGTGTTGACTAGTATTGACAAATTTATTCTGTCAATAATATTGCACGTGTGCGGCTGGTCAATGGCAAATTACAATTATTGCGGGGGAAATAATAGCAAATTGGAAAATAATTAAAACACATACTTCCAAGCTTTTATACTTATAATGTTATAGTAACACGTTTATTAAGTAAGTATATCTTTATAGTTTAATATAGTATGAGAATTTTCATTGTAAAGATAAAAACCGATATCGTTTAATAGGTGAGTGACAAGTTTAGTGTGGGACAGCTCAGAGCGGCGTTTGAACGGGTGCCAATTCCGAGATATTGTCATTAGGATAAATTACTCGTTACGATTATTAGCTGCCCATATCTTGTTTCATGTAGTTAAAACAATATTGTACGTTTTTTGAATTTTCATAAAATGTAAGTAATTTTTATAATTTTTATGTTCAAATAAATGATAGCCTTTGAAACTAATATTTTGAGTGAGGAATGAATTTTACACCTTTTGTGTTATCAATGGAGGAAACAATAATTGTTATTTGTTTTACACACCTTTTGTTTCTGTTACCAGATGTTGTTCATTTAAGAATAAAGACGTTATTTGTAACAAATTATGAACGTTTGGCAAAAGTCACTGGCGGATAGCACAATCAACATCCCAATCCAATATATTATGTTAATTGTCGAATAAAACCTGCATGTAACCAGCATAGGTTACCTTATTATCTATACTAATATTATAAATCTGAAGAGTTTGTTTGTTCGTTTGAACGCGCTAATCTCAGGAACTACTGGTACGAATTAAAAATTATTTTTGTGTTGGATAGTCCACTTATCGAGGAAGGCTTTAGGCTATATTACATCATGTTAAGTTCAATACGAGCGGAGCACCAATCAAGAATGTTACAAAATCGGGTTTTTTTTCCTTTTGAGAGCTTTCGCTGCGTACGCTGCGGAAACGGTTAAAGTTTCGCTAAATGATGTATGACAGAATTGTTCCCCTTTAAAAGTTCTAAAAAAAGACCGCGACTGAAAGAATATATATTACTAACGTACTATAACTATATAAATGTATGAGGACTAATATTATAAATGTAAAAGTTTGTGAGGATGTATGGATGAATGGATGTATATATGAGGACTAATATTGTAAACATAAAAGTATATAAGGATGTATGGATAGATGGATGTTTGTTCCGCTTTCACGCAAAAGCTACTGAACGGATTTTGACGAAATTTGGTATGGTAATAGTTTGGGCCCTGGATTAAAATAAAGGCTACTTTTTATCCCGAAAAAGTATAGTGTTCCCGAGGGAAACTATATTTACGCGGGCGGCGCCGCGAGCAACAGCTAGTATATTTAGGGTCAGAACCTAATTCTCGTATTTACGTAGTAGACTCATTTCAATTTGATTGTATTATAAGTGAAGCGACTTGTTATCGTAACAGTTTATGATAATTTAACTTATAATTAAAAAAAAAAAAATTATTTTCACCTTTCCCTTCAGCCGGAGGTCGCGGGTTCTATTCGCGGATTTTCAATGTTTCTGGGTCATAGATGTGTATTATATATGTTTATAATATAATAAAAAATATTAAATACATGTAAAGTACAAAAGTATTAAATCTGCTTCCTGTTCCCCGTAAGTCGTCGTCTGGTCCCCGTATTAAGTCGTAGGCCGTAACACAAGTTCTTCGGTTACTTACCGCTAGATTGACATGGTGTGAAGCGTCCATAGATATTAGATATTATTATTTTTGGACATGCGATTTGTTAGAGAACTCTCATTTATAATAATCTTAGTAAAATGACATTTCTATGCACTACACCTCCTCTTTCTTTTTCGTCAGTTAAAGGAGAGAATATTTTTGGCGGTCATTTCATTGACCAAGACTAATTATGATAATAATATGTAGTATAAATCTATACACTAATCTAGACTGTTCGGACTTCCACATCAAGTGCTTATGTGTCATTTTGATACGCCGCCTATTGTTGCACATAATAATTGACTGGTAAATTTAAATTCAACTCTTTCTTTCTTCAATTACTCTTATTGGAGCAATTAAATTCTTGTAACAAGCCATTGTAAATTTTATGTATCGTAAATTATGATTATTAGTGTAAAGCGGAAACTATCTTAGTCACTGAATAATTTTTGAGGCCGTATTCGTGAGCTAAAACAGCCTCCCTTTTGAGTGCGCCTCGTAAAAACACCCCACTATTGTTTATTTGTTAATTAATTATGACGTTACACAGATGTAGTAGCTCTAGACTCAACATGCAAATAGTTGTGACGTTGTATTAGGTTTTGTAAAGTCATCTATGGAAATGTTAAGTAGTAGTTAGTAGAAGTGGTAGGAGATGACTTCTCCGAAATCAGTAAATGAAAAAAAAATATTTAGTGTCCCGGCCCTAAAGCTGAAAGTTACCCAATTTTCCTTGCTTACAATAGCAATCTAGTCTATAGAGTATAGGTACGTACCTTAATTTGTCAAAAGTATTCTAATACTTTAATTAATTTGAGATTTAATATTATGATTGTAAAAACCGTTAGATTGTAATATTACTAGAGATATAAAATGTCGACAGATTGTCAAATAAAATTTTCTCCTTATTTTTCATTATAATTATTATTATGAAAAAGCAAACAAATATGGCGGCGCGGGGCACTTGCCGTTTAACCAATCGGCATGGTAAATATTACGATATAAGGAAAAATAACGTGTAAAATTGTAAGAAGATTTTTTTTTGACAATCTGTTGACATTTTATAGTATATCTAGTAATATTACAATCTAACGGTTTTTACAATTTTACGGTGACATGTAACTAATAATAACTTGCTAAACTTGCTTACAATCCTACTACTGTTATAAATATGAAAGTTGGTGAGGATGGATCTATCTAAGATTGATGTTTACTCTTTCACGCAAAAACTATTGAACGGATTTAGGCGAAATTTGGTATGGTAGTTAGTAGTTTAGGCTCTGGATTAACATTTACCTCCTTACTAATAAACGCTGTATAAGCTTTGAATAGTTACACAGTGTTTTGTCTTCTTCTATCGAATTAAATAAGTTACTTGTGCGACGTGAACAAAACACTGTATAACTATTGAAAGCTTACACCAAGTTTATTAGTAACTAGCTGTTACCCGCGGTTTCGCCCGCGTAAATATAGTTTTTTCGCGGTCGCGGATAAAAAATAGATAAAAACAATCCTTGATGCGGTTTATATATTATGCTAAAATTTCAGCTCGATCGGTGCAGAACTTTTTGAGTTTTTGAAGCGTACACAAACCAACATAACATTTTTATGTATAAGATGGGGATAGCGCTTATTCTATGAAATAAACAACATCAATGTCGACGTGGAGTAGGTAGAGCTGTGATGACGCGCCAAAACTAAGAATCAAACTAAAAGGGAAAACGACCCTCTTCAATAAACATTATATAATAATTAACCACATCAATTAAGTAGATAAATAAAATCTCTATATAGGAGCTAGAAGGTAGGGATTAATGCTACTTCACTGCTACTAAAGGTTTTCTCAAGACATATTGGTTTATCATAATATTATATGCTTATATAGTTTGTAAATCTTTAGAACTGAACCGATTTCGCTAATTCTTTTTTGAGAATATTCCTTGAAGTACGAGGATGGTTCACACGGAGAGAAAAATAAAAAAAAATGCCTGAAAAAGTCTAAAAACAATATTTTACTATACTCCCATACAAATGATTCGTAATAATACTTAAAAGTCAATTTGAACTTTAATACCATACCATAAAGTTCAAGTGTTAGTGGAGAGGTTCCGGGAAGGCAAAACAATTGAGTGACGTTAGATAATAATCGGTTTAGTAGTTTTTACGCGAAACTGTAATGTAACTGTAACTGTAAATAAAGTAACCCACGGGAACTGTACATTTCCCCGCGATAAAAAGTAGCCTATGTCATTTCTCAGGCTCTAAACTATTTGTGTACCAAATTTCATTTAAATCAGTTCAATAGTCTAAACGTGAAAGATGGACAAACAGACACACACACTTTTCCATTTATAATATTAGTATGGATGGTAGGTTTTTAGGGTTCCGTAATACTTAAAGGAACCCTTATAGTTTCGCTCTGTCCGTCTGTCTGTCTGTCTGTCCGCGCCTCTAGCTCCTGTAATTATGAATATAAATTGATTAAATTTGGTGCAGTTATAGATTGTGTATAGATCACGGTTTCGGGATCATAAAAAATAATAATTTTATATTTTAGGGGTGGCTCTCCGTACATGTGAAGTGGGGATGAAAAATATTTTTTCACTCTACCCCATCGTGTGGGGTATCGTTGAATAGGTCTTTTAAAATAAAGGCAAGGTTTGATACGTTACTTTTTTATAAAGTTGACCATTTACGAGTAATCGGCCTCCAAAGTAGTTTGTAAGTTGGTCCCCCCCTAGCATTTTTAAACTATAGGAGATAGAAACTTGCAAATTTCCATGCTGATAGATCATGCTAAAAACTCTTTAGGAAAATTATTGTGAACCAAATCGGACAGTAACGTTTTAAGTTTGGAGTAATTAAAAAAAAAAGCATATTACGCGTTTATAGTTACGGAAACCTCCTTAGACATGTCCTGACATGCTCTTGGTTAGGTTAGGTTATTTAATAAAAGACCTAATGGTCATACCACAGAATATTTAATAATGGTCATACATAAATCAACGGCTTATTATTGGTTTACCAATGATTTTCCAACGATAAGTACTTTACAGCAAACGGAAGTGACAGGAGTTTTCGCGTTTTCATTTTAACGCGGTCGTAACAAACGCGTTGTTGTTGCGAATATAATTGAAATTTCAAGAAGACCTTTGAAATTTCATGATGCAGAACGCAGGGTACGGAATTGGCAAACACATAGTAATTATGAGGCGTCGGCGCGGGGACCGCAGCGGAAACCTGCAGTGGGTACGCCTCGGCAGCTTTATTTACTTTTTGTTACTGTTACTTTTACTGGGGTGAAACAAAAGTTTTGGTAGGGTTGCTACACGTATGTTATATAAAACATCAGGGTTGTCACTTGTCAACATTCTGAAGTTAATACTTCTTAAGCATAATAATTATGTCCGTTATTTGGTAATTGAATCAATATATTTTCTGGTGTGTGTATTATCGATCAATGGCATCTATCCGTAGCACATTAAAAAAATTCAATCGTTACTTACAAAACCTGCTTTTAATATTTATATTTGACTAGATGTTGCCCACGACGTTAATTTTGCAGAAACCGTAAATTGTCCGCGATAAAAAGTAACCTGTATCCTTCCCCGTAGTCTACTCTACATCTGTGCCAAATTTCATTAAAATCGGTCAGGTATATACGGAGCCTATTCAATGCAAACAAACAAACTTTTCCTCTTTATTGTATAACTAGATGTTGCATGCGACTTCGTGCGTGCAAAAGGAAATCCCGCAGTGATCGTACATTTTTCCACGATAAAAAGTAGCCTATGTCCTTACTCGTGGTCTACTCTACATCTGTACTAAATTTTATCAAAATCGGTCCAGTAGTTTCGGAACCTATTCAATGCAAACAAACAAACAAACTTTTCCTATTTATTATATTAGTATAGATATAGTATAGACAACCAAAAAACTTGCCGTCAGAGTCAGTTTACACCACGACGCAACGCTACGCTGCACTGCATTTTTAAGATAGCTATTCAAAATTGAACTTTATTCACTACACAAAAGATACAAGTTACATATGACATCAGTCAAACACTGCACAAGCGCTGTACAGTGCGATGCAACCTGAAATTGGAACTCTTACAATGAAACGTGTATCTTCTTGTTTAATGAATAAAGTTACATTTTGAATAGCTACAATAAAATCCACCGCTATGTCGGTTATTGTTTCGTTTCGGTGTGCATTGACCTTAAGATAAATTATATTAATAATTGAAACCTTAATTAAAGGAGTATCGGTAACAGGGCGAAAGCTCAAAGTACACGAATATTTTACAAAAGTATATAATATTATGTAGTAGATAGAACATAATTATGGGTAAACTAGAGCAATTACTCTACCTACTGGCAGACCTTTGATAACCCAGTAAACTAGAGTGTAACGAGATATATACTTTTGGGACAGTTAATTAAGATAAAAAACGCTCTATATTCTTTTATACCCATTAAATATTACAGTAAGAGCAAGTTATTTTATTGCGTTCTGCTTTGGACTTTGGTTTATTAACAGAGTATCAGAAATGTACGTAACCGTGCGTAAATTCTACTACTACTACAAATGTTCAAATATGAAAAGAACAAAAGACGGATGAATGGATGGATCGATGGATATTTGTTACTCTTTCACGCAAAAGCTATTGGACTTGATGAAATTTGGTACGATAGGTACTCTGAATGTTCCTGTGAGATAATGGATGGCAAAAGCTAGGTCCAAATGTCTAAGTATTCGCTATTATTTTGTAATGTCTTCATATTTTAACTATAATGCATACGAGATATTAAAATACTTCGAAACATTAATTAACATGTTCAAATTAACATGTTCCTTAAATCTACTTTATCAGACAACATGGCAAGGTGGTTAATTACAGACCAACAAAAGGAAAAGTTTCCAAAGAAGCTATGTCTATCTGTAAGTAAATCTGTGTAACCTAGTGGGCGTGTTGCCAAAGCTATCACACTTTCTTACCTTCTATTGGCAATTACCTAGAGAAAATTGTAGATTAATTGTATTTTTTTTATTAATTTAAACTAAAGATGCCACGAATAGTGAATTGGGCGAATACCGAATACCGAATATTCGGCAACGCTGTCGGCCGAAGCGCCGAATATTCGGCACGAAATACATACTTGTCGGGAGCGCCTTAGCTGGATTAAGACAAGTCGTGGCGCGGGCGCGGCAGGCGACGACTAGCGTGTATGGGGGCGTCCATTAATCACGTGATGTTTTTAACAACTTTTTAGACCCCTCCCCTCCCCCTGGTGATACGTGGTGAGGTTTTATATCCCCCCCCCCACCTAAGATCACGTGTATTTTTTTTACATAGTAAGCAGGTAATGTGTGAAGAAAAACTTTAACTTAAAAAACAATTTATTCGAATAATTTAAGCAATTAAATACTATCCGAGTGATTTGTCTTGTAATTATATAAACAACACTACGAATCTACAACCGATAATAATTTCGGTATGCATATACTTGATTCGAAAATTAATACACTTGATGTCTCCTTATACCCCCTCCTCCTCTTGTTGGTGATACTTGGTGATTTTTTTTCGGACCCCCCCTCCCCATTTAGGCATCACGTGATTAATGGACGACCCCTATAGTGAGAGGTTATTTTCTGAGGCTGGTAACGTTTACGATGAAAAGCGTAATCGTTTGCTACCAAAAAATGCTGAAAAGCTTGTTTTTATCCATCACAACTTACCACTCATCAATTTTAATTACTAAATTGTTGTAATTTTGAAATAAATACATAATTTTGAGTAATATAACGTGGAAAGAGCAATGTTAAGGGTATCTCTGGTGGATAAAATACGTAACGACATTATTCGCCAGAGAACTAAAGTCACCGACATTGCTCAACGAATTAGCACGCTGAAGTGGAAGTGGGCCGGCCATGTCTGCAGACGGACAGACAATCGATGGAGCAGACAAGTATTAGAGTGGAGACCACGCTTAGGCAAACGTAGTGTAGGACGTCCTGCGGCACGATGGACCGACGATTTGAAGAAGGTGGCTGGCAGCGGATGGATGAGGGCTGCCCAAGATCGGGATGGTTGGCGCTCATTGGGGGAGGCCTACGTTCAGCAGTGGACGGCGATAGGCTGATGATGATGATGGATAACGTGTCTTTTTTACATGATTTGATATTCGGTATTCGGCCGAATAGCACGTATTATTCGGCCGAATACCGAATAGTTGCCGAATATTCGTGACATCTCTAATTTAAACAAATCATTGGGTGGAGATTTTTATTCCTTTTTAGGGTTCTGTTCTTCAAAAGGAAAAAAGCGGGACCTTTATAAGATCACTTGTTGTTCGACTTCGTCCGTCCGTCATTCTGTCTATCAAGACCCTTTATTTCGGAAGCGCGTGAAGGTATAAATTGTAGAGTGGAGGAGGTAAATTAAAACCCTATTCTCACGTTAACGGTTACTCGAAGCTGAGAAAAATTCTAACTTCTCAGTTTATGTAAGAAAAAAGATACAGCCATGTTCGCAACAAAAAACGCATATTTCGATACTCTCAAGAATCAAAATTCACAGGGTACTTCCCATTGACCTATGAAAGGTCTACTAAGAAATTTGTAATTGAAGCAGTAAACAGCAGTAATAGGCTTGATATGAGCATTCCAAAACAGGATCTATTAATGTTTTACGATGCATATTTTTTTTAATTTAAAACTAGATTTTGCCCGCGACTTGAATGTCGCAGAAACCGTACATTTTTCCGCGATAAAGAATAGTCTATGTCCTTCCCCGTTGTCTACTCTACATCTGTGCCAAATTTGATTGAAATCGTTCTAGGAGTTTCGGAGCCTATTCAATGCAAACGAACAAACAAACTTTTCCTCTTTTCATATATTTTTATTAGTATAGATAAAAACTTTTATCACTCGTTTTCAAACTCGGCAAAAACTGCGAGGTTCGATTCCATCTATTAATGATTTGTACGGAACCCTCTATGGGCGAGCCGGACTTGCTCTTGTGCAGTTTTTTAATCATGCGGCATTCAGGGTGGCGTATTTGAGGAAGAATGCGTCAGAATCATCTAGAAGCAATAAACGTTTAACAAAGCTAATTAACTTTTATCAGGGGTCAATAGGTCCAGGTGGTGCGCACACAAAGAGGCATCAATCAGCCGTATCTCTTCTCAGAAATGATCGCCGACACGTGAACATTGCGTCTGCGATCCTTCACCTCCGCCCCACCGATAATACGCATAAACATCCATTGACGTCACCAATAGGTGACAAGCTTTGCACGCACCCTTATTACTGGAACGTAACGTTGAAAATCCCGTGGCAGAGATAGTGAGCACCTTCCTGACACAACCTCGGCCCGGCCTCATTCCACAGACTCCAATTATACGCAGTTGTATTAAAAATGCCAATAACCTTATGTAACTTAGGTATGTTTCATTGCGGTTTTCCTCATGTTATAAATAGCTATCTATTTCAAAAATTTCCCACCTTGATAGCTTGTGAGTTGTGGACTGTGGCTATTGTGTTTCTAGGGTAGTGTATTATGAATATTTCGTGGGCAACGCGAAGAACTTCCATGCTTTCAAACGTTTTTGTCATAAATGTACTATTGGAAAAATATTGAAAACAATGCAACACTATTTTGTCATTATAAATGCATTGTAATTAATTGTCATATTATAAATCAAAACATACAATCAATTACATTCTGTCTTGTAGTCATAAAAAATAAGCATTATTCCCGTGGTGCTTCCCCTTCAATTCTGACTTTTTTGTCATCACAATTTTTGCTGTCTCCCGCTTTGCTTGGGGAGGAAAACTGGAATACTTCCTACTACTCCTACAATCTTTTGATTAATATCGTTGCGGGTTCCAAGACAGATTTAGCATGTCTCCGGGCACCCCTGAAATCATATCAATGGGTTTTGTGGTTGGTACCCACCACTGTCGATCCTGGCTACACAGGAGTTGCAGTGGTGGGTAAGTGTAAAAGTCCTACTAACGTTATAAATGTGGAAGTTTGTGAGGATGAATGGATGGATGCTTGTTCTCTTTCACGCAAAAACTATTGAACGGATTTCGATGAAATTTTGTATGGTAGTAGTTTAGGTTCTAGATTAAAAGAAAGGAAGGTCTTTATCCCGGAAAAGTACAGTTTCCTCAGATACCCTATGCTATATTTACGCGGGTGAAGCCGCGGAAAGCAGGTGGTAAATTATAAAGTCAAAGAATATTTGAATACACTAAGTTGGATTATTAAGTATAGGTATTTAAATAAATAAAAAAGAATATAAGTACCTATGTATCTAATAAATGTATGTGTACATTTATTAGATACATATTATGTTTACCTTAACTCTACATGACTCTACACTTGTTGAAAACACGATATCCAGTGTGACCCCAGCTTAAGTTTAAGGTAAAAATACTCTTTATCTCACTCACACACGTAGTGTTATCTCGTTTTGACCGCCATCTTGTTTTTATCAATGACAGCAGTTATGGTGACACGTGGTCAGCAATATGGCCGCCTTCATTGATAAATAATATTATAATCATCGTGTAGTTAATCATTGTAAAATTGTAAATGATAGTTTATTGTCATTGTTTTGCGCGGAAACTATATTGCCTACTATAATACGATCCGTCTGCTTGTTTGTTGGTTTATTTAATAAATGGAATAAATATGTCATGGGATACTCATCCCAACTTACTTGTCCGGTAGTTGTGGTATAGTATACGGGTATGCGACCCCGGCTTCCCTAGCTATTACTGTCCTATCCCTTATCCTCCTGGGCGGTAATATTCTACATTTCCTATTTTCCACTCTAACTTACCAATCTTCCCTTCCACACCACCTATCCTTCCCTTTCCCTATTCCTACCCTCTCCACCAATCCGTGGAAACGCAACGGATAATCATAAAAATAATTCAATTATCCAAAATGGCGGCGATGTGGTTCACCACCCATCACGTCTCGTTTCTTGCGGAGGTAAAAAGCGGACCATGGAGAGCCGCTTCGCTACGTTGAATGTAAGAGGAGGAATGGATGGTAAGAATGAAAGTGAACGAAGCGAAACGAGTATGTAAGGATCGTAGCAAGTGGCAAAAAGTGGTCTCTGCCTACCCCTTTACGGGAAAAAGGCGTGATTATATATTGTATGTTATATGTATGTATGTATGTATAAATATGCTTACGTTCAACGTGGCTACAATTGACGCCATACCGTAATTAGTATCCATAGGTTATATAGATATAGTCTGATATGTATGTTGTTGTATATTTTTGTGTCTATGACAAAAGCAGACAATATGTCGTAGATTGCACTTCAGCCTGTTGATACTAGAATTCATACTAACTACAATATTAGAGAAATCTATATCCCAAGAAAAACATCAGATTGCAACGCATATTTTCCTGGAAATGATGCAGATTGTATTATCTAGTATTAGTTCCTATATACGCAGTTAGTTACCTCTCACCGGCTTTAACCTATTTCGCGCTAGTGCAGAGGTTATCGTCGAAATTTGTTTACTACGACTATCATTGGGAGTATTGATAATTACATCACCCGTTTTACGTCTTTAATTAAACTGGGCAAACGAGTTTAGTAAGATTCTTTGTTATTTCGTTCCTTAAACTACAATTATTCATTATTTCTATTTTCTCATAATGCTACCTATGGGTAACTGAGATTTACAAATTGATTTCTTATGTTTACGCGAATACTGTTCATTGTTTTAAACAACACCTCACCTCAACTGACACCTCAGTCCTCCCATGACCACGGCTGCTGGAAAGTAGTCGAAACGTCAGGAAAAAGAAAAGTGCACTGTGTAAAATCTGTAAGTGTATGAAACAATGAGATTGACAAAGTTTAACAAAATAAGTGTACACAATATAGATCTAATAGTTGTGTCCAATGAAAACAAAACGGCAATGATTATTATTATCTACCGAACATATTTTGTTTGCAACAAATATTTTCAATTAGGTAATAGTTAAGTTTATTTAAGCTTCGTCAAATGGTTTTGCTGTGAATATATTAAAGTTAACAAATAAATAGATATTCAATATTTCTTCTTATTTAATTAGAATACTTGTAGAATACGATTTAGAAAAAATATGCCTTCCATTTCACAAAAAAAGATCAGAAGTTCAACGAATAAGCAGCAAATTCGTATGTTCTGCGCATCATAACAATCTACATATTCTAATCAAATAAGTCTGCAACAATCATACATAATTTGTGATAAATATTTTTATGTAACGAATTATTCTATAAACATACATATTATTCCTCAAATATAATAAGTACAATGTACATTGGTATTTTTTGCTGCCATGTAGTAGAGAAAATATTTATTATTTATACAGACGATTTTCGTATGATTGAATTTTATTACCAAGAATCATAATATAACTTCTACTTAATACCAATAATTGAAGACCGGTAAAATGTTCTTATATGTATAGAAAACGTGACGATGTCGATTCATCTCATATTTTAGGAGCAATTGTGTCGATTTCAATTAATTCTGTGTTAAGAAGTCAGTGTATCTTACGTACAAATGTCAGAATTGACCAATAACGCATAAGGTGTGTTCACAAGTGAGCCATTTTGAAATAATATGTACGCATGATTCACTGCCTTCTTCACTCTAATAGAATATAGTATACTCGTATCTACAATAGTGCTTGTGAGTTGTGATTGCATGTTCATAACGGCCGAATACTTAATCGCTACTTAAATGAAGAGGCACTCTAATTACATGCTGTCGTTATCATTCTACCAAGCGGAGACTGTGTGCTTAATTAAAATGTTACAGGATTTTTTTACATTATTGGCAATAATGCTCATATTGACAATAATATTCCTTGTGTGCCGATTTTTTGTATGTTACAGTGTTGACTAGTATTGATAAATTTATTGTGTCAATAATATTGCGTGTGTGCGGCTAGCCAATGAAAACGAAAACTTATGGTTTTTGTCTCATTTTGTGTATTTTGAGATACATAAATGCAGTATTGATCTACATTAATACAATAAAATTTAAAGTAGGTATTATACGCTATGGGGCGTTAATACCTACTCTCTATTCTGTAATAATCTCACATCTGTGATGACTGTATTTCGTCAACGGTTGATACTTGATAGTAGATATGCCTTTGCAAAGACAGTATTTCCTAGCTTATTAATTATTATGTGCCCTTTCTACTTTTCGAAAAGCCAATAAAAAAACAATGAATGCATATATTAATTTAGGGGATCCCAGCTTTTGATAAGTGATCCGTTATGTTATAAAATCTAATTATCAAAAAGAAAATCTTAATAAATAGCCTCAACAAAGGAGGCACTTATAAAAATGTCGTAAGCCTGTCGGATTCTTCCAATCTGTGCGTCTGGTGATTCGCGTTCCACTTATTATCGTACCGTGGGCATTTGCATAAGAATAACAAGGCGGATTATTGATGCCTCCCCCCCTCCCTCCTCCGCCCGCCGCGCCGAGCCGCAGCTACCGATCGCGAATTGAGCCCGGTGCAAGGGAGGACCTTGTAGCGATTCCCCAATTCTTGTAAGGCGCGGGCGTACTTCGAATTTCGTTTCGATTCACGCGCTGACTCATTCGCTTAGGCGTCAAATCATGCCTACACGAGCGGGACAGACTGACAAACGAACAGCCCCAGATGAAGTTGCTCTTACAGGAAATTCTAACAATTCTCTTATGACAATTTTATTTTACGCATTTCTCTCGAAACTGTCAAAATTGATGAATTTCTAATTACATTTATGATAATTCATCATAGCGTTTTATGGAGTGAAATTGTAAATTACAGTAATCGTAGATATTATTGGATAATGGATACTTAGTACAGCACAAACTAATAAGAAATTCATAAACAATACAAAATAAAATGATACAACAAATTTAAAAATCTCTAATAATAAAAATATCAATGAATGCTTATAAGCTCGCTGGTATAAGCTATGTGTTAAGTTTAAAATAAATTTCGTTATTATTTCCTATTTAAGAGACGATTCTTATAAGAACAATACTTAATTAGTTTATGCACTTCTGACCCGCTTCCGCTCCCACCTTTCTCTCCGTGTAACGCTTAATTTTGTTCTCTTTTCATGTTTGCTCTGTATACATTTCGTCTAAAATGGAATGGAATAATTTGATGTAACGCCGACGTTGACGTGGGCTGGATTGCTCCTCTATTGATATTGTATGCTAATAACCGATGTTTCTACTTCTACAGTCACTGACACCTACCATGTACACTCGTAGACCTTATCGCCATAGCAGTAAGGTCGAAATGTAGTAGATCGGGTTATTCGGCGTCTGTACATTTATTATGGATTATGCCAATCCCTAAGTATCGTAATCGTTAGGATGAAATGTTTTTTCAGATCATGTTTTATCATTCGCAATAGTGATGGCAACACTGACAATGTTGTACATAAATTACATGCCAATCGTTCCCGTAGTCTTGATGAGTAACATACATATTTTGAATATCATCTTAGGGTCAGTTCACATCGCTCTATCATCGCTCATCGTAAGCGACTCTACGTGGCGCTGTATTTTAACACGCTTATATTAACTTCACCTGTATGTAAGCTTGTTTGTTTTCTTGTATGTAACTCTCTTTTGCGCGCCTGCTGCTTTTCTCGGCTCTGGTAGCTTTAAAACACGCTTTTAAAGAATATCGAACTAAAAAGTTGAGAATAATTTTAATTTTTTTAAAAATAAACTTAAAACAGTAGTATATAAAAAATACTAGTATAATTGAGGGAAAAGCGTGGGGCGCTTTGTGCCATAATTTTCGTATATCTAGCAACCCACGCTTTTCCCTCAATTATACTAGTATTTTTTATATACTACTGTTTTAAGTTTATTTTTAAAATTTTTAAAATTATTCTCAACTTTTTAGTTCGGTATTCTTTAAAAGCGTGTTTTTTTAGTTTTTTTACAACTATATTTATTAAAATAACTACAGTCAATCAGGGTAACTTTGAATCATCATCGACATATTTTTTAAACAAACTTTTACTATGTTAAGAATTAGTCAAAAGAGTTTAGTTAATCTGTGCTCTCAGGTTGGTTTTCATGCTATAAAGTTATAAAACGTCTTTAAAAATGACTAATTATATTAAAAACTGGCAATTTTGTCGTGTGTCAAAGTTACCACCTAACTTGGGTAACTTTGACACAGACTAACTTTTAATTATTTTACAGCTTCAGGATAACATAAGTTTATGTTTTTATCAAATATTGATGTAGTGGGGTCATAGACAAGTAAAAAAAACCATAAAGTTATTACATTGCATTATGTTTTTATATACCTTGATAGCAGCAAAGTTAACAAGATTTTTTTTAAAGTTTTGCACTGATTTTTACCCATTATGTTGCGCGCGGTTAAAAACAAAAGTTTTTGATATTATCTTCTTTTGACAGCTGCTTTTTTTTAGATTTCGTTTACGAAGTATGTTACGTACACGAATTGTTATTAAATTTTAAGCGCCAATTGTTTCCCACATAAAACAATAGAAAAGAATTTTGTGAACAAACTGTCAAAGTTACCGTCGTGATTCAAAGTTACCCTGAATGACCGTATTCAAAATTAAACTTTATTCACTACACAAAAGGACACGTTTCATACGACATCAGTCACACACCGCACGTATGTGCTGTACAGCACGGTGCAACCTGAACCTCGATTCTTGTATTTAAAGTAGACTTCATTTTACTTTGTTTGGATTGAAAGTAGAAGAAAATGTGGAAGGCCGAGAAGAACTTTTATGGACCAGGTGAAGGAGAAAGTGATGGTCGTGTCGTATCAGGAGATCAAGAGAAGGGCGGAGTGCAGAGAGGAATGGAGAAAGCTCCACCGACAAGAGCGAAGCTCTTAAATTAGAATGAATGGATTGAAAGTGTAGCGACATAAATAAATAAATCATTAATTTTTAAGACGCTTTACAAACATTATCTTTTCTGTTCCCCAAACTAGGCGAAGCTTGTCCTATGGGGGAAGTTAGGGGATTAAAATGTTACTATTAACGGATTTTATGACGTTTCGACCAATCAGAGCGCGTTTTACGTTGATTTAACGTTCATAAAAACACCTTTTGAGAGTTTTAGCGTGTCAAGTGATTGTAATTATATTAGTGCAGGTTGTATTTAGCAGAATTGCCCCTCAGACCTTCGAACTCGTTGTTGAAACGTGTTTCTTCTTTTGTAATAATTAAAATTCACACTAGTTATTCAAAGCGTTATAGCGCCATTACGCGCTTAAAGTTTCGTTTTGGTGTGAATTAACCCTTAGTTTTGCCATCATACCTAATGTCTTATTTTCTGATTTCAAAGAGAAAAAATTATTTCGTTGCGCCTTGTCTGTTGTTAGTTACTCGCATCTTGTCCGCATCATGATAATTTGTTTTTTTTTTAAATATTCCTATGTTATTATGTAATTTTCCTTGATGCCTCCGCCGTCCAGTAGTTTAGACATTTGACTCCGGAGATCGTTGGTTCAAACCTCGCCTTATAACAACAAGAAATGTTGTTATCATATCTGGTTAGGACAATGCAGAGTGATAACCTGATTGTCTGACAAGAAAGATCATCCATACGTCGGATGGGCGTGTAAAAGTTGGTCCTGCTATCTGAAGTCCCTATTATGAACTTCAACTGACAAGTGGGAATGAGCTTCATTTTGAGTTTTGACGTTTGAATTTTTAAAACAATTTAAAAAGTTCTTATGTCAAAATTTTGATATTTTACTGACCTTCCTTAACCTTACCTGTGGTTCTAAAAAGGCCACTTTAGGTGAACATATTTATATGAATCATATGCAATTCATATTAAGTGCGCTATTTTACGCAATTCTATTGAAAATTGTCAAAATTGATGTTTTAACTGTAATATATGAAACATAAAATGAAACACCTAAAGTGGCGTTTTTAGACCTCCTGATCTCTCGCCAATAGCAAGTCGTGTCGTTACGAGAGAAAAGTAAAAAGAGAGTACTCTTGTGTATTGCCCACACATTTGGGCACTATAACTCTTGCTTAGATGTTCTGCAGGTTTTAATGAAATTGTGTGGGAAGC